>JAWZYU010000026.1:3935340-4373340 GCA_038380435.1 Ryuthela nishihirai
TCGGTTGTTATTCGGCCCTTTATCACCGCAGTGAGTCCCCGGGGACTCACTGCGGGTGATTTTAGGGGGATGCCGGTGTAGTCCCCGGCACCCCCTATAATTTAGCCTAGTTTCGCCTATATTAACAATATATAATTCGGGTGTGCTTGCTTAATTACTTAATTAGTACATCAACAGCACTTAATAATATAAATTTGTAATTTAACATGCCACATTTGCGAGTTTTTTTTTACAAAAATAAGCCAAACTCGAACTGCCTTTTCTCCACAAGAGCGCCTGTTTCTTCTTCCAGCCACAGCAATAATAGTCTTCCCCATGCCCTCTTTCTCTCCCATTTTCTGTGCCAGTAGGTCTTATGCTCTCCACCTCCTCCAACCAATGAGCATTGCGTGCCTTGCTACGGCCTGGCTACTACTTTAAAGCTGCCAAAGCGATCGCGTGACCGTCACTAAAAGATGCCGCTCGACCGTGACCTTGCCAGCCACTACACTGCATGGTTCCGGCTTCATTGACCACATGAAATGTACGGTTGTCAGCTCGCTTCGGCCAATGTGTCCGAGTACTCGTTAAGCCTAACAAACCGGTCGCCGCTATCTATCTAGGGCTGCCGCTGTTGGCGAGATCGTAAGCCGACAGATCATATCTGACAACTTACCCTTCCATCCGTTACCCCTAATTCACCCCTTCCTCTTCTTTCGATCATTTCACCAACCATTTACGGCAAAGGGGAAACCACAACCTTCTTCATCTGCTTGACCGTTCCCTTCATATAAGCCTCAGGGAAAGAAAGGAATACTTTGCAGGTCGGAACAAAATCGTGGGCACTTTATAAACTGGGGTAATTCACGCCCACTTACAGTCACGCCTTCATATTGAACAGACTGGAATTAATAAATGGACAAGGCAAACCATCCATCTAGGAAATAGTTGTTTAAGTTGATGTCTTATACAAATCAGCAGTCTAAAGCAGCATAAGATGCAAAAATAAGATTAGGTGCGGTTACTTAAAAAATTGTGATTACACGTTCCCGATTCTTTTGCTGTAAATGGGGTAATATCGTGAGCTGCTCAATTTCATGTAGACCCTGTTAAAGACCTTATTTTGGAACACTGTGGGTCCTTTACTGTTGCTGAAACTCATTACGTAACATTGCCCTAAAAATAAATTTTAAACCTTTGCAAGTGAAACGATATTTTAAAAGAACAATCATCCATTTTGAAAGACATACTGCGTATTATATACTGTATAGCACTCACGATATAATAAAACCGTTTTTTCCCTCGCTAATAATCTTTGGTTATTTCTGGATCTTTTAATGCCTCAATATTAAAGATAATTCTTTTATGCTTGCCAACTGATCAAAGAGACTTAAGTTCGATTCCCGGATAAAGCGCAAATATTTTCCTTATGCTGAAGTTTCGCCTTCCTCACGTCTTCTCTGTGGTGTATTTATATTGACAGGCTCCTGCAGTTGCTTGAGGGATAATTTATTTTATATAACTGATTAAAGGGTAATTTTTTTTATATTACACTCGTATTTGTAGTCTTCAAGTACAAGACCCTTTAAGAAAGTTATGGTCAGAAGGAATCTCAACTCCTTAATGTGACCTATTCCTAATAGAGCTAGCGAATTTATTTGCCTTTAATACATCACAATATTCATATTATAAATAAAAATAAACACCCCCTCAAGCAGCTGCTTGCCACAGAGGTCTGACAGGACCCATAAGAAATTCATTTGCATTTCAAGAATGCATTAGTTATCCTCAACTCATTTAAGCTTATTAAATTATAGCAGAGATTTTCATATGCTGCCTATGAGGACAGGAAAAATCTTATAAGCTACCCCTAGCTTATATAAGGCCATGCTCCATTAAAGACAATAATCAAGTTCTATAACCACTGACTGTCAGAGCGATCGCAGCGCAAAAAGTATGCCCTCTAGAGCAATAAATGCCACTATCCCAGTTAAGGTAATTCCCTTGATATTGTTATTAATATAAAAGAACATATCATTACACAAGGACAGTCCCAGGAATCACTCTAAAAAATTGGGTGGAATTGCATAATAGTTCTCTTTGACTCTTTTTCTCTTTACCGCCATTTCACAAGTTCAAAGCTCAAAATCAGTTCTAACCTTACTTTCCTGCCAGAATCCAAAATACTCTAAAGTTGTCAATAGTACCTGTTTTTCTTGCCCTCATCAGAACCCTCTGTGGACGCAC
Organism: Ryuthela nishihirai; assembly: GCA_038380435.1. Taxonomy (NCBI): domain Eukaryota; kingdom Metazoa; phylum Arthropoda; class Arachnida; order Araneae; family Heptathelidae; genus Ryuthela; species Ryuthela nishihirai. The sequence continues at coordinate 3,937,567 of JAWZYU010000026.1, forward strand.
AGCAGAAAACATTCGTCTTAATTTAACTGTAAGAAATTTTTCATATCCTAAAAGTGAATCACCGACATTCCTGCAAATAATCCTTCAACTTGCCGAAACTTGTCAAAGCCGCAACCTGAGGAAAATTCGCGAACGAAAAGCACAATGAATTCCCACAGGAAAAACTTTTCCTGATACGAGTTTTGGCGGTTTCCGGTGCTCAGTTCTTGCAAGGTGATAGACGTCTCAGTTATAACAGCAAACAAGCAATAGGCGATTTAGACACGGATGACCTTAAACATGATTACAGCTTCCTGAATGGACTCGAACACAATAGTAATAAATTTGATTTTATTGAAAAAATGTCATTTTAAAACAGGTATTCGTTAAACCGAAATATGAAATCATAGCTAATGATACTCTTGATTTCAAAATTCGAAATAGCGAAATCTTGTTATTTTGGAGATTTAGTATGTCATAATGTGATAGGTTCAAAATTCTTTGCCCAAGTTGCCCCTGTTTATCCTATATAAAAATGAATGTCTCGAAGCATATTTGCCTGGTCCCAGTTATTATAATTATACTGTTCTGACTCTACAGACAATTCAACTGGAAAGATAAACTCGACTCAGTGTCATAAGTAATTTTTCCTTGAGCTTATATTTATGTTTAAAATACAGTATTTTGGTATTTGAACTTGTTTTACTTTCTACTGCCAAGTTATTTTGAGGCGAAAATAACGTAGCTCAACATCGTTTCTTCTACGAAATCATCCAATTTTAAGAACTTTTCTTTATCCTGATCTTGAAATTTTTTTATCGACTGTAGGAATTTTACTCTCTTGCGGAACATACGTGAAATAGCATTTTCCATATCCCACCTCCGCTAATCGTTAAAGGGCATTTGCTCTAGAAACGCTCTGCCAGCTTCTATGTTATAGATTGGTGGACAGAGTAAATTTATGTACGCATTATTTGATAAAGCGCAATATTTATGATTTAGATATACCCCAATTATTGCTGAATCTTTAAATATATCTATAACGTAGGAAATACGACTTTGAGAGTTGGTAAAAATGTTAACTAGATATTCTCGTTTTCGACTGATACTAGGGAGGGCTTTCAAAAAGTTCTTGACGCGTGTCTATAGATTTGCATTCGTTCCTTCGAAGTTAACGAACTACGACTACTTTGAAAGATTGTCTAAACTTGTCATTATGTGTTAAAAAAAGGCCGTTATCATCATTTCTCTCTTCACTGGCGGTGCGTAAAGGTCAGCCTACGAAATCTATGCGTTGTTCCTTCAGTTTTTTGGTTGTTTAAAAAAGGAACTTGCTGGGAAGCCCTTTTCAAGGGTGCAAGTCCTTACAAAATGCCTTCATTTAAAGTTGCAGAGTACTCCCCAACAGGAATGCCATCAAACGTTCCAGAATTGGTGTAGACGTCTGCAACTTTGCATAGATGTTGGAGAGAGTACTTTGAAGGACAGTAAAAGTTTTGTTGAGGAAAGTGCAATGGTTTTTGTTCTGCAGACGCATGTCAAGAACGTTTTGAACTCCCGTCGTATTTATCAAATAACCTAATTTTTTCAGAGGCATAGTCAGCAGTTTACTATTGAACAGGTACTCTTTGTCCAACTCACCAAGAAATTTACTTTGGGGAGAGAGGTAGGCGTTTTCTAAGCCATAGTTTAAAACAAATATAAAAAGTTCGTGTATATATACAGGGTGATTCAGAATTCATCATCAATATTTAGTGGGGAGGAAGGGAATAAGAAAAGAAAGAGATTTCACATAGGAAAGTATGGGGGCAGACGAACGCATGGTGGTGTAGAGGGCGCTGTGTGTACACACCTCTCTCATACAGAAGCACAGCTGTTTGACGCGTGCAGTCAGTTGTCATTCGACAAGGTGAATTTGCAGAAGTAACATGAACCGGTATACGTGGAATGAATGTGCAGATATGCATGTAACTTACGGTGCGGCAGAAGAAAGATGTCTTCGAGCCAGGCAATTGTATGCAGCGCGCTTCCCAAACCGCCGTGTGCCACAGCATCAAATGTTTTCACGTATTCATCGCCAACTGCGTGAAACAGGATCGTTTGCTGCTAGTAATGTTAATCGAGGGAGGCGCTGCACGCGTCAAACAGCTGTGCTTCTGTACGAGAGGTGTGTACACACAGCGCCCTCTACACCACCATGCGTTCGTCTGCCCCCATACTTTCCTATGTGAAATCTCTTTCTTTTCTTATTCCCTTCCTCCCCACCAAATATTGATGATGAATTCTGAATCACCCTGTATATATACAGTCGTATCAGAATAATATGACCCCCTACCATAGTATATGTATGGTAGGGGGTCATTATATCAATATAATAATATTATATCAATATTATTCTGATACGACTGTGTATATTGCTCTTCCATCCGTATATGTCGGTGCTTCTTTTTGCCTTTTAAAACTAACTTTTCATCTGCCATTTAATCCGTAGGTAATTCAATTACCCGACACAATCCTGAATATTGTACTTTTTGAAGTTTTGTTAAAACCACCACACATAAAATTTATTTAACAAAAATAGATTTTTTTGGTCGCCACTAAATAGCTACACGAAAAAAAACTGATTCGCTCTAACCGAAAAGTTTTGTTGCATTGCTCCTACTTAACCTTTGAGCAATGCAATAAAAATCACTGCTTACAAAACAATCCTTTTTTTTCGATCATAAGTTGAATGGAAGTTAGACACCTTAAACAAAGGCATTGTTTCATTACCTACAAAGTATACAATTTTTTTAACGTTTTGCGAAATCCACAGTTAGATAACTCCTTTTAAAATGAATTATATGTACAATTTTCGCAAAAGAATGCAGTGTAGATATTGTTAATTTCAGGTCAAAATATCTTTCCTACAATCGTTTCTGAATACAATTGTTTACAGGAATGGTCATAAATTTCAAGGATGTAGGCACGTTTGTTTCGGTGGTCTTAATTCAAACAAACACTCGTATATTGCATAGCAGTAACATTGAAAACTGCGTGCCCATTTTTTTTCTACACAGCCAAAATGCAAAAAAATGTCATTTAAATAATGTTCCCATTTTCTAATAGATATAAAATTTTCTTCTTAGTAAAATCCGTTATTAAATCAGACTAATGAATCGACGGCTCTAGGAGAGAGTTTAAGCTGAACAATAAATGACTGACTATGATTGCCCATGACAAAAGGGTTTATTTTGTTTTATACAACGAAATGTGGATAGAAAACATCAGCGGAGCCTCTAATGGAGTTAAGGGTCTGTGATCAACAGTTTCCATTCGATAACTACGAATCTCTAAAATTACCTTCCAAATTCTGTAGACGGAACTAACCATAATTTCACATCACAAATCGAAAACGATAAATACCTGAAAATTACGTATTGCCAAACGTTTGTTCAAAACTTGGCACAGTCAAATTGCGTTTTTTTTTATCACCACCACTTTAGACAGTCGAATATTTTCGCATTTTAAAGCTGTTTTACATTTCCTTAGACCCGCCCTGCCCAGTCAGTAGGGGACACTGATGGGCTTGGAAAGGCCGCCGTCCGTCGGATGGGACGTTAAGCCGTGGCCCCGTGTGCGGGAGAGCCATACCTGTGACGTTAAAGAACACGCTGGATGGCCTTGACGGGAGGCTACCATCTGTCTTCCAACAGCTGTTCCAGTGGGTTCCCTCCCCCAACTTTCTCTGAGCCTTCGGGGTCCATGTGACCAGGCCATTGTGTTCCCATGGTGTTCAAAAAAAGTGCCGCTCAGAGATAAAACCCAACCAAACCCATTTCCTCAGCAGTTAAAAATTATTAGTGTCATATTGGCAAAAAATGCAAATGGAATCTCTCAATGTTTCTTATCCCACATGGCAGTTTCTGTCAAATATTTTATCTCACATGGCAGTTTCTGTCAAATATTTCTCACACATGGCAATTTCTGTCAAATATTCTATTGAAAATATTCTTTCGCCTGCATTAGGTCTGCCTTTACAAAGGAATAAGTGCATTAAGCACCTAATAAGCTTAAGGAAACGGTTCATTCAAATGAAAGTACGTTAACACTACCTATAGGGAATTGTGTTCTTTTACCATAATTAAGCAAATAAAAAAAGCAGCATCCGCCTGAGATTAAACACGCTCTATGGCCTCGGTGACCCAGAGAGGCGGAGTGACGGCTTCAAGTATTTATCTGCAGGAAAGTTCGACTTAGACAATGCCCTTGTCAGAGACTGACATACGTTGTACAAATATTTAAATAGCGAATCGCTTACTGGAATTCCACTCCATCTACTCAATCATAAGAAAAAAAAAAATTGGAAATAACAGAATGGCTTGTTTAAAAATGGCACCTTAAGCCAGGATTTTTGTTTCCATAGTGTGTGAAATAGTAAACCTATTAAAATATATGCTATTTTTTAAAATGGTGATTAAGAAATTTAGTGAGGTTTCAAATTCTTACAGCCCTATTTGGTGCTTTTGTAGAACTGCCACCCAAAATGAAAGTGAACTTACCTTTTGAGCACTTTTTAATACACATTGGGCTAAATAGCCATATAACAAGGACCCAAAATGCTCTGAGGTTAGGGAAAAGGGATCCACTAGACAGCTATTAGGAGCAGGGGAGTACCAAAGGTACTATAGTTGGGAGGGGGGAGGGAATGAAAATTTTCCAACTCGGAAATCAATGTTTGCCAACTGACAAAATAAGTACTTTAAAATTTTTTTTCGTAACTGTCACGGTTTTTCGTTCAGTAGAGGGGGGGGGGGGGGCGGGGGCGGTTACATCACTTTTTAAGTACCTCGATTTTGCAACTTCGTTTCAATGATTTTGCCAAATTTCTCGATTGCACCAACTCTCGTAAATTTCGCTAAATCTATCCCATTTAACACGTCTCAAATGTATTAATTCTATTTTATCAAGTGCCTCAAGAATATTTTGCCAATTTTCACAACTTACCTCTACTTCACCAAGTGGCTACGAATTCCGCCAGCTGCCCTAGATTTTGACAACTTTTATGTATTGTACCAACTATACTTCAAATCACAAAATCAATCACATTTTTACCTTTCTTGCTATTGCTTTTGGCTTTCGCATTTATCGGTTTGCGGATTTGACAAAAAGTTGCTCAACCATATTTTTCGAACGCGATTGAGAAACTTAATGATTCATGTGTTAAATAATACTTGTGACTCGGGAAGTGTTATAGACTATATAGAATTGAGCCCCCCATGCTTTCTTTCCCTCTAAAAAAAGAGAAATATGAGTCGTTTTAGTATATCTGCCGCAAGCGAGGGTCTACAGTTACTAGTTAGGTGTCAAATGAAAGCTCACATGATAACAGTCATAAACTATGTCGAATTTTTCAATGAAAATCGCCCTCTCCCAAAAAAGGGAAGGGACGATTTTCGTGGAGTTCGACTTTAACGAGTCATATCACAAATTAAAGCTTGTGGCGTCTCCAACGCAATGGGCTATCTCAAACAAAACGGAGGGAAAATGTGGTCGATGTTTACGAGTCATAATAAAAATAAATACCCCCTCAAGCAGCTGCTTGCCACAGAGGTCTGACAGGCTAAATATCATATATACTAAATACATAATATTTTAAAGTCATACTAAAATATTTTATCTCACATGGCAGTTTCTGTCAAATATTTCTTACACATGGCAATTTCTGTCAAATATTCTATTGAAAATATTCTTTCGCCTACATTAATTAGGTCTGCCTTTTTGATGTAGTTTTTGAATGTAGGAGTTTTCAGTGACAAAAAAATATAAATAATTTAAAGACTACCTATTTTTCTATATGACCCTAAAAAAGTAGAAAATAAAACAAAACATATCGATGTGCAATCAGTCACCGAGTTCGTTTTCACTTCAAAAATAAGGCGCCGATTTACCTATACAAGATTTCCGGCGCCCTATTTTCCTTTGAATGAGAATTCTGTGACGGATTGCACCATCGATATGCTTTAGGTTTATTTTCTACTTTTTTAGGGCCATATTGGCAGACAAGTATTTTTTTTTAATTTTTTAATCCACAGCTGAACCATATTATAGCAGGTGGCTTCGAATTTTGCCAACTCTACAAGATTTTACCAAGTTCCTCGATTTTACCAATACTCATTAATTTCACAAAACCAATCCCAATTTTTCACAACTCACCTGTATTTCACCAAGTGGCTTCGACTTTTGTCAACTGCCCTAGGTTCGAGTCCCAGCTGTGTCAGCGTTGAGATTACCTCCGCAAAACTTCCCGCCACGGTCAGTAGGCTGAGGGCTTGAAAAAGTCGTCGTCCGTCGGATGGGACGTTAAGTCGTGACCCCGTGTGCGGGAGAGTCATACCCTGTGCACGTTAAGGAACACGCTGGATGGCCTTGACGGGAGGCTACCATCTGTCTCCCAACAGCCGTTCCATTGGATCCCCTCCCCCAACCATCGGGGTCCTTGTGACCTGGCCATTGTGTGCAAAAAAAGTGCCGCTCAGAGGTAAAACAACCAACCAACAACTGCCCTAGATTTTCCAAGTTGCGTCGATTTTGCCAACTCACCGTAATTTTACAGAAAAAATTTCAAATTTATACATCTCCCGGAATTTGAAAAGTCACTTCGAATTTTACCAACTCTCCTTAGTTGCAGAAAACTAGCCCAATCTTAACAACTCGCCTGCATTTTGCCAAGTGGCTTCGAATTTTGCCAACTCTCCTTAATTTCAAAAAAAAAAATTCCAATTTTTTCCAACTCACCTGTGTTTTACCAACTGCCCTAGATTTTCGCAATTTCCACAAGATTTTGCGAACTCTCCTTAATTTCACAACTCATCTGTAGTTTACCAAGTGGTTTCCAATTTCGCCAAGTTGCCACGATTTTGACAACTGCCCTAAATTTTGCTAACTTCCCTTAATTTTACAAAAAAAAAATCCAATTTTTCACAACTCACCTGGATTTTACAAAGTCGCTTCGAATTTTTCAACTCTGATTTACTTTTGGGGGGGAGCCTTTCCCCCTCGCTCCCATAACTACGCCCCTGGTTAAGAACTCCTGTTAAGGCCACTCGGTATATTCTTCAACGTTCATAGAGTATGGTTCTCCTGTACATGGGGCCACGGTTTTACATCTCATCCGATAGACAGCAAGCCTTTCCAAATCTCGGTGTTCCCTTTCTGATCTGGGGCGGGGGTGGCTCAGTCGGTAGCGCGCCTGGCTCGTAATCTGTAGTTCCCAAGTTCGAGTCCCAGCTGGGTCAGCGTCGAGATTTATCTCCGCAAAATTCCCCGCCTTGCCCACGGTCAGTAGGGGACACCGATGGGCTTGGAAAGGCCGCCGTCCGTCGGATGGACGTTAAGCCGTGTCGGATACGTTTAAGCTATACGATGTCGGAACGTTTAAGCCGTGTCGGATAAGCCGTCCGTCGGATGGCTCAGTGTGCCGGAGAGCCATACCCTGTGCACGTTAAAGAACACGCTGGATGACCTTGACGGGAGGCTACCATCTGTCTCCCAACAGCTGTTCCAGTGGGTCCCCTCCCCCAACCTTCTCTGAGCCTTCGGGGTCCATGTGACCTGGCCATTTAGCCCATGGTGTGCAAAAAAAGTTGGGTTGGGTTGTTTTACCTCTGAGCGGCACTTTTTTGCACACCATGGGCTAAATGGCCAGGTCACATGGACCCCGAAGGCTCAGAGAAGGTTGGGGGAGGGGACCCACTGGAACAGCTGTTGGGAGACAGATGGTAGCCTCCCGTCAAGGCCATCCAGCGTGTTCTTTAACGTGCACAGGGTATGGTTCTCCCACACACGGGGCCACGACTTAACGTCCCATCCGACGGACGGCGGCCTTTCCAAGCCCATCGGTGTCCCCTACTGACCGTGGGCAGGGCGGGGAATTTTGCGGAATGCAAAAAAGTGCCGCTCAGAGGTAAAACAACCCAACCCTTTCTGACCGAGGGGTAATGTGAAGGTTTAGCAAAGATAAATCTTAATGCTGACACATATGGGACTCGAAATTGGGAACTGCATATTACAAGCCTGATGTAATGCTGACTAAGCCAGTTCCCACCTCCAAAACGAAAATAATTAGATTATAAATAGCTTAAGCTCATTTTGAATAATGTGTGAAACATACCATATCCACTAAGGAGAAAATGTACTCTGACCCTTAATTTAGTTTTTTTTTTAAACCCCACTCACTCAGATGCCCTGCAGAAGGAAGTAGTCCACTCATCATGAATATACAAAATCATAATTTTAAATAAGCACGTTAACTGATTCAAAAAACAATTTTATGACAAATGTAACTGGTGGGAAACCTGCAGTTGGACACCCTGCAAAATTGAGAATGCTCATCAAATACATTCCGAATTTTTACTAGCTACTGCTAGATAACCTTTCCCACTTTCAATTTTTTGCTGCCTCAGTGGTGCAGTCATATCACGTTGGTTCGCAGTGACATTACATCTACCGAGGTTCAAATCCCAGGATAACATAGTCATTTGTTTCATTATAACCTGCAGATAAGCTAGTAGTTTATGGGTCTAATCACGAACTGAATTGATAAATCATATCCCAATAAAAGGTGTTGCAAATATCATGATCTTTTTCCATCTCTATGAAGTATAACTTGGAGTATGTATAAAATTCACCTAACTGTACATACTAGCAACTTTCCATTTGAAATTCAATGAATTCTGGAAGTGCAAAAATGAATGATTTTAAACTCAAAATCTGGTTCAACACAGCAGGGACTCGCTTTTTTTAATGTAACACCTGGTGACAAAGGAAACCATAAGAGAAATTTGGAACCAGGCAATCAAGTATTTTGGGAATGGGAGGAAAAGTCAAAATCTATTAAAGAGATAAAAGTTTTCATTATTTTGAATAGGCATGTTCCTTGGAAAACTGTCAAACCATATACACCGCCACCAATTGGTCTACACATGAACATAGATGTTGATTTCCAAAATGGAAGCTCCAACTTTATTCTACTACTTTCTGGATGTCCTCACATGGCGATTGTAGGAGTAGAACCTGAACTTTCTGCTTGTAAGAGGCCAGACAATTAAATATATCCTTAAATTTTTTTAGGATTTGATGATAGCAAATACCTACATAGGATTTCACACAAATACGATTATGTTAATCAACAGCAAATGAGGTAGCTCTATTAAGTACACCCGTCATATAAGGGAGCTAAAATTTGTTTGACCATTATCTTGCAATGGAAGTTTAAGAAATGTTGTGCTAAGGTTAAAATAATTACCTATAACACTGAAGTTCTAGAAGACAGTCGGAGAGCAAAAGCTTACCATATTAAGTTAGTCATTAGGACAATTTTAGTTTAAAACTGAGGTCGAGTTCGAACGGGACCTTTCAAACACTTGAAAGCAATAGTACCTGTTTTGGATAAAATGGGGGAAAAAACCGGGTCGCATCTTGGAAGATGCAAACTAGGCATGTGCTTAGGGCCCATAAAACCGAGGACCTAGAACAAGCTCCTCGAATTAGGGTGCAGGGAGTGTTGAGGAAGTCCAATATCCCTTTGTGCCAAGCCATGAAAATGTCTAAACGTAACCTTATAAGAGACAGCTTATTTTTAAAAGGAGTGCAGGATGAGTTGAATCAACACCCTTTCGTCTTAACAGACATAGTAAAAGAGAGCTTGAAAATGTGTTGATCACTTGAATGCTAATAAAAAAACTTTGTCTTAATATCCTGGATGACAGAGCAGAGAAAGCCTCTAGAGAATATATCAAAAGATATATATTTTTTGTATCAGATAGTAAATATTTTGTGTAGGAAAACATAGAATGGCACATAAGGATTATAATGGTAAGGATATTGAAAGTGAGGTTTCTGTCATGACAAGGTTTTCAAGATTTTCTATGATAAAGGGATTTTTTACCAAGGATTTTACAAGCACAAAACTAGACATATTATCCCATTTTCAAAGAAGGTGACTTCAGTTCTGTGGATAATAAAAATCCAGTCTGTTCTCTGTTCTAGGTAAAGTATGTCTATTATTGTGCAGAACAGAATTAAACATTTGATGGACAATGACAAAATGAACAATGTGGGTTCAAAAGTGGCAGGAATTGCATAGACAAAATCTTTTCACTTAACCAATTCTTCAGAATGTTTAGTTACTTGCTTTGTAGATTTCAGAGGCTTTTGATTCTGTTCACCACCGTAATGATCTTGAAATCGTATGGCATACCAGAAAAGTCAAACATAATGGTTTTCTATAATAACACTGATTCATGTGTAAGTGCTGGTAAGATTTGCAGTGATTAATTTAACATTACTATTTGAGTTCAACAAGGTTGTATCCCAATATCTCAAAGCATTCACAGAACTTCCATTAAACGTATGGAGGTCAGTATGACCATCCAATGAAAATCTGACTCAGCGAGATCTCCACTATCAAATGCACCTCTCTCCAGATCAATACACATCTGCTGTCTGATTATAGAGAAACTCTTGATTCTTCCATGAATAGAACATAACACCATTGTTCTCGGGTCCACGTTACATGATACCATTTCAAGTGGGGCTATGTCTGGAGGTTAAAGAGAGGAATACAATGTGTCAACAGGCAGAGTCCAGCCTTGAGAAGCCTTCTGGACACAGTTGAAACATATACCTGCCTTCCTGTGGCAGCAATGAGGTCTGAAAACAGACACAATGCTGTTGTTTTACTGTTCCTTTAGGACAGTAGTCCAATAGAACAATTGTCTTGTGGGGCGCAGAGAGTGCCATAAGCCCTAGAACAGATCTTTTTTTAGATCCCTTATTTATTAAAATAAATCATTCCTTATTTACAGATGTCCCGCAAAGCTAACAACTTATCTGCAGGAGATTAATGCATTGCCATTATACCTTCTTTCTGCCTTAATCTTATAATCTTAATATATTTATATCATATTGCATTTACAATGTACTATCTTACTATTTCAGTTGAAAATATTCGACATCAAATAATATGCTGTCTTTACTAAAAATTTTTATCTTTTTTCATATAAAATATTTCAATAATATTGGATTTTTATGTTTACGTTCAGGATCACATAATTTATTAGTAGATGTTAATATTATATAATTTCTTTACTAAAAAACTGTTTAATTGGCGTTTTAATTCTCTGAGAGAATTTACAGCTAGCAGTTCCCTTGGTAAAAAATAAATACTCCCTCAAGCAGCTGCTTGCCACAGAGGTCTGACAGGAGCCTGTCAGTTTATATGCCACAGTAGATCTGAGAGGATGGCAGGACCTCAGCAGAAAACAACACGAACATCCATGCCTTACCCGGGGCAATTGAAAATATATGGAATTTTGTAGCCGCTTGTGAACTTCCCATAGTTATTTGTAAAATTCGGAAGTTGAAAATATTTTTTTCCTTAAATCTTGTTTTATCATGCTGGACTTTACTTTTATGTGTGTTGTCATAAAAATTACGTATAAATATGTTATATTTATATAGGCTCTGGTAAGATAAAATATCCAAGTAAATAAATCTATCTTAGGCTGTAATTAGATGTGTGCGGTCTTTAATTGGTATATTTTTAACTACTGAGGATTGAATACATTCTATTTTTCTAATATTTGTTAAGTTTGTTGTACCATGTATCGTTATGGCATAATTTCAGGACTAACAGAGTGCTTTATAAAACATAATACATGTAATACATCCACAATATATCGTAATTTATATAATTTCAAAGCACGCCTTAATGTGCCGCAGATTTTCTCAGTATGAACCGTTATATCGGAGGGTACTGCCGAGACATAATCCTACATATTTTATTGTATGTACTCTATCATTTTTTAGGCATCCACAGTTATCTAGCTCAGAGATGGATTCCTTTTTTCTGCAGTTTGCGTGTTTTAATAATTAAATTATTGTTAACTTTGAAACCAGGTGAATGAAAAAAAGGAGAAAAGGCTGCAAAAAAAAGTCATCCACTTGGTTTTATTGCTATTTAGATAAAGTTTATTAGAGTTTAATCATCGTTTAAGGATATTAAAGTCTTTTTGTATATGTTTAATCGCATCTTCTTCCAATTTGTTTATATTAACTAAAACTATATTATCGGCATATAAAAACATGGCACTATTTAGTTTTAATTTTGTTGTCATTTATGTAAATTAGAAATAAAAGCAGGTCTAAAACAGATCCTTGAGGAACACCGAATTTAACTTGGCACTTTTCGCTCTAGGTGTTGTTAATTTTAGTTACCGTAAATCTATTTGATAAGTAGCTTTGAAACCAGTGTAATGCAGTTCCTCTAATTCCATACTTTCCTAATTTCTGTAGAAGAATGTCATGATCCAAAGTGTCAATGGCTTTCTGTAAGTCTAATAACTAATCTAATTACTGTCTAATAACTTCTGATAACTGTTCAGGATGTTTGGGGTTTATGGTGCAAGGGCAACTAAGGCCATATTGTGCCAAAGATGTTCGGAATTATTGGTATAGCCTTGATATAACAGAAAGAGGACACTAAATAATATGTCCACCCCTGCGACTGTTTCACCAATTTTCAATCTAGCAATGGCTCTATCATTTTGAGTCGTTTAAACATTTTCTTTCAGGCATCATGAAGCTATCGATTATTCCAGACTGACAATGTAACATTTCAATTTAAAATGATCAAGCTTCCACGAAAGTATTCTTTTCGTTTGGTATCTGTTTTACATCTTCTGTTATATGCGATTTAATGATGAGTTTTCCAAATTACACAATATAATACCTAGGTATGTAAAAAACATTTTATCTTTAACAATAAATTTTATTCACATTTTGGCAATCTGCATTTAACTTTTGATGAGGTTGTATAATACATGAAAAACTGTCAGATATGGGGAAACTTTCAAAAAAAAAAAAAACAATGGCATATGCAAATATTTAAAAAAGAGAAGAAAATATTCTCCGACTGCCATATACATCCCATTACAGCCCTGTTTTGGAAAACAGTTTCATATAACATCAATATTTGTTTTTTCAAAAATAGTAAATCACAGTTAATGTACTGCTGTATTACAGCTGGAAAAAAAAAAACGCGTTTCAGCAGGAATGGGATTTGAACTCAACAGTTGTGACCACTTCCACAAAACTCAAAAATATTTACATAGTGTTTGCATTTTTAACAATATTTAATCAGTGTTTAAAGAATTATGGAAATTAAAATATTTAACTGTGATATTACCAATCATAATAAAATTAACTCAAATGTTTAACTTTTGAATTATCTTTATCATGATTGGTAATGCCACAGTTAAATATTTAATTTCCATAATACTTTAAACAATGAATGAATATTATTTAAAAAACAAGATTTAGATATATTTTATTGAGATTTTCAACTTATTTTCAGCTTCTAAAAAAAATAAAAAATATAAATTAACCCTTAAAGTGCTGCTTGCCACAGAAGTTAACAGTAGCCTGTCACTATAATACACCATAGAGAAACTGCATGTGAAAAAGAAAAGACATCAGCAGAAGGGCAATATAAGAACCATCCATGCCTTATCTGGGGCTTGAACCCAGGTCCCTTTGATCTACAGCCAAGTACAATTCTCGTTTCCCTATAAAAATCCTATTTTAGAAGTTATAAAAAGAATTAATATGCTTTTAAAAGCACATTAATTTGAACCCTACACTTTAGACTTAGGACCAAACCATTAGATGAAGAATTAGTCTAAATTATTAATTTAGACTTAGGACCAAACCATTAGATGGATATCATATTATGCTTAAGAAAAATATTTTCTTATAATTCTACCCATAAGAAGTTTAAACCTAGATAAACTTATAGAGGTTTACACATGGCTACTCACACTCACTTGACAAATATGGGCTTTGACTCATATTTGTCAAGTTATAAAAATAAGACGTTTTTTTACCTATCTTTCTATTGCTTTTTGCTCATCATTTGTTAAAACAGTTGTTCCACCATATCTTTTAAACACAGTGGAACTTAATGATTTATGTGTCGAATGAAAGCTTGTGATGCATGCATTGACTCCCATGCTTCCTCCCCCACCCTAAAAAAGGAAAATATGAAAACAATTGTTCCCCTATATCTCCAGAACGCAAGTGCTGAAAGTAACAAGCTATACCTCAAATGAAAGCTTCTGGGCAGAGTGCCATAAGCTATAAAATATTGCCACCCATGCTTTCTTTTGCTACCCCCCCCCCCAAAAAAAAAAGGGAAATATGAAAACAATTGTTTCACTACATCTTTCAACTGCAAGGGCCTAAAATTATGGCGTAAAATGGAAGCTTGTATCTCAAATTTAAGATTGTGACATCTTCAATGTCATGGGCTACCTAAAGCATGACTCCAAACAGGAGGAAAAAATGTGGTGGTCGTTAGTGACAAAAAATATATAAATAAATTTAAAAATTTAAAAAATACCTATCTTCCTATATGTCCCTTAAAAAGTAGAAAATAAACTTAAAGCATATTAATGGTGCAATCAGTCATTGAGCATTCACTTCAAAGGATGATAGAGAGCTGATTTACCAACTCAATAAGATTACCATCACCCTATCTTCTTTTGAAGTGAATTCAAACTCGGTGACTGATTGCACCATTGATATGCTTTAGGTTTATTTTCCACTTTTTAGGGTGCATATAGGAAGATAGGTATTTTTCAAATTTCTTAATTTATCTATATTTCTGTTTATCTGTCCACCTTTTGACCATTTCTCATGCCTTATTCTCCAGTAACTCAGGATGTATGCTAGTTTAGAGATGACATGTCAATTTGAAATATTCATACTAACACTGACAAATGAATTGAGTATGCTAATAAAAAATAAATCCTGATGCATTTTGTCATAGAGGCTTGACTGGTTTTCGTAAGTATAAATTATCATTGGGAAGACTTTGTTTTAAAGACTTCAACAGAAAGAGAACAAAAACATCTGTTCACCAGGATTCAAATCCATATTCCTGTTTCATAGCCAAACCATCAAATATTAGAAAATGACAAAATAATGGTAATTTTTTAAGAGTCAAAATGTAATTTAAAGCCACAGTCTAATATTCTATATTTGAATTACTGAATGACATCACTGAGTATTTGTATTAAAATGTGTTTGAGTTTTGGCAAAATAGCATGAGTAAAATCCTACATATTCAATACAAAATTTTGTTACAGATGTACATTTTTTTCTTCAAATTCAATCAAGTACTACTTTTCATAAAAAAAAAACATTTTGTTAATATTTATTCCAGGAAAATGTCATTCACAAGTTTATTTAGGCATTGTGTGCAGTTCCATGGCTTGATTTACTTCATCATGATTGGCTCTTATTGAAATTGTGTTCCTGGTAGGATGAATTTCTTCAGGAATAGAATGAAATCGAGATAAATTCCTTACATCAGATGAATTCTGTACAGAAAATTTTTAATTACTGATCAAGCTATTCAAAATAAAGGAGCAAATATTATTTCAAAGCATTTTCCACTTTTCAGATAGGAAAACATAATACAAATGCTAAACTTTCTTAATCATAACTCACTGCAAATATCCAGTAGAGCTTAGAACACGTGAAAGCTGAAAAACAAAGATATGACCTTAAAGTACAATCTTTTAATAACACACCAGGCCACTTAACATACTGTGCTATCCCAGCCTCTTTGAACCTTATATTAACAGTGATTAGAAGAGTGAAGTAGGATCTTTGTCAGGTGCTACTTTGCTCTTCCTATATATATATATACAAAATCCGATGCAGATATCCACATTTAAAAGCTCTTAGTGGATAAAAAATGAATGTAGGTAGCAGATAAAATCTCTAATTTGATAAGATATGCAGGAACAGAAAACATTACTACCCTATTTATGGCTCACACGAGTAAAAAAAACTATGCAAGATAATGGGAAAGAGTCTGATTCGATAATTCAATGAAAATGTTCACTTTAAAGAGGAACAAAATGCTTTGGAATAAAGTCATAAATTAAAAAAAAACTTCTCCTATGTGAAAAAAGTGATTTTTTTTGTTGATAAAACATGACAAATGAATCAGTATTTTAACAAAAAATAAAATAAATCCTGATACATTTAGACAATTTTTAGAGGAAAAATTGTCTAAGACAATTTTTCCTAATTAGAGGAGATCTTGATCGGCGGTCAGTAGCTCAGCTATCCAGAGCACCTGACATGTTATCAGGAGGTCGTGGGTTCATATCCCACCCAGCTCAACAATTTTTCCTCTAAAATTGAAATCGATGTCAAAGTGCCTATTTATTACTGGATGAATTACTGCACCCAGCATTCCTGGGCAGAGGCCAACTCACACGCAACCCACTGTATGGAGCACATTGTTTTACTATCATGTGGGTTGGCATCATGGGAGACACACTCGTTGACCCTATCAGCTACCCACAAACCTCGGAAGTGCAGATTACTTGCACTAACTCAATACCATTTTTGGTCGTTTGCTGGATGACGTTTCATCAGCCCTATGTTGCCGCATGCAGTTTATGCATGATGGCACACTGCCACACTTCAGTTGGTATGTGCAACAATGGCTCCAGGACTACTACCTGCGATGTTGGATTGGGTAGGTGTAAACTGGCCTGCTCAATTGCCAGACCTGAACCCAACAGACTTCTATCTGTGGTGTCATGTCATAATAGTCATTTATGCCTCCGCTATGAAGAGTGTAGAAGAGTTGTGGCATCATGTGCAAGATACAACGGAGCAAGTTCAAACACACATGATGGTCATTATGTTGCAGTGCTGATACCTGTATTCATACCAAGAGAAAAAAACCTTGAGCATCTATTGTGATGTGCACCATTAAACAACCCTATTTTTCTCCAGAGATTGCCTCTTTACAACAACGTTTATTAAATAAGTGTTATAATTATTATAACAGTTTACCAAAAAGCTGATAATATGTCATCACAAAGTGAAAGCTAACAAAACAATAACCCCAATCTAGGTGCAAAAACAAAAATCTGGAAAAATAATTACCCCATGTCCTCACCTTTCTTGGTATAAAGATAATCCATCGCAATCTTGAAATCTCCTACAAAGAGGAAGTTGCTCTCATTTTTATTCATTGGATGGCAGTGATTAAAGCTCTACCAAGAGTCACTAACATATGACACACATATCTTAATAGAAGAGTAAAAGAGTATATAATTGTAAAATTTTATCAATTCTTACTTACAAAGTCCTTATACATGGCTGAAAACAATTAGGGAATAACACAAGTATGTTCAGTGGAAAGCACTTTCTTATATCAATATGTCATGGAAATAAAATAAAGATCTCAATCAGCTATTTTAAATCTTGATTTTTGACAACATTCAGTTAATATTTAAAGAATTAAAGAGCTGTCATCCATCAAAAAATTCTTTGGAAAATTGCTGAAACTGAAGAATAACAAGAAATTTAAAAAATACACATTCTGAGCAAATTGTTAAATATAACAATCATTTATGTTTTAAAAAACATTACATTCTATGTTTTAGTAATGATGCTTTTAAATATGCAATTTTTCATAACTTTAAATACTCAATAAATACTGCTTAAAATAAAAAAAATCTACATTTAGAGAGATTAACTGAGATCTGTAACTTAGCTCCAATTATATTTTATTACAACTTATTTTCAGAGCTTTTTTTAACTTTTTGCTGGTTATCCCAAATATTATCCCCTAATTATTTTGAGTAGTGTACCAGATATTGCTACTTTTTCATTTCATTATATTCCACCTACCTGATCATCTACAACATGAAAAGGATTATCATATGCAATTTGATTTACAGCACTTCCATTACAGGGACTGTTGTCTCGAATATCTAACATCAATGATCCTGAACGTCCACGTGATGTGCTATTCTGACCCTGTGCTTCCAATAGTGCTGTCACATTAGGAGCACTCTGGTAAATAAAGGTAATCTTTCAGCTTTAAATACACCAATAAAAATTTGGTAATAAATGTTCAATAAAAGCAATCTATATACATATATTTAAAACAAATTAAAACAGAAAGAATATGCAATTTCAGATCACATATAATTATGACCAAATGAATTTTGTACTGTATCTAATCATGAACAAATGAAAATTTTTGATTTAAAAGCCCACTTTAAAAGCGTATATACACTTTTCAAGTAATTGATTATGCATGTATTTAGCAGATTACACACATAAATACATAAAAGATCCTCATACAACCATGGGCAACAGAGCTCCAACCAGACTCTCTGTCTTGAGCTACAGTTGCTGCATTTGACCACTGTAGGCCAATTCTAACAATGTCCTGTTTGACACTGTCTGCCCACTGCATCCTAGGTCTCCCCATTTTCCTGAGGCCTTTAGGCATGGTGTTTATAATCCTATTCACCAATCTAAAGTTATGCATATGAGCAACATGGCCAAACCAAATCAATACCAACATGGCCAAACCAAATGATAATTGTTGATTTGGTTGCTGCAGGCTAATTCTAAAAAGGTCCTGTTTGACACTATCTAGGTCTCCCCTTTTCTTTGAGGATTTTAAGTGCACTCAGAGCTGTCAACCTTATATGATGAATTTTATGAGAAGAATGAAAATTTAAAGCAATTATGAGTACTTATGCAAACTAATGAATTCCAGTATTTGGTGCAATTTATGCAATATATCCATGATGAATGTATATGGTTACTGATTACTAATTATTAATGATAATGTTAAATTTTAATTGTATCAAAAAGTGTTCAGGCTGCAAATTTTGGCTGTAGCACATGCACAAAAAGTAGGCTTTAAGTTTCCAAGTTTAGGAAACCACCATTTCCATTCTTAGCTCTATGTTCCCATGCTGCATGATGAGAGTAACCATGGTTAGTGCAAGCATTTTCTTAAAAAATCATGGATGATCAGTTTTCTAGCTATTCCTTCTGTACTGTAGTGTTAATGAACGCAATAATTAAGTTAATAAATTATTAAAAAACGAATGATACCTATTGAATGTTAGTTATTAATTATTAGTTATTAAATTAAATTTTCACAATATCGATATGTATACATTCCATGGGCTTGGGCTATGTACCTGCAGAGAGCTGCCATTGGTGCAATGCCTCCACCACCTTGTGAGTCAAGATCTGTTACGGATAAAACTGAAATAGACTTTCCTGAGATGATGATTAAATCTGTTTTAAAATTTTTGCACTTTAGGAAATCTGTGGCATGCATACTTTTTGAAATGAGAACAACAGGAGTTACTGTTTACATTTGCATATAAGCATGTTTACAGATAAGATGAACTTGAAATTTTAAGTCAATCCAGGTAACAATAGGCATGCACAAGACCCATTCCAGTTGCAATGCCAATCATGACCTACAGATTAGGAAAGTTACCTCCCTCACCCTGATACTTCAAGGCATGGAAGTTTTAAATAATCTGATTTGTAATTGATTCTGCAGAGCAGAGATATTTGGAGATAAACAAATAATAGTTATAATTTATTATGAAAACTAGCCATAAGGATACATAAAATTACAAAACAATAAAACGAAGCTTTACATCATAAGAGTTAAATCTAAAAATTAGAAAAAAATTCAAATTTTTAAAAGTACCTTTTTATCTGAAGCAGCAGCTGCTATTGCAGTTGAAGCAAATGAGTTGTATTTGTCATATTTTTAAAAATGTTCTGAGATTGATGCTCCCAGCCTCTTCCAAAAGATTATGCAGTGGTTCATAAAGTTTTTTTTTTTTAAATGGGACATATTAATATCTCAGAAACATATTACTGGGGCATTGGAGCGCATGGAAAAAGAAAGGGACTTCTGCACATTTAGATTAGGGGTTGCCAGATTATGGTAATTCAACTCTACTAACATTATCATCTTTACATTGAATCACAAATTTAAGCATCCTGAAAAGTTGTGGCAATGCACAATAGAATCATTTTCTGGTTTTCACAAATTCATTACTAAACTCAAACCCCTTAAGCATGGGGCCCAGGGCAAATGCTCTCCCTGTCCTCCCTTAAAAACAAATTGAGAATGCATGTTTACAGTTGTTTGAGTGTGATTTGTGTAAATATATTCATCAAAGATTTTAATTCAGACACCTGAGCTTATCAAATTAAAATACAAGACTGAAAACTACCAAATATAAATTTATTTATTATTTAGATCTTAATACTTATTATTTAGTAAAATAAATTAAAGCACTATCAAATCCTGCAAATCAAATAATTATTAAATTTCAATTAATCAATGAATTTTTTAATTTTAGTTAACAAATTTTTAAACAAAATTCTTACCCAAACTGATATGGAACGACCAAAATATGGCTTTGAAATGCGTCGTCTTCTGCCTTTAGGTTGGAAATTAGGATTTACATTAGAAAATTTTTTTTGTCTTGCTTCTGCCCATTCTAAGTTACGTGGTAGTATATATTCATTTGTACCAATTACCAGAATTACTGGACGATCTTCAGAATTCTGTTAAAGTAAAAAATAATTAATAATATTACCAAATAATGGAGGCAGAGTTGGCAGATATTTTTGCAGGCCTGATGAAGTTTGCCATCACAGGAGCTCCTTTGTCATGTGAGAAGTGTAAAAGGTGATAAATTAAATCAGCATAGAAACTATAACCCTTTAATTTAAAAATTAACTGGTGAGTTTTTTGAAAATGGCAAAAGGTAATAATAATAACATAAAGGTTATCCAACATAAAACTCTTACTTCAAATACTTCCTTCATTTCTTGAACTAGAATTTCTAATGTTATCATTATTATGGAAAAGTTTACTGGAATAATGTTGCTTTCACTAAAGAACGTTTAGTAGTTATGCATTCAGCTTTTCCATTTTCATAGATGAATGAAAAATTCCTTTTCGGTTGCATAGGTAGTAATATAATATTAGATTTGTTGACTTTTCAGAATCTTCCAATCAGGGTGAAAGTGGCATGGGCAAAATGAGACATCTTCCCAGGAAACAATCAAATTTAGGGTGCAATTTCAAATTATTACAATGCAAAAAATTAACTATTCAATTGGTTGTAAAATAAATTTCTTGCCCTGGGCATGAAATTGGATAGGCATAGTCCTGGAAAAATCAATTAATTTTTAATCCATTAAAACAAAGTTAGTGAAAACTAGAAGAATTACATGTCACCTATGGTGATGCTCATTTTAAGAGATTAATATTTACTTTCCACTTTTAGCACCCTGTAACAGTGGAAATTAGAACTTGTGGAAGATTAAGAAAATGTAAAGAATAACATTATTATTGCTTATACAGTCGTATCAGAATAATATGACCACCTACCTAATAATAGGAATAACGACCCTTGGCCCAAATGACAGCAGCAAGACAACATGGCATGGACACAATGAGACCCTGGAAGGTTGCCATAGGCACATGTGCCCATTCAGCTCCAGCAGAGCACAGAGGTTTCGGAGATGATGTGGTTGTGGGTCCACATGCCAAACATGTCAATCCATATGGTTCCACAAGTGCTCTATGGGATTGAGGTCGAGCAATTTTGCTGGCCAAGGGAGAACGGAGACATTGCTGTCATGTTCCTGGAACCAGTCATGCACCACTTTAGCTACATGGCAGGGCACATTGTCTTGTTGGTAGACACCATCACCACCAGAGTAAACGTCCAACATGAAGGGATGCATGTGGTCAGTGAGGACAGACAGGTAGCCACTGGCATTCAGGGACCTATCCAATGGTACCAGCAGTCCCAGGTCATACCAGGAAAATATCCCCAAAACATGTACACTGCCACCACCAGCCTGTACTTGACCAACAAGCATGTCTGGATGTTGGTTCTTGTGTGTCTGACGCCTTATGTGCCACCACCCATTACTTTTGTGGAGTAGAAACCTCAATTCTTCAGAGAAGGCAACCTTTTTCCACTCTGTCCAATGACGGTAGTCCCATGCAAACTGCAGCCATTGCTGTCGATGGACCTTGGTTAACATGGATGCCTTTAACTCAGTGTTGACTCTGGAGACCCATGCGTAAAAGGGTTTGCTCTACTGTTATCGGGAACACGTACCTGGGTGCCCCAGCATTCATTTGAGTGGTCAATTGCTGCACTGTTGCGTGTCGATTCCCCTTTACCAGTCAACAAAGGCAACATTCTCCTCTGGGGTTGATGGCCTTTGGGACTCCCCATTTATGATGTCTAGGGGTATTCGGTGTGCCAGTGATCCATTATTGGTATACCCTTACTACAACACCTTGCGAACAGCCCACGAAGTCTGCTGTTTCTGAGATGCTTCTACCCTTGGTGCAGTAGCCGATGATCATTACTTTTTGAATGTCCGTCAAATCAATACCTATGCCCATTGTGCTCATGTTACGCACAATGACATAACCGGTCTGGTCAGCCTTATATCTCCATGTGATTGACCTTCTCATGTGCACTCTGTGACACGCCTGGGTGGGTACACTGTGATTCCGTGAATGGTCATATTACTCTGATACGACTGTGTATAATAAAAAAAAATATTCCTTAAAACAAAAAATCTCATTTTTTCCACCACCCCAGGAATAAGTAAATAAATTATTGCTTAACCTCTTGACCATCCAATTCCACCACCAAAATTTCAAACTTCAAGCATAAATAGATCATTTGCAACATTAGATCATTTTTCACCATTAGATATAGAGATTTATTATAGCTATTGGGAGATGCTGAAAATGCAAATCCTAATATTTCATCAATACCTATCTAACCCCTAAAAAGGTTTTTAATTAGTTTCTAAAAACAAAAAAAGTGAAAACATTATGTCGTTTTTTGAAAACGAGCTAAAAAGGGTTAGGAGGCATACTTATTTAAATACCTTTCATAAACTATTTTCCTAAAAATTATCTTTCATTTCAGTATTTAACACATATAGCAATTTATATTATTTTTTCTGTGCTAGGTATATATAATTAATCAAATTAACATTTAAGAAGGATATCATGTCAAAAACATACTGTTAAATAAATAGTTTAAGTAAGAGTTGATTATTTTAAGGTAGTAAATAATTTGACCTAAGAGATTGCCATGCTCCCATTTAAAACTAGATTATATATTGCCTCTGCAGTGACATACCCAGGATTTTGGAATGGGAGAAGTTTTGGCTTACTAAGGAGAAAAGATAAGTTCCACAAAAGAGACAGTGGCATTTCAAATTTGCAGATACTCAAAAACGAAAATTATGTTGTTGTTTTTTTTTTTCAGAAATGTTAGTGGTCAAATTCTTATGGAAAGAATTGAACCCCCAAAAACGCCTCCCTAGATATGCCCCAGCCTCTGGCAAATGTGGGATGCTCACTTTTAAAGAGAAGAAATGTTTCATTTTCTGACTTTAGCTTCCTCTATCAATGGAAATTCTAAATAAGAATGATCCAGGAAACGTAAATAATATTATTTCATTAATACCTATACTACTCAAAATTTTTTTAAATTTATTTCTTAAAACAAAAAGGTTGAATTTTCTAAACAACCCTTAAGGGATAAAGGGCCAAATCACTGAGGTCAGTGGGCTCTTCACCACTGCCATCATCCAAATTTCCATCACGAATAATCTTTTGCAATAGCTGTTAAAATTCTGTCCAGATTGATAACACCAAAACTTTTGAACTTTTGATAACACCAAATTTTCCAACTTTAACTCCCTCTAATGATTGAAATTAAAACTATTGGAAGTAGGGTCATGCATAACCAATTTCAGGTGTGGGACAATCAAGAGGTATTGTTAGCACTGGAACAAGCTAATTATTTTATGCCCAACTGAACAGTTTCACATATATTAATAAAAATCTACATTATAATAATTTGAAAAGGCACCCTAATTTGATTATGTCTGGGGCAGATGCCTCATTTATCCATGCCTCAGTGCAGCTATTGATTTGGTCATATAGCTTTCAAATGATTTTAACCAATTAATTTACTCATGTAACCAATATTTTACACATAAATAGAGAGAAAGAAGATACTTCCCTACACAAAGAGCAGAAAAAAACCTAGAAGCTATTTACTACCTTGTTCTTTTTCATACAACATACATACACTTATACAAGGACATACCTCCTGGTTCTCAGAACTCAGGTATCCTAACCATTAAAC
The DNA here is from genome assembly GCA_038380435.1 of Ryuthela nishihirai. Taxonomy (NCBI): domain Eukaryota; kingdom Metazoa; phylum Arthropoda; class Arachnida; order Araneae; family Heptathelidae; genus Ryuthela; species Ryuthela nishihirai. Next base: position 3,961,662 of record JAWZYU010000026.1, read on the forward strand.
CAGGTAGGTAGACCAGGTAGAGTCAGTATGCTCAGTCATCAAAGCCTGGGTCCAAACTCATCTCTGGTATATCCATTAGTAAATAATAGTTGTCACATTTACAAATAAGAATTTCATTGCAAAATAAAATAGACTTTCATTTTTTATAAATGCTACACATTAATAAATGATTATTGATACTGAATGGTAAATTATCACAGGAGATATCCTGTAGACATGGAACACATGAAATGATAAACTGAAAAAAAATTGGTTTTTGCCGTGAGTGAACCTTTTCACGGCAAAACCAATTATTTTAGCTTATTATTTTATGGATTACTGATACTTTGGGGTGAAACATGAATGTATAATAATAAACTCAAATGTTATCCCATGTTTTCAACATGCTATGAAACTAATTCTCTACTTGCCACAGATGCACAATTTGCTTCTGAAACAACATCCATTTAAAAGAAATGCCAATGGTAAATTTCAAATTACACAAATAAATAGTAGCTGAAGGTTACCAATAACATAATGCTTTTAAAAAGAAAGATATATTGTACAAAATAAATATTATTTCTACAAAATGTTAAACTATTATTACATGATACAAATGGCAAAAACCATAAGTATTATATATGAAGAAATTTGCTACTAAATTACAACTAACTGAACATAATAACAACTGACAACTATGAAAATTACAAAAGCTGGAGAAAAGGAACACACAATTTAAAGTCAAACATTTAATGCAATGTCACATTCTATAGTTTAAAGCAATGTAAATTCTTCGAAGAGAAGGTAGTAAATAAATAATAAAAGATAATTAATAACAAAAACAAATAAGAATAAAAGATAAGAAAGTAATAAAAAAAACCTAATAACAAGATCTCAATTCATTGATGGTAATAAAGTGCTAAAAGAGAGTACTACCCATTAAATAATCGCATACCCATAAACTTCCACTGGGATTTGGTTGTTTTACCTCTGAGCGGCACTTTTTTGCACACCATGGGCCAAATGGCCAGGCACACATGGACCCCGAAGGCTCAGAGAAGGTTGGGGGAGGGGACCCACTGGAACAGCTGTTGGGAGACAGATGGTAGCCTCCTGTCAAGGCCATCCAGCATGTTCTTTAATGTGCACAGGGTATGTCTCTCCCGCACACGGGGCCACGCTTCCACTGGGAGGTTGACATTTTGAGTCTATTGGTAGTAGTGGGGATCTATTTTCTGGGGACAGTCCCTGGATGAAAAGTTCTTTCCCTAACAAATAAATGTCCTCAGAATTGAACAGCATGAGCAGATCTTTTAGCAATAAAATAGTGGCAACACTGTGATAAAAAAAATTGTTGGTAAAGCAGGTGACTGAAATATTTAAGCTAGAATATTGTTAATTGCGAGCTGGTAAACAAGGGTGACTAAACAATCCTGGAAAACAGGAATGTCTGGTCATCCTGGTGGACAGCTTGCAAATGAATTTTCAAAAGTCCCCAGATCATCTTCTGTAAAACTGGTTATTCTAAGATTGATGCCTTGAGTCTCTGATTTTCACTGAAGTCCTTAAAACATTGCCTCAATTAAAATATATACCCTCAACAGTGGGCGAGTTATAACCCCAAAAAATCCCCCTTGGGTACACCATTGTTTGTAAAAGTAAATTTCAAATAGAAATAACCTCTATTATTGGGAAGGTGATGAATCAGGGGTAACTAGAAGCTGCATATTAATTTGATAACGTTATTCATTTTAATTAATAAATAATTTGAATAAGGCATGTCTTGCATTCTTGAAAAATATATCAATGCTTGTTCTGCTTTTGTGTTCCATTAGCAGCATATTCTTCTTCTTTTGATAACACCAATGCTTTTGAAACATAAAAATGCACTCTGTGCTGTGAAGAACAGTGAACTGATAGTTTGATATAAGTGCCCCTTCAAGCGTGGCACCTTTCTGCACCAGGCCCCTCAGACCATGGGGCCTGGTGCAGAAAATGTCACTAATTTCAGGTAAAGCTTATCATCATCATCATCCTCAACCAGCCATGGGCTATGGAAGTCCAACCAGCGTGCAATTTAGTTCTCCAAGCATATCTGTCCTGAACTACATCTGCTGCATTTGGCCACTGCACACCAATTCTAACAAGGTCCTGTTTGACATTGTCTGCCCACCACATCCTAGGTATCCCTCTCTTTCTGAGGTCTTTAAGCACACTGTTCATAACCTATTCGCCAATCTATAATTATCCATACAGGCAACATGGCCAAACCAACGAAGTCTCTCTCTGCACAATTTGCTGCTTAAAGGATGTTGCAGTAGCCTTTGCCTAACCTCATCATTAGTTACAAAGTTGAACCACCTAATGCCCAAGATACTGTGTAAACATCTGGAATCAAAAGCATCTAGTTTTTTGTTATCTTGTTTACAAAGCATCCAAGTTTCACTACCATAACTAACCCTAGAAAGAACCAAACTATTGTACAGTCTAATTTTAGTCTTTAGGTGTATACACCTATTTCTCCACACTCTCCATAAATTCTTAAAAGTCCCAGCAGCAATCTCTATTCATCTGTTAATCTCATGACACACATCACCAATATCTGTTATATAGCTCCCAAGATAATTAAATTGCGACACCTGCTCATGACTGCAACATTCAGATCAACTGAATCACAGCCTGCTTGACCAATTTTCATTACTTTAGTTTTCGCTCTGTTTATAACAAAACCTACTCTACTACCAGTCTCATCAACAGCTCGAATGAAAGAGTTCATCTCATCAACATCATTTACCAAATGGGCTAAATCATCAGCATAATCTAAATCAGAAATTTTTGTATCTGCAGACCATTTAAGGCCAAAATCTTTCCCTTGCAGTGAATTTCACATAACATAATCAATAACCAAACTAACGAGAAAAGGAGATACATATTTTTTAACTGTGCTCCTGAATAATAAAACTTTAGGAAAAATATATTAAAGAAAGGAAAGATTGAATGTTTACCCAAAATATGCAAAAAATAGTGGAACAGGATTATATTAAAATCCTGTAACACACTCTTTCCATTAGTTCGATAACACAGTGCAGAAAACAATTTAAAGAAACACTTGTAGAAATATTTACAATAGCTAAATGTTACTGAAAGTACTTTTACCAATAATCACATATTTTATATAGATCCTCTATTACATGTTCAGATAAGTCATAAAAACATAGCATTTCACTATGTCCACAAGTATCATGTTTGCATCTTGGCTTTTGCACTTTCAAGCAGTTAGTTTTTGTGATCAGTGTATCTCTTAGGCCTGTAAATGGTAGCTAGGCGTAAACTGGAAGGAGAGCTGTGTACCAATCCCTAGTGATGACGCACAGAACCGGCCAGGTCTAGCACCTAATGTCCGACCCCACCTTCTCATGGTGCAGGCCGTTAGTACCTTTCGAAAGAGATATTCTCTTTTGGAAGGGAACGGAAGGGGAGGGCTGCCAGTTCAGTATGGCCTACTGATCTGGTCACCTATGGCCACTTTTTTCTTTTTTTTCCACCCTGCTGAGGAGTGGTCAACTTCACAGGGTACTGGTGCTGACCATTTATACCTACTAGACTGGACTTGTTTATGGATTTGAGCTTGATTATGGATCCTGGACTTGCTGCACTGGTGGGCCTCTGTTGAGGGAGAATCTGCCGCTGTGTTTTCTGTTTGCTTCTGGGTTGCCAGCTCTAAGTGAACAGAGGCATGGGATACCTTATATCAGCTGGTGGATAATCCTAATCAGAGGCCATCGCAGGTACCTGAACTTTACTTAGCTAGTTGGGCATCGTCAAGCCTAAACTGGAGTAATGTGTCTCAGGCAGGCCATATGGCTCTTGAAAAAGTCCCCTTGAAAAGGTGGTGCCTGAAGTTCCTACCAGCATCGGTGACTTCAGCCTTTAGCGGAGGAGGAACAGGTTTTTGCCCCATGCCTGCAATCAGGGGGATGTTTGATATTGTTGGCTCTACCAATCTCAATAAACCTACTAACTAATTTCTAATAACCTACTAAACTAATTTCTTTAAAAATCCTACTAATCATTTTCTCTCTGCAGGAACGTGGAACGTGAGGACATTACATAGAGATTATTCTCTTGATGTCCTCATGCAGGAATTCCAGCGCTATAACCTAGATATTCTAGACTTGCAAGAGACCAGATGGACAGGTAAAGGTGAGATACTTAAAAATAACTTTAAATTTCTCTTTACAGGGAGGGAGGATGGAAAACATCACCAAGGCGTGGGTCTGCTGCTCAGTAGACATGCTAGTGATGCTCTTCTAGGATATGAGTGCATTAATGAAAGGTTTCTTACAGCAAAATTTCAGACAAGCATTAAACACTTGAATGTTATCTGCTGTTATGCCCCCACTGAGGATTCTGATGAGGATGAGAAGGATAGGTTTTACGGACAACTTCAGGATATTTTGAATTCTGTCAAGAAAGGAGATATTACCCTTGTTCTTGGTGACTTCAATGCCAAAGTTGGTACCGACTCTGACCTTTGGGGAGGAGTAATAGGCCCTTTTGGTATTGGTAGCTGCAATAGCAATGGGCAACGTCTCCTACAGGTAAGTAAACTCAATGGTTTCAGAATAACTAACACATATTACAAACACCGCAACATACATAAATACACATGGGTTTCATCTGATGGGCTGCATAGGAATATGATTGATTATATATTAATTAACAGCAAATGGGCTAGTTCTGTTAGAAACACCAGGGAATATAGGGGAGCTGAAATTGGATCTCACCATTACCTTGTTAAAAGTGTCTTGCAACTTAAACTTAAAAAGTGTTGTGCTAGGGTTAAAAATTTTACCTTTAATACTGAAGCTCTGAAAGACCCAGTTATAGCTAAAGCTTACCATGATAGGTTACTTAGTCATTATGACAGTCATGGTTTGCTTAATACTGAAGTTGAGGAAGAATGGGGCCATTTTAAACAGGCTTTTTTGGAAACTAACAGTACTCTTTTAGGGAAAAAGGAGCAGAGGAGACAGAATTATTTAAGTGATAAAGCACTTGAGCTTATTTCAGAAAGAAGGAACTGCAGGAATGTCTTTAATCAGTCCCCTACTAGTCCTAATAGAAAGCATTACAAAGAACTTAATAAAAGTGTAAAGGATCAGTTAGCTACTGATAAGAATCTTTGGCTTGATGGCCTGGCTGACAAAGCTGAGGAAGCAGTTAGACAGCACAACAGCAGAGAGCTGTAAATAATAAATAAATACCCCCTCAAGCAGCTGCTTGCCACAGAGGTCTGACAGGAGCCTGTCAGTTTATATGCCATAGTAGGAGATCTGAGAGGATGGCAGGACCTCAGCAGAAAAACAACACACACAACCATGCCTTACCCGGGGCTCGAATCCAGGTCCCTAAGATCAGTAGCCAAGCGTGCTAACCACTCGGCCATGGGACGGCAGAGAGCTGTACCAGATAGTTAATGTTTTGTGTGGTAGAAAACGAAAAGGTATACAGGGATTGAAAGATAAACAAGGTAAGGTTATAGAAGGTGAGGATTCTGTCATGGCTAGGTGGGCTGAGCATTTCAGTGATATTCTAAACAATGTGGTTAATTCTATTCCCATTGTTTGCAATGATGATTGATGCATTGTTGGCTTTAATATTGGTCCTATAACACAATCTGAAGTTAGTTTGGCTATTTCTAAACTTAAACTTCATAAAGCCCCAGGGGTGGATGAAATTACTACGGAAATGCTTAGAGCTGGGAATGTTTCAGTTACCACTTGGATGACTGAAATTTTGAATAACTTTTATGATAAAGGCATGGTTCCTAAAGATTTTACCAGAGCTATTATTATCCCTATTTTCAAAAAAGGTGATCGCAGTTCTTGTGATAACTATAGGGGTATTAGCCTACTCTCTGTTCCAGGTAAAGTTCTTTCCATGATTGTGCTTAATAGAATTAAGAATCTGGTTGACAGGCAATTGCGTGATGAGCAATGTGGATTCAGAAGTGGTAGGGGATGTGTAGATCAGATATTTTCACTTAGGCAGATTCTTGAGAAATTTTTAGAGTTTCAGAAACCTTTGGTTGCTAGCTTTGTTGATTTCAAAAAGGCTTTCGACTCTGTTGATCGTCATAATTTGTGGTTGATTGTGAGATCATATGGTATACCGGACAAGTTAGTTAACATAATGAAAGCTCTCTATAATAACACTGAGTCATGTGTGAGAGTTGGTAAGTCTTGTAGCAATTGGTTTAGCATTACTTCTGGTGTTCGACAAGGGTGCATTTTGTCTCCTTTTCTCTTTAGTTTGGTTGTTGATTATGTTATGCAAAATTCACTTCAAGGGAAAGATTTTGGCCTTAAATGGGCTGGAGATACGGAAATTTCTGATTTAGATTATGCTGATGATTTAGCCCTTTTGGCAAATGATGTTGATGAGATGAACTCTTTCATTCGAGCTGTTGATGAGACTGGTAGTAAAGTAGGTTTGGTTATAAACAGAGAGAAAACTAAAGTGATGAAAATTGGTCAGGCAGGTTGTGATTCAGTTAATCTGAATGGTTGCAGTCTTGAGCAGGTGTCACAGTTTAATTACCTTGGGAGCTACGTAACAGATACTGGTGATGTGCGGCATGAGATTAACAGACGAATAGGTATTGCTGCCGGGACTTTTAAGAATCTATGGAGATTGTGGAGAAATAGGCGTATACACCTAAAGACTAAAATTAGATTGTATAATAGTTTGGTTCTTTCTAGGGTTAGTTATGGTAGTGAAACTTGGACGCTGTGTAAACAAGATAACAGGAAACTAGATGCTTTTGATTCTAGATGCTTACGCAGTATCTTGGGTATTAGGTGGTTTAACTTTGTAACTAATGATGAGGTTAGGCAAAGGAGTCTGCAACCTCCTTTAAGCAGCATATTGTGCAGAGAGAGATTCCGCTGGTTTGGCCATGTTGCCCGTATGGATAATTATAGATTGGCGAATAGGGTTATGAACAGTGTGCCTAGAGGCCTCAGAAGGAGGTGGAGACCTAGGATGTGGTGGGCTGACAATGTCAAACAGGACTTTGTTAGAATTGGTGTACAGTGGCTGGATGCAGCAGATGTAGCTCAGGACAGATATGCTTGGAGAATTAAACTGAGCAGTCTGGTTGGACCTCCGTAGCACGTGGCTGCTTGAGGATGATGATGATAATGTATCTCTTATATTTACGACATACAAAAATGACAAAACTAACAAGGAATCAAAAGAGAGTAGAAGTAAAGAGAGAGAAAATAGAATACCATAAAAGAAGTGAAAAAAAAAAAGTACTAATAGTACAAAAATAAACCATCAGGCAGCCAAGAGAACACAAACTTTCCTAAATAAAACAATCATAATGAAGATTTTGGTAAGATGATGCTATTTATCATCAGGTAAAATTCGCTGAAATGGAACAAAAAAATCCTGTAAATGAGTAATAAAAGGCTCTCGTCACTCAAAATTGAAAACCAGCATGAATAATTTGGGTTGTACTAATAAAAATAATACCTAGGCACTGAATAAGGGCCTAGGTATTTGCCAGTATTTTAAAATGCTTTCCTGCAAACACTGATATAAAACTAAATGACTGAAATGACTTGTTCTCCATTGCAGCCAACATAAGCAAATATTTCTTGATTTAACTAACTGGTCTCGATGAGTTTTATTATCTGGTCTCAAACTTGTTCAACCACTGCAGTGTTACCAAACACTGGTCTTGGCATTCTGCAAACATTATTTTTATTTGCTTGGTGCTACATACACTTTTGTCATGACTATCTGTGAAACACTCCTGTCTCATTCCCACTACTAACTATCTTATTTTGTCTCTCACATACACTATATGATCAAAAGCATCCGGACAATCACTCATCCACTATATCCCAGTAATAGGAAAGGAATTAATATCATGTTGGTCCACCCTTTGCTACTATCACAGCCACCACTGTGTGGAAGGCTTTCCACTAGATTTTAGTACGTTGCTGTGGAAATTGCCTGCCATTCTGCCACAAGAGCATTAGTGAGGCCAGTCATTGATGTTGTGCGGTTCGGCCTGGCTGACAGTCGGCATTTCAATTCATCCCAAAGGTGTTTCATGGGGTTGAGATCAGGGCTCTGTACTGTATCATTTATACAAATTACTTTAATAAGTATTACCTTTAGATTATTTATAAGGGAGAATATACTTTATTCATTAAGCCATTTTAGTTATGGTTTCACTGTTGCCACATTGCAAATACAAAACTTTGGTTATATCGATACACCTTCTTTTCTTTTAAAAAAACCTGAAGAATATAATTATTACACACTTAGGTGTTTTATTTACAAGTTCAATCTGTTAGGTGGTTTCCTTATTCTTATTGACCTCCTTAAGGGAACATCAGTGTTCTGAAGCAAAAGTTTCTTTTGAGTTTGTCTCAAATTACCCTCCTCAATTGATTTTTCTACTAATTCTTTCTCCATCTTTTCTCTAATGGTTTCGTAATTCTGATGATCATCAGCAGAAAATAGTTCTCACGTTTTGAGGAGATGCATTTTATTTCTTCACAGTATGGAACCACTTTCAGTAGCAACTTCGAAAGATCTTGGTGCTGTTTTATGCATCACTCTTTACATAAATGCTTTTTTTCATTATTTTTTCCTTTTTCCTGAGAATGTAGTACTGCATGCACTTGTTTTGTTGCATCAATATTATTTTCCCATGTTCGCATTTGAATTTATGTTTGTTCTGCAGCTTGAGAAATTTTGATTGCTTTCTCTAACATTAATTCATCTTCTCTTAACCCTTCCAGTGTCCCTGTTGTCTGTATACATTCGGAGAATCTGAATTGAGAGGACAAGGACATATGTATCCATTTTTAGTATAACAAAAAAAAAACGATTTTTTAAAAATAAAAATTGCCGTCATAATTTTATATATATAAAATAAATAATTTTATATATATCTTAAAAAAATTTATAATTCAGGCTTCAAAAATAATATTTTGTTTTTTAATTTGATGCATATTTTATTAAACTACAATATAAATAATTTTATAAAGCCATCTGATTGCCATTTCTTAGAAGCACTAAAAGGTATTGCCAATTTGCTTGTTAACGTTCCTATTTGCTTCAATTCAGATGATTTCAACCATCCTTTTGTAGTGAAACAGGAATTCATTATGAGTAATACATAGGGTTGGGTTGTTTTATCTCTGAATTGCACTTTTTGCACACAATGGGCTAAATGGCTAAGGTAAAAAGATCCCAAGGGTGCAGAAGGGGATTCCTGGACTGCTATATATGGACAGAAGGACATCCAGTGTGTAACATGCACAGGGTATGGCTTCCCCGCAAATGTGGCCACAGCTTAACATTCCATCTGATGGGTAATGGCCTTTCCATCAGTGTCCTCTTTCTTACAGAGAGCTGGATAAGATTAGCAGAGATAAACTTCAATGCTGGTACAGTTGAGACTCAAACATAGGAACTACAGATTATGAGCATGGGATGCTGCTGATTGCTAACTCCTTCTCCAATAATATGTAGGGTAAAAAAATCTTAATTCACATCGATACAAGGGTGACCACTTGCCTTGGTATTCTATGAAAATCTTAAATAATGTAGTAGTAGCATGCATCATTCAGACCTTCCAGAAAGGTTTATAATTACTCAGTCCCTCCTCCCTTAGACATTTAATCAGCTTTCAAAAATCACTACAAATGTACTTACAACATGTTTTTTATGCTGCTTGCCTACAATTTTTTTTTTCTTTTAATTTATATATTTTTTGCTCAGAATTAAATGCTCTTTCTTTTAGTATGTAATGTAAACTGTTCCATTCATTAGTTGTTTCACAATAAGGCTTAGAAGTTGAGTTGAAGTTTTAAAGAAAAACACCTTGCCAAAGGGTTAATGCAAATTTTCATTAAAATAGTTGCTGTACACATACAGTATATACTTTAGTTTACTTATGTAACAATGAACAAAGTAATGCTACAACATGAGATGTAATTTTAAAAAGCTGGTTAATAATCTCTCCAGATGTAATATGCTCTTAAATACTCTACCACATTTTCAAATTTTTAGCTTAAAGATTTATCTTAGAATTAAACAAGCACAAATGGGTATTTAAAACTTACTATAACCTTAGGAACAAAAAAAAAATAGACATACCTACCTTAAAATGCAGTGAAGGCACTGTTTCAGGAATATATATTGCTCCCTTGTATTCTTGACCAGTATGTAAATCAGTTGCAATACCTTGAATAAGAACAATTTCTTCTATGTTTTGTCCAATATCAAAAGTTTCTGATTTCCTCAGGTCTGGTAAACAGGCTTGTGAGAGATACATCATTAGGGAATTTATGGGCCAGTCCTATAAGTAAACATTTAAAAACAAAACTGAAGTTACATTTCAAATAAATATTAGTATATTTAGAACATTTAACAATTTATAAATGCCTAATACCAGATTGAAATTGAAAATAATAGTGACAAGTTTTTACTGAATACTGTTCATTTGGGATTTATATATAGTTGTGGCCAAGTGGTTAGCGCGTTTGGCTACTAATCTACGGGACCTGGGTTCGAGCCCCGGGTAAGGCATGGATGTTCGTGTTGTTTTCTGCTGAGGTCCTGCCATCCTCACAGACCTTCTACTGTGGCATATAAACTGACAGGCTCCTGTCAGACCTCTGTGGCAAGCAGCTGCTTGAGGGGGTATTTATTTTTTATTTAGTGTGTATATAAAAGGTGATTATCACTAACACTTACATCCTATTTATGCTTAAAATTGAAATCCTACATGGTATAGTGGTTTGAGACTTAATACCAGGTATACTAAACACTACGGCAGATAAAGCTTGAATGGTATATATGGTCACCTGGTGCTGACCATATATACCAACCTGAATGGAATAATGGCTCTGAGCTTGATTATGGATCCTGAATTTGCTGCACTGGTGGGCTACTGTTGAGGGAGAACTCTTCCATTGTGTTTTCTATTTGTTTGCAGCTTGACAGCCCAAAGTGAATAGATTCACACAATATGTTTTATCAGCTGGTGGATAATCCTGATCAGAGGTTATCGCAGATACCTGAACTCTTGCTTCTATGGGCATTGTCAAATTATACATTGGAGGAAGTTTTCCAGTATAGATGGCTTCAATCTATAGAAGTGGGGGAACAGGTCTTTGCCCCATGCCTGTGATTAGGGGGCTATTTGATATTGTTGCCATTCCCTCTCTCAATAAACATAGTTTCTTTAAATATCCCACTAACCATTTATTCTCCATAAATAGTTGGAATGTGAGGATTCTGCACAAAGATTATTCTCTTGATGTCCTCAAACAAGAATTCCATCATTATAACCTATATATTCTTGGTTAAAAGAGACCTGATGGACAGATAAAGGTCAGACACTTAAAAATAATCTTAAATTTCTCTTTTCAGGGAGGGAAGATGGAAAACATCTCCAAGGCATAGGTATGCTTCTCAGCAGACATGCTAGTGATGCTCTTCTAGCTTATGAGTGCATTAATGAAAAGTTCTTTACAGCTAAATTTCAGACAAGAAGTAAAGACTTGAATGTTATCTGCTATTATGCCACCACTGAGAATGCCGCTGAGGATGAGAAAGATAAGTTTTACAGACACCTAAAGGATATTTTGAATTCTGTCAAGAAAGAAGATATTACCCTTGTTCTAGGTAACTTCAATGCCAAAGTTGGTACTGACTCTGACCTTTGAGTAGGGGTTCTTTTGGTATTGGTAACTGCAATGGCAATGGGCAAATTCTTCTACAGGTAAGTGAATTTAATAAATATTTTGTGGAAAAAATTTTCCCAACATGCGGGAATTGAACCACATCTCTCCAGAAACATCCCACACTATTCTATCATTGAACTAATACCAGCTCATCTTTTTTCCACTAATTTAAGACTTTAAACTCTTCACCGATGATTTCGATGCCTAATATTGGTGCAATCTATGATCTCGGGTGGCAACTATTTCTTTTTATATTGTGCTGAGTAAGATGAAAATAAATAATAAAGTCTCTTCACGTTATTTGGCGTTATTAATGATTTCAACATAAATGACAATCACAAGTGAAATCAGTTTAAAGTCTTAAATTAGTGGAAAAAAGATGAGCATTATTTCAATGGTAGAATATTCTGGCATGTTTCTGGAGAGATGCGGATTCAATTCCTGTATGTCTGCGAATTTTTTTCCACAAAATATTTATTGATATATTGACGTTAAAAAGTCAACAGGTAATGCTGTGATTATCATTTATGTTTAAATCATTAATAATCTAAATAGCACGAAGAGATTCAGTGCAATATAAAAAGAAATAGTTGCCACCCAAGATCATAGATGGTGCCAATGGTAGGAGCCGAAATCATCAATGAAGAGTTTAAAGTCTTAAATTAGCGGAAAAAAGATGGGCTGGCATTAGTTCAATAGTAGAATACTCTAGCATGTTTCTGGAGGGATGCGGGTTCAATTCCCATATGTCAGCGAAATTGTTTCCACAAAATATTTATTGATATATATTGACATTAAAAAGTCAATATGTAACGCTGTGATTGGCACTTATGTTTAAGTAAACTTAATGGTTTGAGAATAACAAACACTGTGGAATACATAAGTACAGATGAGTTTCACCGATGGGTTGCATAAGAAATATATGATTGATTATACATTAATTATCAGCAAATGGGCTAGTTCTGTTAGGAACACCAGGTCATATAGAGAAGCTGAAATTGGATCTGTCCATTACCTCGTTAAAAGTGCAGGAATATCCTCAATCAACCTACTAGTCCTAATAGAAAACATTACAAAAGAGCTTAATGTGTAAAAAAATTAGTTAGTAGCTGATAAGAATCTTTGGCTTGATGGCTTGGCTGGCAAAGCCAAGGAAGCAGTTAGACAGCACAATACAAAGAGTTATACCAGAGAGTTAATGTTTTGTGTGATAGAAAACAGACAGATATACAGAGATTGAAGGATAAACAAGGTAAAGTTACAGAAGGTGAGGATTCTGTCATGGCTAGGTGGGCTGAGCATTTCAGCAATGTTCCAAACAATGTGGTTAGTTCTACTGCCATTGTTTGTAATGATGATTGATGCATTACTCTTTAATGTTGGCCCTATAACACAGTCTGAAGTTATTTTGGCTATTTCTAAACTTAAACTACATAAATCCCCAGGGGTAGATGAAATTACTACAGAAATGCTTAGAGATGGAAATGTTTCGGTTACCACATGGATGACTGAAATTTTGAATATCTTTTATGACAAAGGAATTGTTCCTAAAGGTTTTACCAGAGCTATTATTATCCCTATTTTTAAAAATGATGATCACAGCTCTTGTGATTACTATAAGGGTATCAGCCTACTTTCTATTCAAAGAAAGTTCTTTGCATGATTGTGCTTAATAGAATTTAAGAATCTGGTTAACAGGCAATTGCGTGATGAGCAATGTGGATTCAGAAGTGGTAGGGGATGTGTAAACAGATATTTTCACTCAGGCAGATTCTTGAGAAATGTTTAGAGTTTCAGATACCTTTGGTCACTAGCTTTGTTGATTTCAGAAAGGCTTTTGACTCTGTTAATAATCATAATTTGTGGTTGATTGTGAAATTGTATGGCATGTCAGACAAGTTAATTAACACAATGAAAGCTCTCTATAATAGCACTGAGTCATGTGTCAGAGTTGGTAAGGCTTGTAGCAATTGGTTTAGCATTACTTCTGGTGTTCGACAAGGGTGCATTTTGTCTCCTTTTCTCTTTAGCTTGGTTATTGTGTTATGGCTTGGTTATTAGTTACTATGTTAATGCAAAATTCACTAAAAAGGGAAGATTTTAGGCTTAAATGCTCTAGGGAAAATTTCTGATTTAGATTATGCTGATGATTTAGCCCTTTTGGCAAATGACATTGATGAAATAAACTCTTTTACTCAAGCTGTTGATGAGGCTTGTAGTAGAGTAGGTTTGGTGATAAACAGAGAGAAAACTAAAGTGATGAAAACTGGTCAGGCAGATTGTGTTTCAGTTAATCTGAATAGTTCAACTCTTGATCAGGTGTCTCAGTTTAATTATTTTGGGAGCCTTGTAACAGATACTGATGATGTGCGACATGAGATTAACAGAATAACAGGTATTGCTGCTGGGACTTTTAAGAATCTATTGAGAGTGTGGAGAAATAGGTGTATACAACTAAAGACTAAAATTAGACTGTTCTTTCTAGAGTTAGTTTTAGTAGTGAAACTTGGAAATTTTGTAAACAGGAAACTTGATGCTTTTGATTCTAGATGCTTAAGCAATATTTTGGGCATTAGGTGATTCAACTTTGTAAGTAATGATGAGGTTAGGCAAAGGAGTCAGCAACCTTCTTTAAGCAGCATATTGTGCAGAGAGAGACTCTGTTGGTTTGGCCATATTGCACATATGGATAATTATAGATTAGCAGATTGAGTTATGAACAGTGTGACTAAAAGCATCAGAAAGAGAGAGAGAGACCTAGGATGAAAAACAGATGTCAAACAGGATCTTGTTAGAATTGATGTACAGCATCCAGATGCAGCAGATGTAGTTCTGGATAGATATGTTTGGAGAACTAAACTACACAATCTGGTTGTACCTCCATAGCCTATGGCTGCTTGAGGATGATGATGGTAGTAGTGATGACTGAAAACTAATCAATCATATCATCCTTTGTATAGGATAGTACCTTTTTTTGAAATTTTACAAGTTTTTGTTGAACACTCTTAATGTTATTTTAGATATGGTAAGTGTATATATATAAATATAAAGAAGTTAGTCAAAACACTTTATTTACATATTATTTATGCTTAACATTCAAGTTAAAATATGAATATTTAAGAAATAACAATTCACCTTTTGATATGCATATAAAGAAGAAATTTCAAGCAATTACAGTGAAAAAACATTTCTTTGTGAATTCCTTAAGCTTTTCCTTTACAGAATCTTCATATTATGACATTAATTCATGACATTATGTCTGTGGTTCTGTAATAATCACATTCAAGCAATGATCTCTAAAGATTTTTATGAAATATTCAAATTAAGTCAAACCTACGCACATTATTAAGTATAACATACCAGCTGATAAGAAATTTTTATGTTTGAACAAACTAATTTGAGGGAAAAATTAATTTGACAAGAAAAGAATTAAATGAAAGCTTTTCATTTTGAATAACTTTTGGTCATCACAAAAACTAAAGTAGTTAAACAGGAATCTCACATTCTGCTGTTTTGAAAATTTCTTTATACAGAAAGGTGTTTTTCAATAATTTTCAGTTTGGTTGCAAAGACCTCACAAACACTTGCTCAGAAATGCCCCCTATAAACCCCTTACCATGATGTGACCAACTACAGCACCAGCTCAGGCTACTCACTAATTACCATTAATTAGGTACATACATACATATATATATATATTTCTTTTTATTTTACACATAACTTTTTTGTGCAAAGCCAAAAATTAGCTTTCCTAAACTAAAAAGCAGTTATTTGTGAATGGAAGAGTAAAAGGACATAGTGGATTTACTGTTTATGCTATTCATTTATTTATTATATTTTATGCATGCTTAAATACAGTAAGATTAAATAGGACCCATATATAATTAATCTTAAAGCATATTAAGAAAGATTACAAAGCCAAGAGCCATCAAACCTCAAATTTGCTATGAATTTTCAAGATATTTTTCGCTATTTTTAATGCAACTGATCGCCACAATTTATATTCTAGTGATGGTTGATTTCTGAATTTTTGAACTGCTTCTTCCATATCATGTTGAGTAATGTGAAATGCCTGAAATAAAAAGGTAATTTTTATTATATTTTATTAATATAATGAATGCTAGTATAACACTTAAAAAGTTTCTCATTTTTACTTTAAACATTAGAAAAAAGACAAAGGAACTCATATTATTTAAACCAAAAATGTATTTATAATCATTACTATTAAGAATTAATAAGAATAATCAGTCATATTATTTATTTTTTCTAGATAAACGAATAGTGTAAAAAGTGTCAATTTTTGTAAATTATCAGTTTCTATTTTCTTAAGATGTATATTTTCTGTGTTTCATTCTACTTGCTTACTAAATATTTACTCTTAAATCTTCATATATATTTTATCCTATATGAATATTGGTTTTCAAAACAAAACTTCAAGTCAAAAGTGAGAGAACAGTAATTATATAAGGATGAAGAGACTAGAAGATAACTTTCTTTTAAATTATTTGCCTTATTATTCCAGAATACAATTTGCAATTGTTAGTTTCATAAATGCCTTACCTGAACCTCTGTCTCACAGCTTATATTGTTATTTTGAGATTTTCGTGTAAGCACACCTAATTCTCCTATAATGCTGCCAACAGAAACACAATCTTCCACATGACCTTGTCTCAAGGACCAATCGAATAAATCTGAATTTGGCAATATTCCATCAGATTCTATCCTTATAGTACCTTTTATCTGGAATTTGAAAGCAATTATTTTTGCACCTATAAGCTACATAGAGATGTTAACAGAAACTGATATAGAAATACACAGTACACTGCATAAAACAAAAATGAAAGCTTTAGTACAAAGCAAATTACTGAAACTGTGTGGTTGATAAAAAAAAATAGCAAGTTATAAGAGCTTTGCGTACATTTTATATAGCATATAAGCTGATAAAGTGTTTGCTATGTTTACAGGCTATTTCTACAAGTAAAACAAATATTGATTTTCCTGCACTTCATAGGCAGTCAACACTTTAAAATAAGATACATATCATTAAAAACTAAGAGAATATTCAGATCATACTGAAAACTAAGAACATTTTGCTACACATATTTGAATAATCTAGTATGTGTAATCTAAAAAGGGTATTAATTCATGATAGTCTAAGATAGTTTGGCCAGCTTATTGTGACATAGCAATAGCCACACAATTCAGTGATGATGCTACAACAGTTTAGTTATGAGATAATAAAAACTAATACATCCATCATCCTCAAGCAGCCATGGGGTCCAATCAGATTGTGCAATTTAGTTCTCCAATGCCATACTGCTGCATCTGGCCACTATAGACCAATTCTAACAAGGTCCTTTTTGACATTGTCTACTCACTACATCCTAGGTCTCCCCTCTTTCTGAGGCCTTTAGGCACACAGTTAATAACCCTATTTGCTAAAGTTATGCAAATGGACAACATGGTCAAGCCACAGAGCTTCTCTCTGCATAATATACTGCTCAAAGGAGGTTGCTGACCTCATTGTTACTGACATTTGCCTTACCTCATTATTATCCTTTGCCTTTTGATTATCCTTTGCCTAACCTCATTATTACTGACAAAGTTGAATAACCTAATGCCCAAGATACTGCTTAACCCTTCCAGTGTCCAGCCTGAAAAACTGGCCATGCTATTTTTTCACTTAATAAAATATTCACAAAATATTAATTTAATTATAAAAATATATTATTTTTCAAGCTTGAATTATATATTTTTATAAGATACATAAGAAAATTTTCAAACTGAAATTTCTATTTTTTTTTTTAAATGGAAGTTTCAAAAAATGGATGTAGCTGTTTTCAGCCTCTCATTTTGAATTCTGTTAATATATTCAATTAGTCTCAATATGGATTCTGTCTGTATAATCAATGTGGAACTTAGAAGGATTAAGCATCTAGAATCAAAAACATCAAGTTTCCTGTTATCTTGTTTATAAAGATCCACATTTCACAACCGTAACTCACTCCAGAAAGAACCAATCTACACTGGTGCTCAAAATTAAAAGATACTGTATAAATTCATACATAACTTGAAGTATTTTTAAGGGAATGCAATGAAATTAGGTAAAGAGGTTTATTATTACATTATAAATGTAAATAATCAGAAGAAATTCATAATCATATAATGCGCATGCATTAAGATCATAATTGTGCAATTGACATGAAGGAGCAGTCCATGGAACAATACTTTAAGTCAGTTATGCATGACACGCAGTATGCTATGTTAAAATGGAGTGTGATCACCCCTGACAGCCATGCAGCTGAAGCAATGACTCCTCATATTGTTTATGAGGGTATTGATGAGGTCTTGAGGGATTAATGCCCACGCCTCGACAAGTGCTGCTCAGAGTTCGAGAGTTCTGGGAGAAGGCTAGTGAGCTTCAATGAGTCTCCCTAGAGCATTGAATACATGCTCAATGGGATTGAGGTCAGGAGATCTGGATGGCCACTCCATTTGTCGAATATCTTCCTCTTTTCGGGAAAATCGTCGACCACATGAGCTTAATGAGGGTGGGCATTATCATCCATAAGAATAAAATTTGGACCGATGGCTCCTCAGAATGGCTTGACATATGGGTTCAGGAACTCATCTCTGTACCGAAGGGTAGTAACAGAGCAACTCAGAAAGATGTGCAGGTTTGTACACCCATTCATCATGATTCCTGCCCCAACCGTCCTGCCACAGCCACCAGAGCATTCCTTTTCTCTGATGTTCAAGGGACTGTTGTGGATCCCTGGTTCTCACCAGATGTGAATATGTCATGAATCAGTACTTCAGCTGAATTGCGATTCATCTGTGAACATAACATGCACCCACTGTCTAGATGTTGGCGACTCCATATTAAATGAGCTCACTGAGAGAGAGAGACACAAATAACAGGTCTGCTGGCATAAAGGCATTGCTCACAAAGTTTCCTGTAAATAGTATGCCTTGAAACCTCATTCCTGTAGCTGCTGCAAGCTCCAAAAACAGTAGCCTAGAGGTCATCACTCTGTTACTCTGGCAGTAAGACTCATATAGCAATTGCCTGCAGCAGTTGTGGCCCTGGGATGGCCTTGTCCTGGTCGACAACAAATATCTCCTATCTTTTTAAACTGTCTCCAGAGTCTTGATAGGACATTTTGTGTAACATTCAATGCTCTGGAAACTTCCTTCTGTGACTGACAAGCTATCATCCTACCAATTGCTCTCCACCATTAAAAATCATCCATACAATGTCTTCAGGACATGATCAGCTCGACATGCCACTGAAGTCAAAGCAAGAGTTGCCTAGAAAGCTACAAGCTGCGAGCAGATTCGCACAAGAGGCAACAGAGTTGTCCACTTCACAGTTAGATGGCGCCACTATGCAAATCAAATTAAAAAAATCCGGAAAGTTTATATGGTCACATAAACTGAGAAAAGGTTAGCCATTGGTGGTGTAGTGGTAGCATAACTGGCATACTTCCAGGAGACGTGGGTTCGAATCCCACTGATGGCAAAACCAATTTTTTTCAGCATATTCCTGTTTATGTGCAGCAACTGTAAATGCAGGATAGTTTTCCGCATAGTGTATTATCCACGTTCGCTCGTTTTCAGTGCATTCTTTTACATATATCAGCAGTTATATACATTTTTATCGATTATCCTTTAATTTTGAGCACCAGTGCATTATACAGCCTAATTTTAGTCTTTAAGTGTATAAGTCTATTTCTCCACATTCTCCACAGATTCTTAAAAGTCCCAGCAGCAATCCCTATTCATCTGTTAATCTCATGCCATACATCACTAGCATCCGTTGCATAACTCCCAATATAATTAAACTGAGACACCTACTCGAGGGTGCAACTATTCAGATTAAATGAACCAAAACCTGCCTGACCAATTTTCATCACTTTAGTTTTCTCTCTGTTTATCACCAAACCTACTCTACTATCAGCTTCATCAACAGCTGAAATGAAAGAGTTCATCTCATCAACAACTCAAATGAAAGAGTTCATCTCATCAATGTCATTAGCAAAAGGGCCAAATCATCAGCATAATCTAAACCAGAAATTTTCAGATCTCTAGACCAATTAAGCCCAAAACCTTTCCCTTCAGGTGAATTTCTCATAAGATAATCAATAACCAAGCTAAAGAGAAAAGGAGACAAAATGCACCCTTGTCGAACACCAGAAGCAATGCTAAACCAATTGCTACAAGCCTTACCAACTCTCACACATGACTCATTGTTATTATAGAGCTTTCATTATCTTAACTAACTTGTCTGGTATGCCATACGATCTTCACACTCAATCACAAATTATGACGATCAACAGAGTCAAAGGCCTTTTTGAAATCAACAGAGCTAACAACCAAAGGTTTCTGAAACTCTAAACATTTCCCAAGAATTTGCCTAAGTGAAAAAATCTGA
The DNA here is from genome assembly GCA_038380435.1 of Ryuthela nishihirai. Taxonomy (NCBI): domain Eukaryota; kingdom Metazoa; phylum Arthropoda; class Arachnida; order Araneae; family Heptathelidae; genus Ryuthela; species Ryuthela nishihirai. Next base: position 3,981,855 of record JAWZYU010000026.1, read on the forward strand.
TTTACCCTACAAATATATGATCCCGTACAATTTCTGAATCCACATTGCTCATTTACACAATTGCCTGTCAACCAGATCTTAATTCTATTGAGCACAATCACACAAAGAACTTTACCTGGAACAGAAAGTAGGCTGATATCCCTATAGTTATTTATCCCAAGAACTGCGATCATCATTTTTAAAAATAGGAATGATAATAGCTTTGATAAAATCCTTAGGAACAATTCCTTCATCATAAAAGATATTCAAAATTTCAGTCATCCATGTGGTAACCTAAACATTTCAGTAGCAATTTTATCTACCCCTGGGGATTTATAAATTTTAAGTTTAGAAATAGCCAAAATAGCTTCAGATTGTGTTATAGGGCCAACATTAAAGCCAGTAATGCATCTATCATCATTACAAACAATGGGAGTAGAACTAACCACATTGTTTAGAACATCACTGAAATGCTCAGCCCACCTAGCCATGACTAAATCCTCACCTTCTACGTAGAACTTTGCCTTGTTTATCCTTCAATCCCCATATAGCTGTTTGTTTTCTACCACACAAAACATTAACTATCTGGTACAGCTCTCTGCTGTTATGCTGTCTAGCTGCTTCCTCTGCTTTGTCAGCAAAGCCATCAGGTAAGATTTTTATCATCTGTTAACTGATCCTTTACACATTTATTAAACTCTTTGTAATGCTTTCTATTAGGACTAGTAGTGTATAATTAAGGACATTCCTAAGGTTCTTTTTATCTGAAATAAGTTCCAGTGCCTTATCATTCAATATATTTGTCTCTTCTACCCTAAGGATTTATCTAGCTTCAATTTTACCAAAAACAAAGTTATTTCATATTGTAATATAGGGCCAATATTTAAAATTATAATGAATTGAGATTGTTTTGCCCATGCATTTCATGTCTTCTGATAATGCATATTTGAGCCACCCCATCTCTCTTTCACATATGCTTGATAAAACCAAAAAGAGTTCATCAAAACATGCCACATAATTTCACCGTTTTAACTTTTTTAAATTTTAAGTTGAAATGTAATTATTCATTTTAAAGTGAAATATGTTCATTTTAAATGTTGACATAAAAGTTTAGTTGGAAAATTTACTCTTACCATCTGATTACAAAATTCATACAGTGTCAGCTAGCATCATAGACAGCAGAAGTGATATTATTATCCAGGAAGTATAGCTTATGAACTGTAAAGATCTGATATAAAGCAGACATATATTAGGACTGAAGCAAGCCCTTCTGATGATACCAGAAGTATAAAGTGTAAGAGTTAACACCTTACAACTGTAGATTACTATCTAGTAGCGAAAGATAATATGTAATTGGTATGTCACTGAACAATGAAAGGATGTTCTTTTGTTTCTAATTTCTAGCACAAATATATTGTTTGCAATATTGTTGCAAATTTTACATTTTTTACATTTAGCACCCTCTAACGATGGTAAATTAAGACCATTTGTAGGTTTTGAAAACTGTGAATCATCTTTTTGTTAGTACCTATTCATCCCAAAAAGAATTTTTCATTAGTCTCTCAAAATAGAATGTTGCATTTTCCCCTACCCACCACGGAGGTGAAGGAACAAATTGTTGCTGCCAATGTAAACCCTTTGAATTTTTGATTTGAATGCCACCACTAAAATAGCAGATTTCTAGCCCAAATAGATCGTTTGCAATATCGTTTAAAATTTTCAAAATTTCCCACCATTAGATATTGAATTAAGGTTTTTAGAAGATTCTAAAAGTGTGAATTATAACACTTTATCCATACTTATCCAACCAAAAAAAGAATTTTCAATTTATCTCTAAAAACAATTATTGCATAAAGCACAAAAATTGTGTTTTACCACTCCCTCTGGGAAAGGTGAAAAATCATTTTTGTCAAAGCAAACTTAATGATATTCACATTTCACAACCAAAATTTAAAATTTCTAACGTTATTATATCGCTTGCAATATTAGCTTGAAATTTCATAATTTTCAAAATTTTTCATCTTTAGAGGGCGCATTTTTAGAATTTGGGAGATATCGAAAGTGCAAATCATAATATTTCTTCAATATTGATTGAACCCAAAAAATATTTTTAATTTATGTCTAAAAACAGGAAAAGCTTGAGGTCTACAGACTGACAAAGTGAAAACATTAGCTTCATTTTTTCTGAAAACAAGCTAAAAACAATATAAAAACAGCAAAGAAATGGGAAAATTAAAAAAAAGCTATAATGTCGGAAATACCTCTAGTCATATAAAAGAGTTAAACATGAGGTTGAACTTAATGCAAGAAATCACTAGTCGGACAGAAAAAAATGATATCATATATTACCATCATGGTCATATGTTAACAAAGTTCATGTCCAAGCTCAGGCTTTGAGACAATGAATTTTGGCATATAAAAAGCAATGAGAGGAATTTCTAATAGGGAAAAGGAAGATGATTGTTCACGGACTGTTATTATTCGTTCAAAACTATAGGAAGAAATTCCAGGCTGTTCCTTTAAATAGTTGTGTATCAAGTTTCACCATAAATTTTGCATTTTTTTGCAGGGGCCCCTCTAACATTGCCCCCCCCCCATTACAGGGATTGTGGAGGCTATCAGTACACCTCTGGTTTACATGCAGTATTAAAGCAAACCCTAAGATTAAAAAAATGCTAAATTTGGCTTACTTATTGTGTAAAGTGGCATTCCAATAATCAAATAGTTTTAAATCAAATTTATGTCTCAAATTTATTAAAATATGGGTTTAAATGAAAAATAAAATCATACAAATATGACATCGTCTTAATTTGACGACTTTGCAAGTAACCTAGATTCTAAAAATTTAATTATTTAAAGTTTTACATATTTAATTTAAAGCAAATATATTTAAAAGTAAAATTGAATATCACCTTGACTAAACCAACTGTAATAATATATACTCCAAATGGTGGATCACCTTCTACAGCTATAATCCAATCTTTAGGAAACTTAACTACTTTGGCATGACACTGAAATATAAAAATAAAAACACCAGTTAACAGATTTTATCAAAATCATTTACTATACGTTACTCATTGACCACATAAATATAATCATTGGGCTACATATTTATGAGGTGGGAATTTATTTTGCAAATTTATGATACTTCTATAGAAAGTGGATGCCTGAAATCTGATTTGCATCATTAAATCTTTTAAAATTGAAGAAAAAAATAATCATGTACTGGCATGTATCTAGAGAGTTGCAGAATCGATTCCTGCAGCATCAGAGATAATTTTTTTCAGATGTTTTTAACAATTGTTGAAGTCTATTTCTACAGGTAATTTGTGTATTTTAAAGGATACATAATTATTTTTAATTTTCTTTTTAATTTTCTATTAGCCCATGTCTGGTTTAGTGGTTAGCTACTACACCATAGGGCTTGTCCTTGTGTGTGTTTTATGTTGTATGAGAAACCAGGACAAGCCAGATAGAGCTTCTAGGTTATTTCTGCCCTTTGTGTAGGAAAGTACCTTTTTCCCTTTTTATTAATTAAAAAATTTTGGTTAAAAATTTTTTGTGAAATTATAAAGATCTAACTTGATACAAAATTAATACAAAATTATTTCTCAAAAGTAGAGCAAATATTACCTTTAGATAATTAAAAATGTCATCACTTCCAGAAATCCAGTCAATGTTTTTTAAGAGTTCAAGTGGAGGAGCAGGAAGCATACTTTTTGGGGAATTCAGAAGTTTTTTCATTCTTTTTTCTATCAGCTGTACATGGTAAAATTTAAAATGATTAATATTGCAATATAAGGTATCAGAATATTTATAAAATAATTAGAAATTTAAGTATTTCTTAGAAAGGAAATAGCAATTAAAGCTGATTTAAGAAATTCATACCAATAGAATTTTCAAATATCTTATTAAAAAGCTACAAAAATATATAAATATCAAATCTGTTGTCAAAATCATAGCACAAATTCAAAATAAAACTTTTTTTAAAATTCCTATACACTTTATTAGGTACACTTATATATTTGGATATTTTTATTATTCTTATTTTTATTATTTATATAGTTTCTTGTTTTTCATTGACAGTAATGTAGCCTAGTTAAATTATTACTTATATATTTATAAGTTCCTATACACTTTATTAGGTATGCTTATCTAATAATAATTAGCTCCCCCTTTCACCCATAGAACAGCCTGAATCCATCGGGGCATGGACTAAAAAAGGTGTTGAAAGTTTACTGGAGATGCTGGTCCAAATTGACTCCATCTCATTTCCATCCTACAAATTGACTGGAAGTGGATCTCTACTTGAATATCTCATTCCATCTGATCCCAAGGCATTTGACTGTATTGAGATCCAGTGACTGTGAAGGCCAGTGCAATAAGCTGAAGTCACTGTCATATTCCTGGAACCATTCCTGGATGAACCTAACCTTGTGACATGGAGCATTATCCTGCTGAAAGTTGGGGCGGGGGTGGCTCAGTCGGTAGCGCGCCAGGCTCGTAATCTCTAGTTCCCAGGTTCGAGTCCCAGCTGGGTCAGCGTTGAGATTTACTCTGCAAAATTCTCCGCCCTGCCTACGGTCAGTAGGGGACACCGATGGGCTTGGAAAGGCCGCCGTCCATCGGATGGGACGTTAAGCCGTGTCCCCGTGTGTGGGAGAGCCATACCCTGTGCACGTTAAAGAACATGCTGGATGGCCTTGACGTTAGGCTACCATCTGTCTCCCAACAGCTGTTCCAGTGAGTCCCCTCCCCCAACCTTCTCTGAGCCTTCAGGGTCCATGTGACCTGGCAATTTAGCCCATGGTGTGCAAAAAAGTGCCGCTCAGAGGTAAAACAACCCAACCCAACCCTGCTGAAAGAACCCATTCGCAGATGGATACACTGCTGCAATAAAAGGATGCGCTTGATTGGCAGTGTTCTAATAGCCTATAGCATTCAAAAGTTGCTCCACTGATATCAAGGGATAATGTACACCTTGAAAGTAATTCCCCCTCCATTACACCTCCACCACCAGCCTGCAATGTTGAATCCTAGAAGGATGGATCCATGGATTCGTGCAGTTTTTACCATAGCATGCCTTCCCATGAGGGTAAAACAGCAATAACTGGGATTCATCAGACCAGGTGACATTTTTTTAATTATCCAGTGTTTGTTTTCTGTAGCCCACTTGCAATCAGTTTCTTGTTTTGCATTTATAGTAGTGGAGCCAGGTTAGGTCATCAGTTGCCATACCCCTTCTATGACAAGGTGATTGTGCATTCTGATATGCAGTATTCCCATGACTGGTGTCATCATCATCATCAAGCAACCATGGACTACGGAGGTCCAATCAGATTTACAGTTTAGTTCTCCAAACACATCTGTCCTGAGCTACATCTGATGCATCTGGCCACTGTAGATCATTTCTAACGAAGTCCTAAGTGACATTGTCTGCCCACTGCATCCTAGGTCTCCCCCTCTTTCTGAGGCTTTTAGGTACACTGTTCATAAATCCTATTGGCTAATCTAGAGTGATGCATACAGACGTGGCCAAACCAATGGAGTCTCTCTCTGCACAATATGCTGCTCAAAAGAGATTGCTGACCCTTTGCCTAATATCTCGTAATTACTTTTAAATTTAAACCACCTAAAGCCCAAGATACTGCATAAGCATCTGGAATCAAAAGTATCTAGTTTCCTGTCATCTTGTTTAAAAAGCACCCAAATTTCACTACCATAACTAACCCTAGAGAGAACCAAACCATTATACAGCCTAATTTTAGTCTTTAGGTGCATATGCCTATTTCTCCACACTCTCCAAAGATTCTTAAAAGTCCTGGCAGCAATCCCTATTTGTCTATTAATCTCATGCCGCACATCACCAGTATCTGCTACATAGCTCCCAAGATAATTAAACTGAGACACCTTCTCAAGATTGCAGTCATTCAGATTAACTGAACCACATCCTGCCTGACCAATTTTCATCGCTTTAGTTTTCTCTCTGTTTATCACCAAACCTACTTTACTAACAGTCTCATCAACAGCTCGAATGAAAGAGTTCATTCATCATCATTTGCCAAAAGCGCTAAATCATCAGCATAATTTAAATCAGAAATTTTCATATCCCTAGAGCATTTAAGCTCAAAATCTTCCCTTTCCAGTGAATTCCACAAAACATAATCAATAACACCTTAAAGAGAAAAGGAGACAAAATGAACCCTTGTTGAACATCAGAAGCAATGCTAAACCAATTGCCACATGCCTTACCAACTCTCACACAAGACTCGTGTTAATATAGAGAGCTTTAATTAACTAACTTGTCTTGTATGCCATACGATCTCATGATCAACCACAAATTATGACAGTTAACAGAGTCAAAAGCCTTTTTGAAAACTACAAAGCTGGTAACCAAAGTTTTCTGAAACTCAAAACATTTCTCAAGAATCTGCCTAAGTGAAAACATCTGATCTACACATCCCCTACCACTTCTAAATCCACACTGCTCGTTGTGCAATTGTCCTTCAAACAGATTCTTAATTCTATTAAGCACAATCATGCAAAGACCTCTACCTGGAACAGAAGGTAGACTGATACCCCTGTAGTTATCACAAGAACTGCAATCACCTTTTTTTAAAAATAGAGATAATAATAGTAGTTGTAAAATCCTTAAGAATAATGCCTCTATCATAAAAGATATTCAAAATTTCAGTCATCCAGGTGGTAGCAGAAACATTCCCAGCTTTAAGCATTTCAAGAGTAATTTTGTCTACCACTAGGGATTTATGTAGTTAAAGTTTGGAAACACCAAAATAACTTCAGACTGTGTTATAGGGCCAACATTGAAGCTAGTAATTCATCTATCATTATTACAAACAATGGAAGTAGAACTGCTGAGAAGCACACCTACACCTTGGAAATACTTTCCATCTTCCCTCCCCAAAAAAGGAAATTTGAGATTATTTGTAAGTATCTGACCTTTATCTGTTCATCTAGTCTCTGCCAAGCAGAGAATATCTCGTTTATAATGATGGAATTCTTGTGTGAGGACATAAAGAGAATAAGCTCTATGCAGAGTCGTCACATTCCAATAACCTACGGAGAGAAAATGATTAGTGGGATATTTAAATAAATTATGTTTATTGAGAAAGGAAGTGCCAACAATATCAAATAGTCCCCTAATTGCATGCATGGGACAAAGACGTTCCCCTCACTACTAAAGGCTAAAATCATCTACACTGGAAGACTTCCTCCAATTTAATTTCAACAATGTCCGTAGAAATCATCTACATTGGGAGACATTTTCCAATATAGGTTTGACGATGCAGGTTCAGGCATCATCAAACCCTGATCAGGATTACGCACCAGATGATAAAACGCAGCCTGTGAATCTATTCACTTGGGGCTGTCAATTAACAAGTAAATAGAAAACACAGCGGAAGACTTTCTCTCAACAGAAGCCTATCAGTGCAGCAAAGTCAGAATACATAACCAAGCTCAGGACCATTATTCCATTCCAGTTGGTATATATGGTCAGCAACAGGGCCTTGTGTGGTTGACCCCTCTTCAGCAGGATAGAAAAAAAAAGAAAAGTAGGCACAATAGTCCAGATCAGTAGGTGACACTGATCTGGCAGCCCTCCCTTTCCAATTCATTCTACAAGAGAGTATCTCTTTTGAAAGATACTAATGGTTTGCACCATGAGAAAGTGGGGTTGGACTTAGTATCTGTTACATTCTGTGCATCATCACAGGGGGTTGTGCATAGTTCTCCTTCAATTGAATACCTAGCTACCATTTACAGACCCGTGTTGTACTCAGCTCTTATTTGACTGACTGTAACCCATCTGTGACTTTGTGCAAATCATGTGAGCCTCTTTCAACTTCTTTCAATCAATGAGTTGTTCCTGACCATAGAAATGCCACTGGATGAATGTTTTTGGGTGTTGAACCATTCTCACACACTGTCTTTTCTAAAACAGTCATGTTCACACATGAACCCCAGAAGGGTTGCTGTTTTTGAGATGCTCAATACTAGTGTGTCTGGCACCATCTACCATGACACAATCAAAGTTGGTTAAATCTTTCATCTTGTGCATTCTTGTACTGAATTGCACACATTGAGAATCTCTAGGTATCTGCCAATCTGCTTTAAATAGCATGGTATGGACACATGATGCTGTTACTGAAGGAGAAATCTGTTTCATAGAAAGAGAAGGTGTACCTAATAAAGTGGCCATTCAGTATATACACTCATGGACACAAAAATTGCTACACCATGAAGCAAGCCTCAAACCTCGGTGAAATTGAGCAGAGTGGTAGAACATGTCACAAGGTAGTAATGATTAATCACACAATCACCTGTGTGTGTATTAAGTGCATGTTTAGTTCTCCCCAATACAGGTTCTCAGCATGGGGTATGACCCCCATTGGTGGTGATGCAAGCAGCCAGATGTCGAGGCACCGATAGTGTCCTGTGGCACTTTCTGTCATTCTTCCTTCAAATGGAGAAGAAGAATGAACAGTGTGTGTGCTGGTCGTGGATGCTGTTGGAGATGTTGATGCAGCAGAAATCTGGGGACATAACAGGCCAAGGTATGGTGTTGACATCATTTAGGCACTTGGGACAATGTGCATCAGAATGTTATCTATATTTAGCTGTCAAAGTTCCCTGGACAAACACTAAACTGGAGTCATAACTGATGGCACCACACACCAGAATGCAGAGTGTGCAGGCACTGTGGCACTCCCAGATGTGGGCCACATCCTGCAAGAGCAACACCACACCCTGATGCAACCATAATATGCACCCAAACAGAAGTATGACTCATCAGAGAAGACAATGTGGTGCTATTTACCCTCCAGTGAAACATGCTGAGTGCACTACAGACAATGTGCATGGCAATGATTAGCTGTCAGAGGCAACCTGCACAGGGCTGTAATGTAAGACATTGAGTAACAGGGCCATGCCTGTAATTAGATTGGTGCCAGACACACTGGTATGAGCATCTCAAAAACAGCAACCCTGCTAGGGTGTTTATACATGACAGTGTGTTAGGGTTATTGATATTGGTTCAACACTAAAAAAATCCATCTAATGTATTAGGTCAAAAAAATCCACCCAATTTATTTCTGCAGTCAGAAACAATTCATTGATGAAAGAAGTCAATGGAAGCTGACATGATTTGCACAGTCACATATGGGAGCTGAGGCACTTTATGCCATCCTTTCTCCAAATGATGATGCAGGGTGTCCAGTGTGTGTGCTGGCTGTGGATGCTGTTGGAGACATCGACCCAGCAGAAATCTGGGGACAGTAGCAGGCCAAGGTATGGTGTTGACATACTATAGACACTGTTGGACAATGCCCACTGTATAGGGCACCAGAATTTTCTCATTGTCTTATTGAGCTGCCAAATTTCCCTGGACAAACACTAAAGGTGTTCTGGAATCATATCTGATGGCACCCCACACCAGAACACAGGGTGTTCAGGCACTGTGGTACTCCCAGATATGTGCCAGATCCTCCCATGGCAACACCAAACCTTGATGCAACCATCATCCGCACCAAAAAACCAGAGTAACTCATCTGCAAAGACGATGTGGTGCCATTCCATCTCCCATGACACATGCTCGATGCACCACAACTAATGTGCCTGGCAATGATTAGCAGTCAGAGGCAACCTGCACAGGGGATACCATGTTTGCAATTCAGCTCATCAATCGTCGTTCATTCAAACGTTGTCAGATGGTCCATGTGGACACTGGTGCATGTAATACAAGCACCACATCATGCTGGATTGCTGTAGATATCGCACAAGGGTCAGAGGTTGCTTGTTAGTAGATGAGGCGATCTTCTCGTGGTGTGGTACATCTGCAGAGAATTGGGCCATGGTGACATTAGCAGTACCTGTCCTCATTCACTACTCCAAATAGCATGTTACACTGCTCACTGCACAACTGAGATGGTGAGCTATATGACAAGCAGACCAACCTGCCTCATACATCCCCATAATATGTCCCATTCGAACAGCCCTAGCTGTGATAATGTGCTCACATTCATTGCCTTGGCATAAAAAACACATGTGCACTATTTCCCTTCCACTGATTTACCTGTTGTTTACTACAGTGGCTTTTATTGGAGTTTCAGGACAGAGTGCTGCCTATATTTCTGGTTACGTGACGTCATTCTGCATCGCTCGATTCATTTGTGTAGTACCTACAATACTACATGTGTTAAGGATTTAGCATCACTACATTCATCCTTGGATGTTGCAACTTTTATGTCCATGACTCTATACAAGAGATGTAACACATTAAAAGCATATCATTTGCACCCAGTAGTGACTGAACAATAGTGAATAAGACCACTAACCAATACTGTGTTACTTCTTGAGCTCATATAACAGCCTGAATACGACATGGCAAAACTGGTACCCAGTTGTGCCATGGTATGTACTGGTGTATCAGTCCATTCCCTAATATCCAACAGACATTGAATGGAGTTGAAGAGGGTAAAGTTGTCCAAATGTTTTCTATGACAGTGTTTCTCGAACTGTCTGATGTGGTGGACTGATAATTCTTGCATGTGGCAGACCAGCAGGAAACTCTGCTTCTGAGATTCATTGGAAGTGCATGCACCTTGAGCTTCTGGTCACATGTTGCCTCAAGAAACAAGATATTTATCTATGTACATGACATTTTCCTCATCCCATATGATTTCATCTGGAGAGCTGGAATGTACAAACTGTGGTACTATGGCATATCAATGCTGTGCTTCTGAAGCCATATTTCTTTCTTTACTGGCAGCTCCCTGCAGACTGGTGACTGATGGCTCATGTACGACCACTTTGAGAAGCACTGTTCTAAGCCATTCTCATACAATACAAGCCCATTGCCTTGTTACACTGTATTGTCTTGTTGAAAGTTGCCATCACTACTGAGAAATAAAATTTACACTGAAGGATGTACTTAATCTATAACAATGTTCAGATAGTCACTAACTTCACACATTGTCACACCTAAATTAGAGGATTGAATGCATCCCAAAAATCCACAAACCATGATGATGTCATGGTCACTGGCTCACATTGTCTCTATAATGCATCTGTATGGGGCAAAAGGAACTACATCAAAACAACAGACTCTTTTCCCAATTGTCCAAGGTCCATGCTTGATGTTCCTCCTGGTACCATCCAAATTGCAATTTTCAGTGTTATGGGATTAAGAGTAGATGTCATTGTGCTACTAAGTGATTGTGTATTGTGAATGAATGGAATGAATGCTAACAGCAATTTAAAAAGTTTTCATGGGGATCTTTTCTGCATCACAGCCTGGGTGCTACCCCTCCCCCCCCTGGATCTACCACTGCTTTGTAACAACCAATGAAACATGCTGTTTCTGAGATAGAGGCATCCCCACACCTGCCAATTATAGCACCTCTTTTCTAATTCTAATAAATTTCCCTATTTGTCAATTTCCTGTGTCACATTTTAGTTCATGACTCATTGTCTTGTATGCCAGCTTTTATTTCATTCACATTTCATTCTTCAGCACAGGGCAGGATGATAATAATTCACTTGTTATAATAACCACTTGGTTATTACAATGCTGTTCCTTAGTTGGTTTAAATAATACTAGATATTTCAGATTAGGTAAATCTGAAATATTATCCAGTATTATTTAAATACTGTTATTATTATTATCCAGTCATGTTAATATATGTTATTATTTACCTAATGTCTGATTGAACATCAACTGTTACTAAAACAAGGTTCTGCTACTCTGTATTAAATTTTGCATTGTGATACTAACCCTTTCCACTCTCAATTACTTTCAACCTTGCAAGTAGCCTACTCCAATTTTTCTCCAGAAAATAGTTCAAACTTACACTACAAATGTTTTTAGAATAATGAGCCAATTTTATTACATTAAATTGGTTAGAGGTTCATAAGTACTTTTACTGATATCAATACACCTTCCGTGTATGGTATTTCAGTAAGAATTACCAACATAACCCAAGTGTACATTAATGCATGTCAGAACAGTAAAGCATCTCTCACCTTCCTCCAGTGACTTTCCTATTGGAGAATACATCTCAGTCATTAGTGCCCTTGATGAGATGAGGCATTATGCCTCATCTCAACAAAGGCACTAATGACTACCAACTCATTGACTATTAACTTCAATTTTCAACTAATAATGACTATCTAACTTCCTATCAAGTCATTGCTTTTTTCAGTGGTGGATGACCTTCCTCTCTGAATTCTGCAGCCACTTCTGAATTGCCAAAATGGTTCATTCACTAGTTGCTTCCTGAACTGTAGGAGAATAAAAAGCGAGTAGTTCCTCATTTTATTATTGTTTTCTTCACACACTTCTTGTAGAGGATGTATGCTTCAAAAGATTCATGATGCAAACACACAATATTATACCAGATTGTACTGATGGTGGGGTATGTAATTTTTCTTTAAAACTTGTGACCCAAAATGGAAGAACACCAAAGAGTTGAGTTGTTTTACCTCTGAGCGGCACTTTTTTCCACACCTTGGGCTAAATGGCCAGGTCACATGGACCCTGAAGGCTCAGAGAAGGTTGGGGGAGGGGACCCACTGGAACAGCTGTTGGGAGACAGATGGTAGCCTCCCGTCAAGGCCATCCAGCGTGTTCTTTAACGTGCACAGGGTATGGCTCTCCCACACACGGGGCCACGGCTTAACATCCCATCCGACGGATGGCGGCCTTTCCAAGCCCATCGGTGTCCCCTACTGACCATGGGCAGGGCAGGGAATGAACACCAAAGATTATATTGGCTGGTTTAAACTGAAAATGATTTGATTTATGCTGTATGAATATCTCTGTATAAAAAGCTCAAAGTTTCATTAACAGATGGAACTTCAGTGCAGATATTAATTAAAAATTATCCAGTCAGATAACTTCTAACATCTGAGCTGATACAATGCAGTAGGTAATTGGGTATTTCTGAAGAGGAATGAAAAGAAAAATATAAATTTAATAATTTATATCAGAAACCTAAAAATCAATAATCAAGTTTAAAAGGCATGAAATTCAAGATAGAATTGTTAATATAGCAAAAGACAAAAAGATCTTGCTAAAAAGAAAAATCATAAATGTAACTTTGTACAATTAAACATCCCATGGCCGAGTGGTTAGCACGCTTGGCTACTGTTCTAAGTGACCTGGGTTTGAGCCCCAGGTAAGGCATGGATGTGTGTGTTGTTTTTCTGCTGAGGTCCTGCCATCCTCACAGACCTTCTACTATGGCATATAAACTGACAGGCTCCTGTCAGACATCTGTGGCAAGCAGCTGCTTGAGGGGGTATTTATTTCATTTTTTTTTTTTACAATTAAATTATTTACTTTTGTATCCCATGGCCGAGTGGTTAGCGCCCTTGGCTTCTGATATAATGGGACCTAGGTTCGAACCCCGGATAAGGCATGGATGTATGTGTCGTTTTTCTGCTGAGGTCCTGCCATCCTCTCAGACCTTCTACTTTGACATATAAACTGACAGGCTCCTGTCAGACCTCTGTGGCAAGCAGCTGCATGAGGGGGTATTTATTTTATCTTTTTTTACAATTAAATTATTTACTTTTGTATCCCATGGCCGAATGGTTAGCGCCCTTGGCTTCTGATCTAATGGGACCTGGGTTCGAACCCCGAATAAGGCATGGATGTATGTGTCGTTTTTCTGCTAAGGTCCTGCCATCCTCTCAGACCTTCTACTTTGACATATAAACTGACAGGCTCCTGTCAGACCTCTGTGGCAAGCAGCTGCTTGAGGGTTTTTTTATTTTTTATCAATTATTATACTAATTGCCTTTGAGAATCTGACTGTGAATTAGGCTAAAAAGGGCAGATTTCTAGATTTCTAATTTCATGGGCATAAATAAGCTTGTGTATTGCATAAAATTAATTCAGATTTTATCATTCTCCACAGATAATTTTTATTCCTTTGATGTGGCCACTGTATTCATGTTTATGCAATGTGCTCCCATATTTAAAAATGCACTTTGAAATGATTGTACAATCCCATTTAATGAAAATTATCTGATTCTAGGCACAAAGTACTCAAAAGGAACACTGATAAATTAAAAATGCAAACATTTTCAAAACGTATAAACAGCTGAAATGAATAAAATATCTCTTAAATCTATCTTTTTAAAATATAATAACTAAGCAAATTACTAAACATGCAAGAAAATCATTCATGTTTGGATATATTATAATATAGCTTCAAATTAACTATTATCCAAATAACATCACATATATGAAACTGAATATTCTATTATGAATGCATTTTAAGTATACTTATTCAGCTACTGATAAATATTATATTCCAATTCACTTACAGTTATCATACTATTAAATACACTGTCATCCAAGAGACCAGCTTCCTTTAAATCATTTAGTTCTTGTCTGATACTGTTAAGTATAAGCCGTGATGCATGACGGCTTTTTACAGCTACTGCTATGCTAGGATGCTCCAATTGAAGACGAGTAAGTTCCTTCATCACCTACTTAAAACAAACAGAAGTCCTAATTACTAAACTAAAACAGTTCATCAAATCAAAAATATATTAATTTTAAAAGTCACTTTTTTAATTTGAAGTTTTACTTTCAAAGCTTTCCAAGTTAGGTACACTGGATTAAATGATTCCAAATAACCTTCAGATATATAGGTAAGTTTACAAACTTAGACTGACATACATCTGCAAGTGATTAATATTCATCTGTCCCATGAATTACTGTCCCTGCTTGGGACTAACCTCTGAACATTTCTCCCAGGAGTTCATTTCATCTCTAGTGATGTTGAATTTGTTGGATGCAGATATGTACACAAGTTTAAATCTTTATGAGTGAACACAGTGAGTGATAAATAAATAACTGATTTATTTCTCACTGTGTTCACTTGTAAAGATTTATCATTAAACAAGTCTGAATGGATGGAAACAATTCAGTATAGATACATCTTACTCTTGCAACATATCAGCTGTTATGGAGTTGTAAGTGTGAAGTTTCAAACGTGATTTGCTACATGTAACAAAGTTATCTTTCTATTTTAGGAAGGTATTATCTGTTGAGAAACTAATATAGGCCCCATATGAATAGCTATGTATTTTGTTCATAATTGCAGGTTGCAAATACTGCTGTTTTTAAACCTAAGACCATTATATAGTAAGCTCTTGTTAACTTGAAGCTCAAGGGAAATGAAAAACCTTCAAGTTATCCATGTGTGGGAGAGCCATACCCTGTGTACATTAAAGAATATGCTGGATGGTCTTAACGAGAGGCTTCCATCTGTCTCCCAATAGCTGTTACAGTGGGTCCCCCCCCCCCCCCCCTCCAACACCACCACCTTCTCTGAGCCTTCGGGGTCCTGTTGACCTGGCAATAAGCAAGTTGTGTGCAAAAAAGTGCCACTCAGAGGTAAAACAACTCAACCCAACAGAATGTTTTTGTTTCTACATTATTTTAGTAACTTTACTAGTCAACATCAGGAAATTCTGCATGCCTCATTCTTTTTTCTTTATCAAAATCTAGCTGTTTCAATACAACATCTTTGTTCTTCAAAATGGATGACAGAATACTGCTAGGAATTCCGAATTCTTTGGCAGACTTTTTTCTTCTTTCCCCTACTTTCAACAGCTGTGATCACTTTTGCTTTATCACTTAATGGCAATGCATTTAACTTACACTTCGTTCCCACTGCAATACAATTAAATTTTTACCAAGAGAAACTAGCTCTGAACAAAAATTACACTAACACTTTCTATGGTGAATGTGAAGAATGCTTATCTGTCAGCTGTGTGGAGATGGTGGAAGCAGTGTGCAAAGATAATAAGAATCGTTCACATGCAAGCAGTGGGGATAATGCAAAGCCAATGAGAATTGCTTTGTCCATCTGACAAAAATTTCAGCAACTTACCATCACCAGTATAAAATAAAATTTCAGAGGAGAAAAAAACTTATAAAAAATATTCTTTTTTTTCAAATATTCTCCATAAAATTTTGAGTTATTGAGATGATGATGATGAAAAAAAAAAACAGTTCGAGTTAAAGAGAGAGAGAAAATACAATAAATGTGTAAAGAGTTGAGAATTAAAAAAATTTGAGTTAATAAAAGTTGACTATATATTTTCATATTTTAATACCCATGAGTCACATCTGGGAATGATATAATACTGCTTCTGTACTCTTTATTTATAAAGTGACATATTTATTTCACAACATTTTACACATTTCCAGTGACATATCATATAATTTTTACCCTACCACTGTATTTATAATTATAATATATATAGTGAGATCTTTTTTTTAATATTCTTTAATAATTTTTGCATTGAACATCATGCAATTGACCTAAGTATCTTAAATATTTGGAACATATCTAGAAATTTACATAATAATAATAATAATAATAATACATTAATACCCATTTGGGGATCATGGGTGATTCTAAGGCTCAGACATTTTTTATTTTAGCAAATTTCATATATAGAATCATTACTTGTGATTGCTACTATACTAGAATGCATAAAAATTAGTAGGAAAAAATTCGGGTGTTAATTGGGATAACAATTTATCAATATTTTTACTGTTTTAAATTCTCTTTGTTAAGTCTATATATTTTTCAATTTAATAGATACATATTTTGCTTTTACCTGTAATCTGTTTTTCTCACAAACTCTTCTCAGTTGTTGCGCAACATCCAGATAAGGAGAAATTTCATCTACAATCTTCAGAACTTCTTCCTCTCCTGATAAGAATCCACAAGCAATATCGTATCCTGCATACAGCTGAGCATTGATGAGCCCACTGACATATAATAATAGACCAAGTGCTAAAAACTGCAAAGAAAATATAAACAGACATGACAAATGTATAGATCAAAGAACCTTTTTTCAGACTAGTGTACTAAAACATTAGTGTTGTTAAAAAGATAATTCAGAATAGTCCAAAAAACATTAGAGACTATCATATACAGTTAACTTTCTTTCATCACAGTTATGCAAAATGTGTTGATTATATTAAAGAAAGCATTGTTTAAATATACTCCAGATGACTAGCAAAATTCTATAATTGTGCATATGGAAATGAAAATAATTGTGGAACTAATTGTTGGTGAGAGTGGAAAGTTTAAAATGAGACTCGCATTATCTATATGCATAAGCTAAAAAGTATGATGTATGAGATATTCAAAATGAATTTAAGTCTGGGTAAATCTGTATGCATATTTGCTTTGTTAGTGAGAGAATGCTATAAGTTGCTATGAGTTAATTTTAACACTGAAAACAATAAAAGTAGATTATAATTCAGTGGTAGGTAACTCAGTGTGAATTGAAAATACAAAAATTCTTTATATCTATTCATAATACTTTCCACTAAATAGAATAGATCCATCAGCACTGTACTGTTAATTGTTACATAATATAAAAGTTCATACAGAAGAAAGATCTATGCACAGAAATTATTTTAGGGTTCTTTGTTGGAGATAATTTATATGAAGTACACTTTTACAAAGATTGCCATTATTTATACACATGATAAGAATCTTCTCATATAAAAGAAATTATTTATATTAGTGTACACCCAATTCTGTTTTTACACAGCAGATAGGTTCCCAAAAAAACTGGGCAAAAAAAGTGTAAAAAACAATATAGTGCATATGAAAAAATAGAAGACTGGTTCCAGATGTTAAAACCCAGAACAAATGCCTACAAAACCCAGTACAAAATACCAGCAAAACCCAGTACAATACCATATTTACCTATGGATGTTGAACCTTCTGCAGTTGCAAGACGATCTAAAATTTGGATCTTAGTATCCAAAGAGATAGCTTTCCTTTTCTGCTTTTTGTATAGTTGAATTATTTGACATCGTGGTAAAGCTTACGAAAAATATTTGAATTGTAGTTAAATAAATCAGATGATGAAAATTTTTAAATTACCTATCAGCAAAATTTAATAAATTTATATTTCGCACACAAAACTTCAAAAAACAAAAAATAATAATTTTCGATTTCTTCTATTAAACAGCTAAGACAGGAACACCTTAGAGGGGTAAAGGTGATCATTAATCACATGTAGCCGTCTAAACACTTCTAACTTTAAACACAAAATGAGAGGCTAAAACTAACGAATGTATTGAAGGTAAAATTGAGGGGAATTCCTGGAACTCAATGTTACCACTTTATTCCGAATGAAGTAGGTTTTGTACAATTTTTCCATAAAATAGAGAGTAAAATAGAGAAAACTTGTGTAGTTATATTTTTATTTATTTATTTACAACGTTACACACAACTGGGAAATCGGTGAACAAGCACCTACTACCCACAATGTAGTTATGTTAGTGTAGTTTTTATTTTGGGGATTTTAGTGCACAAAATGTGTATTTATAGTAGATTTTCAAAGTTAAAACTACTTTGAAAAATGTGACCATAAAAGAGGCATCTTTATTATAAATGTAAATTCTAGGAATTTTTTCATGAATAGGAATATTTTTTCAGAATTAAATTCAAATGGAGATTTTTAAAAAGGTGCCGTTTGAGCTGTGTTAGATCAAAATAAATCATGCAAAAAAGAATTGGAATTTTTTTCTAAACCATGTTAAATAAAAATAGTGTAAAAAAAATCCATGTAAAAACAGAATTGGGTGTACTTTGCATCCATCAATTTTCTTCAAACAGAACCTAAAAAGAATTTCCTGTGTATAGATCTGTCCATCATATGAACTTTACATCAAAAGAAACAGTATAGAATTGATGGATCTACTTAGAATGCAGCATTATGAACATATATAGAGAGAGACCATTTCTATTTGCTATTCACACTCTTAAAGTGAATTTCATATGGACTTATGCCATTTACCACAAAGTTATAATTTAATTTTATAATGAGAGGATGCTAAAATAAATTTTCTAAAAGCTTGAATTTTTGAGCATCAAATATTGTTTTAAATTCAACTTTAGCCAAAATCTTTAAGAACATGAAGATTCCAAGGTACTAAATCTATGTAATTTCAACCCTAAGAGATGATTACAATTTAAAATAGTAGCAGATCTTTATATATAAATATATACATACAAAATTAAAGCTTACCTGGCATGTTTTTAAAAGTCTTAAAGCTCTCAGTAATCTGATGACTCTTGACAAAATGAGATATGTGATAGATGTCTCAATATGAACAAGGGCCGCCGAAAACAAAATAATATCCATTACAATATCTATAATTTGCAAAATCAATAACAGAAATTCCATTTTATTCATATGACTAAGCCAATATTTTTTCCATCCAGAGGCTAAAATCTGTATAAAAAATTACACTGAGTTAGTAGTATTAAAAATATTTATAATTTAAACTGTGCACAAATGAATTGCCGTACAGTACAATTACACTAAACCAGCATATAAAGAATGTGACAGGTGCTGGTTAACAGAATGTATCGATTTACTAAAATAAAAATAAATAAATACCCCCTTAAGCAGCTGCTTGCCACAGAGGTCTGACAGGAGCCTGCCAGTTTATATGCCATAGTAGAAGATCTGTGAAGATGGCAGGTCCTCAGCAGAAAAACGTCACATACATCCATGCCTTACCCGGGGCTCGAACCCAGGTCCCATAGATCAGTAGCCAAGCGCGCTAACCACTCGGTCACGGGACGGCTATCAATGAATATATTTCATCATATTATAATGAACTGAAATAAAAATATGCAAAGTGAACATATGTAGCCTAGTCAAATTGATTTATTTAGTTTTTATTGCTAAAAGCCTGAAATATATTTTTAAATGCAAGCACTACTAAAATGTACATAAATATTTAACAACCAGTAGTCTGGATGGACCTCCATAACCCATGGCTGTTTAAACATGATGATGATAATAGAATATGTAAAAAATATTTTAAAAAAGTCATTTTTTTGGAGAACTATGAAAATGAATATGAAACATATTTTGGACATGTAATTAGTGCTGTTATTTCTAGTTTCTGCATTAAAACCAAAATGTTTTGTTGACTAACATTTCATGGTTTACTTTGGTTATATGTTTATTGAACATAACAAGCATGTATTAAATTGCATGTGCTGATTAATTTGTCTAACATGCAAACAATTACGTATTTCTGTTGATTAATAAATAAAGAAATAAGTGTTTTTCACCTATGAAAAAATGTATTAAATGCAGAAAACTAAATTAAGCAATATTCAAATTAAAAACCTGCTGGAATTTGTTTATCTTCGAAACTGCCACATCCACAGCTAGGCATAACAGGTAAAACAGTTGTAAGTTGTCTACAAGATAAAAGAATCACGTTTTTACTATTTCTACTACATGATTTATTTTGTTATAGTTGAATCTCACGACTTGTCGATCAATTCATACATAGAATTTGTTGTAGTTTCACACAACAATGATAGATATGACTGTTTTGTTTTTTTGCTCACCAATGCTAGCCAATGAGAATTTTTTTTTTTAAATGTCAACTTATAGTATTGCAGAATGGATTTGACTATTGGAATTGTGCCATATCTAATGTAAAATATCACAAGAAAAACTGTATCTTGGAGGGGGGCTGCACTCCCTGGATAATTTTAATAATTATAAGGGAAGTAATAAAAATGTTAACCTTATTGTACATATTCTACAAGGATTTTTTTAAAAATCACGAGTGGAAAGGGAAAGATACTGGCATCTACAGTGATAGTACTACTGGTACCTCAAGGTACCTCAAATGAAAACACTTTATGGCCTACTTCCATAATCAAGTTTGGACAGGTAAATGTCTTCATTATATGTACACTGAAGAGCCAAAACATTATGAGCAGTGCAGCTTTATGCAAATTGAAGTAACTGCAGGTAAATGATGGTGCGTGTGAAGGTAATGAAATGGCATAAATAACACCTGATATTGAGCTCTGTTAATCAGTGTTATTCTTGTTTTTCAGATGGGAAAGGCAGCAGACTTAAGTGAGTTTGTCAAAGGCCATAATGACCAGATGACTGGGTCAGAGCATTTCCAAGACAACAAGGCCTGTGGGATGCTCACAGTCAGCCATTGTTTGTATCTTCAAAAAGTGGTCCGAGGAGGAAAAAACCATGAACAGACAGCAAGGTGTGGGCCAATCACGGCTCATCGATGTTAGAGGTAAGCCAAGGCTATCCCATATGGTATGAACCAATAGAAAGAAGGGATACTGTGGCGCAACTCGCCCATAATTTGAATGCTGGTGACAGGAGTAATGTGTCACAACACACAGCACTTAGAACTCTGAAAATGGGGTTGCATAACTGCAGGCTGCCCCGAGTGCACATGCTAACCTTGGCTCACCATTGAAAGCCCCTACAATGGGCAAGTGAGCATCAAAACTGGACCTTGAATGATTAGAAGGTCATCTGGTCTGATAAATTCCGTTTCTTGTTGTACCATGTAGATGGCTGGGTAAGTGTGTATCGTTTACCTGGGGAACTGTTGGCACCAGGATGCACTATGGGACGAAAACAAGCCAGTGGAGGAAGTGTAATGCTTTGGGAATGTTCTGCTGGGAAACCATGGGTCCAGTCATTCATATGCAGGAAACTATTGAGTCTGCCACCTACCTAAACATCATTGCAGACCAGGTACATCCTTTCATGGCAAAGATATTCCCCTCTAGTAGTGCCTTCTTTTAACAGGATAATGCACCAGGCCACACTACCTGGATTGTCCGAGAATGGTTTGCGGAACATGAGGAAGACTTCCAGGTATTGCCCTGGCCATGTTCCCCAGACATCAATCCAATCGAGCATCTGTGGTTTGTGTTGGAACAGCGTATCTGATATACAGCGGCTCAACCATGCAACTTATAAGAATTAAAGGATCTGCTGGAAATGTGTTGGTACCAGATACCACCTTTAGAAATCTTGGTGTCCATGCCTCACCAAGTAAGAGCTGTTTTGGCAGCACATGGAGGACCAACATCATATTAGGCAGATGGTCATAATGTTTTGGCTCTTTGGTGTATTATCAGTGGGTACAATCATTAAAAAAAACTTTAATTTCAACAAGGAAATAAATCCCAAATAATATAAAATTAATCTAAATCTCAGATGGAGGGCATACCTTTCTCATTGAAAAGTTTAATAATTGGAAAAGTGATGAAAAAATCTTAAAATATGAATATATTGCTCACATTTTTGCATTTTTTTAAAGGACTACTAGAATGAAGGGAAAAATACATATATTGCAGTCCCAAAGGAAAATGGATATGAATTTAGTTATTTATTTTCATGAACTTTGATAATTCTAGAAAAATTTGCTGCATACATCCATCGCTTGAATTACAAATGTAATTAATTTCTCTAAAACTGTAATGTGAAAATTTATAAATCAAACAATTATTTCCCGTTAATTTCATTGTAAAAATTATGACTGGTTCTTGGGCTTCAGAAATTCAATAATTTATTCCCCATATATGCTACATCAAAGAATCATTGAAATTAAAAATAACAATACTACAATAGTTGATGCTAGTTGTCATAAACTACAGTAGTATAAGTTTTTCTAACTATATCTAACAACAAATACTGGTGTTTAGGTAATTATAGCTGCATTTTTAGATGAAACAAATCTGATATACATTAATGCATAAACAATGAAATAACAATTTTGATTTTGATTTCAAATTATCATCCATTAAATGCTAAATGACTAAAAATATTAAAAAGAAAACACTAGCTTATAACACTCACCTAGAGAAATCGACATTGTTTGCATGGATGTTGAGGTGGGAGGAGTGCAGTGATGGTAGAGTCACAGTGTTGTGTATGAGTTGGAGTAGTGTTGGGTTGCTTTACTTTGAGCAGCACCTTTGTGCATTAAATGGGCTGAATGGATAGGTCACTATCTCTTACAATCTTTCTGTTGCGTCACTGTTTAACAGCAAACTAATAATGTCAGAATACTTATATTTAAATGAATTTTAATTGGTACAAAAATCAGATTATTAAAAGTAAAATTATAATGCTCTCATATGCCACTAATCTTATTGGGTTTTACATCAATGTTTTCTAGTTTCCAATTTTGTCACTAACAAAATAACTGCACAATTAAAAGGACCTTCTTGCTCAGAAATTAATTAAAAATAACTTAAAATTCTCTGTCATTGAGCAATAAAATTTTTTAAGTTATTTTTAATCAAAATAACTGATAGTTAGTAACTACTTTCAGCTCGGTAGTATTCCTTAGACTATTTAAAGACTAAATGCATATGGTGAAAGTTCAAGGTTATGCTTTACAATCTGTTCTTGTTCTGGTAAATCTTGTGAGATGGCTGGCACACTCCATTGCATGACAGATGATGAATTTTGAAGCTCACAGAACCTTCGCTGATTGATGTTAACAGCTATTAGTGAACTGTTCTAGTTGCATCATATGTAATTGCTCTTCCTTAAATGGGTTAATCTGTGCTTCTTCACTATCACCCTTGATATTAGTAGTTGCTATGATGGTTGATTACCAAGATGGTTGATTACATTCCATCGTTGAGGTGTTATTATAGTCTATGTCATTGATTAAACATTTTTCACATCTAAAAGTTTTAAAAACTCCCTGCAATGCATTTCCTCTATACTCTGATGACTTCATCAAACAGGTGATTTTCTTAATGTAGTGAAAAAACTTTTGTTAGTGACAAAATTGGAAACTAGATAGGTAAATTGGTGTAAAACCCAATATGATTATCAGCATATAGAAACATTATAATTATACTTTTAATAAAGTGATTTTTGTGCCAATTAAAATTTATTTAGGATATGAATTTCACTGTGCTAATTTACTCTTTTACAGAATAGTTATGAATTACAGTACTGTGTACAGTTCAAATATTACAAATAATTTGTTAAATTTTAATCAACAGATATTTTTCTTTTGCCTTCCTATTTATTCTCATATTTTTTGATGCCCACTATAAGCTCACATTTTAACTTCTTTTCCCCCACAATATGCAAACAAATATGTTAATTAAAATTATTAGAATATAACTTTAGAGTTATATACCTACTGTAAATTAACTAAGTACTTTAATTTACATAATAATCACAAAAAATTACCTTTATCAGAGCTTCAGTAACATAGAAAAAGATAAATCCCAAGTTAATATAAAAAGAAGTTGATCTTGCAGTACCATGAGAATTCTGCAGTTCATCTAAATAAGACACTATTTCCACAATAATAAGAGCAATGTTTACAACAACCACTAAGGTTACAGTGATATGGAAGAGGGGATGTAGCACAACTTTTGAAATCAGTATCCTGCAAGCTGACTTGTGGTTTCCATCTTCCTGAGTGAGCTCTAATGAAATATTTTTAATCTTGACCTTTTCCAAAATTTTTTTCTGCAATGTATAAAACAAAAATAATATTTCATATAATGGATGTCAAGGAACTATGCCATAAAAAGTAAATAACGAACACTAAAACTTACCAAAGAAAAATAAACTAATTTAAGTAATAAGTGATGTATGGAAATGATAACTTCAACTGAGTCCAAAGCTATATACTCTGAGAGCTGTTTGGAACCCTCCATGCAGTTTTCACTACATGAGGTGTCTATTCTCTAGCAGATGGGTCTAAAATAATTAGTTAATTAAAAGACTAATATATTGCCTCTCACAAATATAAAAAGCTAAATTAATAAAAAATGAAGTTTGATTTTATGAATTTTTCAACCTTTAACAATAACAATTTGTACTAATGGAAGTTTGTATAATATAAATAGTAATATATTATTAGATATATACTATGCAAAAAGAATCTCTCATTTATCCCTTAAAATTAAAAAGTTGCATTTTCTCATCCCCTAAGGTTAAGGTGCAAGTCAGTCAATATATATAAAATAAAATTATTTATTGATTTTTACTATATCAAAATAATAGAGCAAATTTTTTAAATTATGTTAACTTTTTAAATATAAAGAGCACCAGTTGAATTTTATACCAATAGTAATTTAACTAAGACATACACTGAAGAGCCAAAACATTATGACCAACACGTCTTTATGAAAATTGGAGCAACTGCAGGTAAACGACAGCACATGTAAAGGTCATGAAATGGTATAAATAACACTTGATATTGAGCTCTGTTAATCAGTGTTATTCTTATTCTTCATATGGGAAAGACAGCGGACTTAAGTGAGTTTGACAAAGGCCAAATGATTCCGTCATCTGGCCGACATTTCTGAGATGGCAAGGTTTGTGGGATGCTTACAGTCAGCTGTGGTTAGTACTGGAACAAGTGGTCCAAGGAGGGAAAAATCATGAACCGCCGGCAAGGTCTGGGCAGACCATAGCTCATTGAATGCTAGAGGTGAGTGAAGGCTATCCCCCATATGGTAAGAGCCAACAGAATGGATACTGTGGTGCAACTCACCTGTAATTTGAATGCTGGTGACAGGACTGATGTGTCACAACATATAGTATGTAGAAACCAGCTGAAAATGGGGCTGTATAGCCATAGGCTGCTCCAATGTCCATGCTAACCTCGGTTTACAGTCGAAAGTGCCTACAATGGGCATGTAAGCATCAGAACTGAACCTTGAATGACTGGAAGGTCATCTGGTCCGACGAATCTCGTTTCCTGTTGCACCATATGGACAGCCAGGTAAGTGTGCATTGTTTACCTGGGAAAATGTTGGCACTATGATGCACCATGGGATGAAAAGAAGTCGGTGGAGGAAGTGTAATGCTTTGGGCAATGTTCTGCTGGGAAACCCTAGGTCCAGTCATTCATGTGTAGGAAACTATCCCATCTGCTACCTACCTAAACATCATTGCAGACCAGGTACATCTTTTCATGGAAACAGTATTTCCCTCTAGTAGTGCCTTCTTTCAGCAGGATAATGCACCATGCCAACTGCCCAGATTGTTCAAGAAGTGTTCATGGAACATGAGGAAGATTCCAGGTATTGCCCTGGCCTCCAAATTCCACAGATATCAATCCAATTGAGTATCTGTGATTTGTGTTGGAACAGCATATTCGATTTGCAGTGGCTCAACCACGTAACTTACAAGAGTTAAAGGATCTGCTGGTAACATGTTTGTACCAGATACCACAAGACACCTTTAGAAATCTTGTAGCATCCATGCCTTGCCAGGTAAGAGCTGTTTTGGTAGCATATGGAGGATCGACATCAGATTAGACAGGTGGTCAAAATGTTTTGGCTCTTTGGTGTATATGAATATAAATTATACTTCTGTTAGTAGGTTAGCTGGGTATCTGTTCTTGAACAACACATTTTATCAACAGAATTTCTAATTTATAACATAATATATAGTTTGCCATACTTTACTTCAAGTTTTACATTTAGCATCTTCTAACGATGTAAATTGGAGCCTTTTAGATTTGAAAACTACGAATCATCATATTTGGTTAGTACCCATTCAACTCAAAGTTAATTTTTCGTTAATTAACTAAAATAAAAAGTCCCATTACTCAGGGTCATAATGAAGGGACTATGGTTTGGGGGGGGGGGTGAAAATTTTCCAACTCTGAAAACAAATTTTGGCAACTAAAGAAGTAAGTACTTTACATAAATTAAATATTTAATTATGTCTCTGTCAGGGAAGTACTGCTTGCTTTTGATCACTTGCTTTTGGATGAACATATTTTGTTTGCTAAGTCAAAAAATTGGATATCAAATACTGTTGTTAAAAAGTTATGATTCAAAATTCCTTTCTTTGGGATTGGTTGACAGCCAATTTTATAACTAGAATAGTAATAACTAAAGAAGCTACGTACCAGCCAAGTTAATATCTCATGGATCTTCCAATACATTTGCAGATCGTTAATAGAGGTAAACCTAAAGAATATAAAAATTCTGAAACTGATATAGCTAAATCAAAGTACTAAAAATACACAAAAGGTAAGATATTTTCACTTATTTTAGTCCAGTCAATGTTAACAAGGCTTAATATTAACAAACTTTATGCTTCCTATTCAATCTGTTTAAAACTATTAGAACAATGATATATTCATAATTAAACTCTTCATAAGCATTTATGTCACACTTTATCATTGAAATTTTTCAGAATTCGATTGACTTTCTATCAATATACTGCAACTGATATCAGTTATGATTATGCTTTCCTTACAGGTGAACATTTACATGAGTGAACATTACAAGAGCATTAATCAGCATTTAAAATGCAAAAGAACTTCACATATGTACAATTCTGAATTGCACCTTTTGAATGCTTTTAAAGTATCCAATTCTCTGATCAAATTATAATAAATGAACACACATTTAATCTGATGATAAAACAAGACAATGGCTTTAAAGCACCTGCTTTTATCTCATTTTCAAAAAAGCAAGCTATTATTTTCATTTTGTCTCTTTCTGTTCATATATAGATATTCAATATGTCATTAACTTTGCATTTAGAGATAAATGAAAAATTATCTTTAAATTGGATAAAAAATAAAAACAAACATCCCTCCAAGCAGCTGCTTGCCACAGAAGTTTGACAGGAACCTGTTTGTTTATATGCCATAGTAGGTCTGTGGGATGGTGGGACCTCAGCAGAAAAACAACACATCCATGCCTTACCCAGGGCTCGAACCCAGGTCCCATAGATCAATAGCCAAGCACACTAACCACTCAGCCATGGGATGGTCAAGTGGTTAGTGTGCTACTCGTTGCATTTAGTATCTACATTTTTCCAAATCATTTATTAGTTCAAATTTCTACCATTAGAGCATGCAAAAAATTTTTTTTTGGAAAATGGTAAAATTCAGTCTTTGAAAATTAATATTCCATATTCACTAGATGCAATTTGTCACTCTTCTAATTAAAAATTTGATAAATTTTCACTTTAACTGCTGCTAGGCTTTGACTACCCACTTTGTAATCTAGTCATTTGAATTCAACATGAAATTGCTCTGGGACTGATGAAAGGACACTTTTTTGTAACCATGTGTGTTGCTTTATTGCTTACTAATCTATGCTCTTCTCCAGATTCTTTTTCTTTAATATTATATGCTTGATTACCTGCCTGCTCTCTCAAAAGAATTTATAGGTACTGTCATTTTCCCATGCTACCAGTGATTACCTTGTGAATTAACTTATTACAAGCTTTAAAACTTTTAAAGGATTACAGTTTATATATTTCTAATAAACTTACATATAACTAATACACACACTTACATTCCATGTTTATCTGCTGCTGCATCAGCAGCACCAATCAGCAATTGAATATTATCACGAGTCAGCACTCCATGCTCATATTGTCGCCAATAACTCATCTGAAACAATATAAATTGTAAGAGTGAGCTTATAATTTAACAGTTTATAATTATATTCATAAACTGTGCTTGTTAGTTTTGTATTAATACTTTGATACAATGAGTCATCAATATAGATTACTGTGAAGGGTAAAAGAAAACAACTTGATTTGTAATCACTGCTAAAATTAAATGAAAACATAACATGGATGATGCTTCAATCCTTCATAGTGGATGAGAATTAACCCTTACCATGCTAGGCATGAAAAACTGAATTACACCCAGTTGGAAAGGTTTTTTCAACTTTCAATAAAAAAAGGACCTTTATAACTTAATATAATAATATAATTTAAAGACAATGAAATAGGCTTCAATCGTACAATATAATAAAATGAAGCAAAAACGTTTAAGGCTGTATTTTCATGCAAATCACTGAAATCCTCCATAAAAAAAATCTTTGACTGGATCTTTAATAAGCAACTCAATTAATTTGCTGGAGCTCTCTGTCAGCCAGTGTGGGAGTGGTAGGAGGGTAAACTTTACACAGCAGCAATATATGTAGTCCTCTGCACTGTGCTAATGGCAGTTTCAGCAAGGGAAAAGGCTTATTTTCATGCATCAAGTTGAGGAATAAATTTAAAAAAGGCATTATTTAGGAGTTCTGAAATGTCTATTTTAAATAATATATATGTATAAATAAAAAAAAGTTCAAACTTTAATTTTTTTAATTTTAAAATTTTATGGTACTAATGACAGAGTTTATCATTCATAGCTGTATATGCAGGTTTCACGAAACACATTTTCACGATCATGGCAGTGTAAGATTTAAAGCAAGTCTCTTATTTGCTTCAGATGATACTGGCAATGCATAAGTGTGAAATTTAGAAGTACAACTGGAACCTCAGAATTTATTAAAAACCTGAAAGGAGAAAAATCCTGAATACTAATACAGTGGACCTTCGTTATAGCGCTGCTCGCTATACCGCGCACTCGGTTATAGCGCGGGCGATGTTCGCGATAAGTTCAAACATGTTTATTACAGGTCCGTGCGGCATTAGTGAGTATCGCATTTTATTGTTACTGCGTATTGAGTAATTGTGTATGTATTGAGTTCCTGCATGTATTTTGAATAGTGTTTAATTATTGTATGCATGATGAGTAAAAGAAAAGCTTACAGTGTGAAATTTATTGTGTTGCCACCGCGCCGCTCGGTATAACGCGGTTCACCTTATAACGCGGGTGTTGTTTCCCGCCCGACATACGCGTTATATCGGGGGTCCACTGTATTAAGTTTCATAACAGTTTAATCATTTCCATTGTTCCATTTGTTGATCACAAATGAGATAAGCAAAAAGTTACTTAAGATATTATTAAAGTGCCTACAAAAGCAGACAAGAATAGCTTTGGAAAAACAGATGCATATGGAGGAAATGTGTAGTTTATTTAGACCTATGTAGTCTTTTGCTTCTTCAGGCTTTTTGCATGTATTACCAGGAATGTTTCCACAAGAAAAATACATCACCGAATAAATGTTGTAAACTTTTGATTAAGCCTTGTAAAAAAATATGATTTAAACATAGAATTAGCTTTTTAAAAATTCAAATATGTATACTGTGATTATAATTTTAAAGTCACTCAGTGTTCACCAGTTATTCAAATTGTTACCTTTTGTACTGTGATCATAGAAAGACGAGCTTCTTCTTTCATAATTATTAGTTCATTAAGTGTAGGCTCCACATTATGTTGAGAATTGCAGTTTGGACATACACTTTGACGCAGTGGTCCTAAGTCTACAGGTGACTCTTCTTCATTTAACTGCAATAAGACACAAAAATAAATTATATTATTTACAGAAGTATCATATTATATAATAGGTGTAATTCCAGGTGGACAAACAAACAGGCAGGCCACGTCTGATGTCATTGATGACAGAAATTGTCAGTTTCTCTGTGGTTCTGCAGCTACAAGAGTGATCAGTCCCAAATTTGATGAGGTGGTTCTACTTAGTTCTAGCCTTCTTGGGGTAACAGATTGAGTTCCTAGACGCCGCAGGTAGGGAGTGATCCATAAAAAAATGTGAAAAAATTCCTGGGGAGCTTTGCCTATTTTGTGAATTGAGTTGCAAGCAGTACAGAGGAAAGCTGTGAATGAAATTATCAATGGACATATGTTTGGTGCCAAACTTTTGGTAGGATTTAATTGCAAATGGTGAAGTAGGGTGGAAACTGAATGAACTTATTGATGGCAAGAGTTATCAATATGTTTTGCAGTCAACTTTTTGTGTGGGTTTAACTAGCTATATATATATATTTAATGCAAAATATCAAACAAAACTGTATTTTATTGTTCATCACAACATTTTTCAAATAAAAGATACACAGATACAGAGTAAAGATTAATAAAAATTACATAATTTTTAATAAAATTATAATTATAATTAATTCTGCTTTGATGTTTTACTTATTTAATTATATTAGTCAGGTATAAAGTTACTAACGTGGTTAAAGCTTCACTTTTAACAAGAAAAATATATTAACTGCTAAATAATATATATTTTGATTCCAGACAATATTATCAAATTTACAATTATTCCAATTAGAGGAGTCATAAAATTTCAATTAGCAAAAAAAAATTAATTTTAATAACTGGTTTTGTTTTAAGTAAATTTACAGTAATCATTAACTGGATGTTTTAATGCTTGACATGTTAAATGATCTAAAAGGTATTTTAATGCCTATCAATAATCACATGCAATAAGTATCTCATATAAAAGAAATACTAAGCTTAATTTATTCAAAATTTTCAGTAATTTTTATTCAGCTTTAAAAAAAAAGCATCTACAAAGCTGTGAAATATTAAAAATAACAATGAATTAGAAAATTGTTTCAAAAATAATTACTATTACAGAAACTTTATATGGTGACATGAAAAAAATAACTAAGGTTACACTGAAATTCTAGCAAGACTGAAATGATGACTTCAAACTCCCAAAAAGATTATTTTCATATATTTAAAATAAATTAGAAAATATGTACACAAAATTAGCAAAATACGAATAATGAATATCCATTACAATAAAAGAATGATGTGACAGAATCTAATACTTGTGTTTAAAAAAAATGTAAAAAGTATATTTGTATCTTTAATCCATGCAGAAATATGCATGGATTAAATTTCTAAAACAATATTACTGATATCTGGGATAAAATTTATCCCACCTCATTATTTTTCCTTGAGTTCCTATAGGGGTCAGGAATTTCTGTAAAACTTTCAACCCATTTCCAGTCAGCATCTGTTAGCAGTTGATCATTCATTTGTGCATGGAGAGCTCCTTCTCGAATCTCACAAAGATGTTTCACTGCTACTGACATATTATGTTTCTTTTGGTTGCTCAAAGTACTCAAACCTACAAATAAGAAATACAAAGTAGTAATAAAAGGGAATTTATAAGAATGGATTTCCCAAACACATAATTATTACATTTAACTGCAACCAAAACTGTAATGATGTTACAAAGTACAAGTAGGCCTTGCTGATTTCGGCCAGGGTCTTGATCCAAGTAGTCTGCCTTACAGTTGACCAAGATTCACTTATGCATCTAAAAATAGTATCTACATGGTATGTGAGAAAGTTTGTGCAACAGATATTACACAAAATTATCATAAATGACTATAATTGAATGACTTTATATCTGAGGATTACTTTGTGAACACAATGGCCAAAAGGGTAAGAGATCTACTAAACAGCAGTTAGGAGGCAGATAGAAGTCTTCCATTAGAGCTAGCTAGTGTATTATTTAGCATACACAGGGTATGGCTCTCCTGCACATGAAGCAATACCTTAACATCTCTTCAGTACACAATTGCCTTGCCAGGTCTATTGGTGCCACCTTTTTTGTTCAGAGCAGACCAGGAGTTAGATACATATTTGTCAGGATCAGAAAATTTCTATGCAGGCAAAGTAGGGACTTGAACCTGGGAACAACAGATTATGAGCCTGGTGCTCTCTGATTAGTTAACCTCCACCTCATGATTAGGTAAGTGTGACACTGGTGATATATGGTCAGTAGTGTTGTGCAGCAAAGCTACAACATCCAAGATAGGAAGCAGCGAGTGCATGGAACAAACTCATGGGAAGAAGCTTTGCAATTTCTGCTAAGAAAAACATCTCTTAATAGTTTCTGCTCCCAAGTTCTTAAAGACATATGTTAACTGCATCATTTTTTTCTTTATATTAAAGTATAGATAAATACTCCCTCAAGCAGCTGCTTGCTACAGAGGTCTGACAGGAGCCTATCAGTTTATATGCCACAATAGAGGGTCTGTGAAGAAGGTGAGAACTCGCTTTGATCAACAGCCAAGCAAACTAACCACTCGGTTATATTGAAACAAATATTTACTCTATAGAGTTCTCCACAGATGCAATCAGCATTTTTCTGAAAGGGGAGAAGTATATGAAATTTTGCATTTCAGAGAGAAAAAAAAAACATGCATTTTGCATTTGGGGTGGAAAAACTGTGAAGGTTTTACATTTTGGAGAAATACAGAAAGAATTTTTATATCATATACCACTTGAAATATATAGCTAAATCTACTTTTCTCATAAGCCTTTAGTCTGGTAGATTTGTCATTTGTGGTGATCATCAGGAATAATCCCCAAAATCAGCAAAGGCTTACTGTACCTAGTAGTACCCTACATTGTCAGAAATAAATAAAAAGCAAAAACAGGTTTGATCAATAAATAATATCCATAGAATTACCTGTTGACTTTTTAACATCAATAAATCAATAAATGGTTTTGCGAAAAAAAAACGTTTTGATGACATGCGAGATTCGAACCCGTCTCTCTAGAAACATGCCAAGATGAATGAAGTAACACTGGCTCTGTCTTTTCTCCACTAATATAACTTGTCACTCTTCCAGTGATTTTGGCACCTGGGTTCGAATCCCACACATCGGTGAAACTTTTTCTATAAAATCATTTATTGAAGCTCAAACAGGATTCTATTTTTTTTTCATATGCCCATTTACAGATACGAAAAAGAAACGTTTTCATAACCTTAAATTATAAAATTACCTGATGCAAAAAAAAAAAGCTAGGCCATCTCCAAGACTAAAGCTCAAAAACTATATGCATAAAATCTAGGTTTTTTTTTTGACCTGACAAGCCACAAGGTTTGGTGGGATATTTTATGTATATAACCATACTGAAGCATAAATAAAACTATTATTATATGAAAGCATTTTGTTTAAAATTATTGGTGTTTAAGTGTTCTTATTTTGTCTAAACTGAAGAGCAGTGAACTTCTGCTGACTTCAAATACATGCTTGAGAATGTGCATTAAAGAGAGCTAGCTTTAATATTGTTTCATATTATTCTGAAATTCATTCTTATTCATCGTATTTTATCTGTATTGCACTGATTTTATACAATGTATATTTTTCTGGATATTTTATATTTCAATATATATATATACACTCGAGTCTCTTTTTATGCGTATCTTTTTAATGTGGTTTTGAAGTTATGCAGTGTGCATATTTCATGCATGTGTTTTTTCCACCCAATACAACAAAAATTATTCAACAGCCATTAGATCAAGGCATAATTGCTACTTTTAAAAAATATGTTTAGCGCACTTAACAATTTATATTGGATAAACTAGAAAATGAGTCATTAACAGTAACTGATGTTTGGGAAAAATATTCTACTTTGGACTGTTTAAATCATGTTGCATCTGCTATCACTGAAATAAGACCACAAACTTTAAATGCCTGCTGGAAAGCAGCTTGGCCTGGATGTGTTGCAAACAATGAAACCAATCAAACATCGACATTATCAACTGAAATCATTACTTTTGGCACATGAAATTGGTGGGGAAGGTTTTGATACCTTTAGCAAGAATGATATTGACGAATTGCTTGTTGATAATGCCTTAAGTGATGATATTATTGATATGACTTTAGATATTGTCGAAGAACCAGAAAACGATAGTGAAGTGGAAGAAAAAACTGCCCCCTCACTGCAAATATAATTCGAGGTCTTCAACTTTGTAATAAATTGAAAAATCATTTTCTTGTTAATGACATAAATTCTGAATGAGCCTTCAAATTCCAATGTGAGCTGAAGAATTGTATGCCTGGATATCGCGAACTGCATAAGAAATTAATACAATCATCAATGCAAAGTTTAATCACTGATTACATTGTCAGAGGACAAAAATCAACCCAGAACGAGCGTGAAGTTGACGCTAATTCTATTCGTGAAAAAACCATTGTCTTTACCATGCAGATCTGATGCGCTGACTATTTCTTCTAGTAATGAAAGTGATTTTGCACCAGTTCAAAAATGCTGCCGAGTATTGTCAGATAGCGATGATAATTTTGATGAAAATATGTAAAAAGAATTATTATTTTTCAATAAAATTAAATGATAAAATAGGTTTGTTTTAAAATTGTAAGTTTTATATCAATTTCTTTCAGATTTTTGAACCAATTTTCCTGAATGTTTTTAGTCATTCTTATTTTCCTGAATTTTCATAAACTTTTTTATGTGATTTTCGGTTATTTTAACTCATTGCTTTGTTTTTATGCCTTTTTAGAAAATTATAGAACCCATCCCTAATTTTGCAACTTAAGATATGTCTTTTTTGTGCAACTTTTTTATGTGCGGTTTTCTGTGGAACGTATCTACCGCATAAAAAGAGACTCGAGTGTGTATTCTTTAGTTCATCAAAATTAAAGTGCAAATCATTTTGCTCAGAAATCATAAACCACTAAAACAAATTCAATAAAATTTTGTATGCAAGTGGACATATAAAGACACATAGCACTAAAAATGGAAAACAAATGACTATTGTAAGACATCAAAATTAATATCCAGTGAAACATTAGCATCCCTGAACAAACTACAAATGGAGCAATGTTAAAATGCTAACATAGTGGTGATATCAATAGGGACAGGAAAGGATCTAAGAACTCTAGACTACCAGTGACTACCCAACCAATTAACTTAACCAGTGACTGGATTAAACCAGAATGGACCCTTTGTTTTAGTGGGATTTTAAAGAAACTATTTTTTAAAAATATAATTAATATTTATATATGTTGACTTTTTTCCACCACTATTTAAGGCTGTTAATTCTATTTGGGGAGTGGGGAATGAGAGATCACCCCCCTAAAGTATGCCTGGAAACACTGACTCATGCACTCAGTCTGATGATCCAAACCCTGAGACAGCAAGGAATTCCATTTCATAATGGAGGCATTCTAGAATTCACATGAGATTTGGACACATCTCCCAAGCATCCCAATCAAGTTCTGTTAGGTTCAGATCCAGGATAAAAATGGTCAGCCCATTCAGTGGATACTTTACTTTTTGAGATAGTAGTTCTGTAGTAGTTCAACCATAATCCATTAGGTTGAAATCTTCACCTATTTCACCAGTATTTACTTATTTGACTTCACAAAGGAATTGAATTTTATTCTGTAGTGGCATGCATTTACAGTGCCTCCCTGAAAACATACTGAGGTCAGTATTTCCCATATAAATGTCTCTAAAAACAGGGTGCATCTTAGAATCGCATTTTTATTTTATTTTATTTTATTTTTCAAAATTTCCTGCGCTTTGCACACGGCACAACATGTTTTCTTTTTACGCGAAACTCTGCCTCCAAGTTTGACCATTATCGCATTCTCCAATTCCATTGGAGAATAAAGTGGAGTGGGTATTTTCCCGCACTTTCCAAATGTGAAATCACTGTTATTTCATTATAGTGGAGCTCTGTGAGTAAATTATAGTGAGCTTGGAACCTGGCTGTTGACTGACAACCTTCCACTGACACCTTCCAGAAAAATTAAGAAAGCGCAGGCATCAAAATTGGCGGAATGGGTATCAACAGCTTGGAAGCTAATCCCAGAAAGAACAGTGCAGTACTCATTTAAACAATGTTGCATCACTAATGCTCTTGATGGCTCAGAAGACGATATATTATGGGATAATGGAGATAAAGACGGCTCAGAAGAATCGGACTCTGAATGTGAAGTAGACTCTGATATTGATGCAGATATGATGGCTCGGAAGAATCAGACTCTGAATGTGAAGTAGACTCTGATATTGATACAGATATGATGGCTCAGAAGAATCAGACTCTGATATTGATTCAGAAGGAAGTGATGAATAACATACCTACTGATAAATAGGTACTATTGTTGTTAGCAAATTGAATTCTATTGTAATAAAAATATTTGTTAGATATATTTTAGCATTTCATTTTTTTTTCTTAGAATTCAAGCTTTTTTTCTATTGAAAAAAAGTCTCTGGTTTGTACTGAAATTAAGGTGCATCTTACAGTCAATGGCATCTTAGAATCGAAGAAATACGGTATATATATATATAAGGGAAGAAGGTACTCTCCTATACAACTGATGGAGATAACATAGAAGCTCTGTTGAGTTAGTCCTGATTTCTCATACAACATACAAACACATATAAAGGGACATGCCCTCTGGTTTAGTAGTTAAATATGCTAACCACTAGACCAGGTTAGGGCTATTTTAATATTCTACCAGACTGTTAGATCTCCTTATCCCCATGACACAGAACTTGGTTCAGTGGTGTCATGAATTTGTGACTTGAACATAATATGTGTGCATTTTACAGACATCTAGATTCGTTTTTCAATCCAGTACTATATGAATATTGATTTAGAGAGATGTGATGTGTTCTGTAACATGGTATATAGCATCACCAAAGGAACCATGCTATTATACCAAGTTACAGAGCACATCACATGTTCTCTTCAAATCAATATTAATCTAGTACTGGATTGAAAAAAGAATCTAGATGTCTGTAAAATACACACATTATGTTCAAGTCACAAATTCATGACACCACTGAACCAAGTTCTGTGTCATGGGGATAAGGTCATACCATGGATTGATGCTCATAAGAGTTCAATATCATGAAGCCTCCTTGCCACTATGGAAACAGATACCTGTCTTCTTGTGCCTACAAGCAGGTCGGAATACAGTAGTGTTAGTGCATGTACAAGTGTCAGAATACAGTAGTGTTAGTGCATGTACAAGTGTCGGAATACAGTAGTGCATAGTACCTGCAAGCAGGTCGAAATACAGTAGTGCATAGTACATGTACCTGCAAGCAGGTCGGAATACAGTAATGTTAGTGCAATACAGTAGTGTTAGTGCATGCTACCTGTTAACAATTCAAAATAATAGTCATCCTGAAAGATGGTAACTCCAGAGCATCCTTGACA
Source organism: Ryuthela nishihirai (assembly GCA_038380435.1). Lineage (NCBI taxonomy): Eukaryota > Metazoa > Arthropoda > Arachnida > Araneae > Heptathelidae > Ryuthela > Ryuthela nishihirai. The sequence continues at coordinate 4,019,363 of JAWZYU010000026.1, forward strand.
GGTTTTCTGATAACCATTTGCTTTATATGGAATTGCGTCAAAAAATTTATGATACCACAGTCAATAATTAAAACATTAATATGTTCCACTTTAGAATATTATGCTTCCAGTCTTTCCACATAATCTATAAGTATGAATTGGAAAAATATTTTCCCTCTGATATTATGAATGGTCTGTAAATGGTAGCTAGGTAGTCACTGGAAGGAGAGCTATGCACCAATCCCCTGTGATGATGCATAGAACCGGCCAGGCCTAGCTCCTAATGTCCAACCCCGCCTTCTCGTGGTGCGGACCGTTAGTAACTTTCAAAAGAGATACTATCTTGTGAAAGTGAACGGAAGGGGAGGGCTGCCAGATTAGTGTGGCCTACTGATCTGGACAACTATGGCTACTTTTCTTTTTTTTCTACCCTGCTGAGGAGTGGTCAACCACACAGGGTCCTGGTGCTGACCATATAAACCTACTGGACTGGACAGATATATGGCTCTGAGCTTGATTATGGATCCTGATTTTGCTGCACTGGTGGGCTTCTGTGGAGGGAAAATCTTCCGCTGTGTTTTCTTTTTGTTTGTGGGTTGACAGCCCCAAGTGAATAGATCCACAGGATATGTTTATCAGCTGGTGGATAATCCTGAGCAGAAGTCATCGCAGGCACCTGAACTCTTTGCTTCTATTGGCATCGTCAAATTCTACATTGGAGGAAGTCTTCCAGTGTAGATGGCTTCAGCCTTTAGTAGTGGGGGAACGGGTCTTTGCCCCATGTCTGCGATTAGGGGGCTGTTTGATATTGTCGGCATTCCCTCTCTCAATAAACATAGTTTCTTTAAATATCCCACTAACCATTTTCTCTCCATAGGTAGTTGGAATGTGAGGACTCTGCACAGAGCTTTTTCTCTTGATGTCCTCACACAAGAATTCCACCGTTATAATTTAGATATTCTCGGCTTGCAAGAGACCAGATGGACAGATAAAGGTCAGATTCTTAAAAATAATCTTAAATTTCTCTTTTCAGGGAGGGACGACAAAAAGCATCACCAAGGCGTGGGTCTGCTTCTCAGCAGAAACGCTAGCGATGCTCTTCTAGGATATGAGTGCATTAATGAAAGGTTTCTTACAGCAAAATTTCAGTCAAGCGTTAAAGACTTGAATGTTATCTGCTGTTATGCCCCCACTGAGGATGCCGATGAGGATGAGAAGGATAGGTTTTATGAACAACTTCAGGATATTTTGAATTCTGTCAAGAAAGGAGATATTACCCTTGTTCTTGGTGACTTCAATGCCAAAGTTGGTACTGACTCTGACCTTTGGGGAGGAGTAATAGGCCCTTTTGGTATTGGTAGCTGCAATAGCAATGGGCAACGTCTCCTACAGGTAAGTAAACTCAATGGATTCAGAATAACTAACACTTATTACAAACACCGCGACATACATAAGTACACATGGATTTCACCTGATGGGCTGCATAAGAATATGATTGATTACATATTAATTAACAGCAAATGGACTAGTTCTGTTAGGAATACCAGGGCATATAGGGGAGCTGAAATTGGATCTGACCATTACCTTGTTAAAAGTGTGTTGCAACTTAAACTTAAAAAGTGTTGTGCTAGGGTTAAAAAATTTACTTTTAATACTGAAGCTCTGAAAGATCCAGTTATAGCCAAAGCTTACCATGATAGGTTACTTAGTCATTATGACAGTCATGGTTTGCTTACTACTGAAGTTGAGAAAGAATGGGATCATTTTAAACAGGCTTTTTTGGACACTAACAGTACTCTTTTAGGAAAAAAGGAGCAGAAGAGGCAAAATTATCTGAGTGATAAGGCACTTGAGCTTATTTCGGAAAGAAAGAACTGCAGGAATGCCCTTAATCAATACCCTACTAGTCCTAATGGAAAGCATTACAGAGACCTTAATAAACTTGTAAAGGATCAGTTAGCTGCTGATAAGAATCTTTGGCTTGATGGTTTGGCTGACAAAGCCGAGGAAGCAGTTAGACAGCACAACAGCAGAGAGCTGTACCAGATAGTTAATGTTTTGTGTGGTAGAAAACGGACAGGCATACAAGGATTGAAGGATAAACAAGGTAAGGTTATAGAAGGGGAGGATTCTGTCATGGCTAGGTGGGCTGAGCATTTCAGTGATGTTCTAAACAATGTAGTTTGTTCTACTCCCATTGTTTGCAATGATGATAGATGCATTGGTGGCTTTAATGTTGGCCCTATAACACAATCTGAAGTTATTTTGGCTGTTTCTAAACTTAAACTTCATAAATCCCCAGGGGTAGATGAAATTACTACGGAAATGCTTAGAGCTGGGAATGTTTCGGTTACCACTTGGATGACTGAAATTCTGAATCTCTTTTATGATAAAGGCATGGTTCCTAAGGATTTTACCAGAGCTATTGTTATCCCTATTTTCAAAAAAGGTGATCGCAGTTCTTGTGATAACTATAGGGGTATCAGCCTACTCTCTGTTCCAGGTAAAGTTCTTTCCATGATTGTGCTTAATAGAATTAAGAATCTGGTTGACAGGCAATTGCGTGATGAGCAATGTGGATTCAGAAGTGGTAGGGGATGTGTAGATCAGATATTTTCACTTAGGCAGATTCTTGAGAAATGTTTAGAGTTTCAGAAACCTTTGGTTGCTAGCTTTGTTGATTTCAAAAAGGCTTTCGACTCTGTTGATCGTCATAATTTGTGGTTGATTGTGAGATCATATGGTATACCAGACAAGTTAGTTAACATTATGAAAGCTCTCTATAATAACACTGAGTCGTGTGTGAGAGTTGGTAAGGCTTGTAGCAATTGGTTTAACATTACTTCTGGTGTTCGACAAGGGTGCATTTTGTCTCCTTTTCTCTTTAGCTTGGTTATTGATTATGTTATGCGAAATTCACTTCAAGGGAAAGATTTTGGCCTTAAATGGGCTGGAGATACGAAAATTTCTGATTTAGATTATGCTGATGATTTAGCCCTTTTGGCAAATGATGTTGATGAGATGAACTCTTTCATTCGAGCCGTTGATGAGACTGGTAGTAGAGTAGGTTTGGTTATAAACAGAGAGAAAACTAAAGTGATGAAAATTGGTCAGGCAGGCTGTGATTCAGTTAATCTGAATGGTTGCAGTCTTGAGCAGGTGTCACAGTTTAATTATCTTGGGAGCTATGTAACTGATAATGGTGATGTGCGGCATGAGATTAACAGACGAATAGGGATTGCTGCTGGGACTTTTAAGAATCTATGGAGAGTGTGGAGAAATAGGCGTATACACCTAAAGACTAAAATTAGACTGTATAATAGTTTGGTTCTTTCTAGGGTTAGTTATGGTAGTGAAACTTGGACACTTTGTAAACAAGATAACAGGAAACTAGATGCTTTTGATTTCAGATGCTTACGCAGTATCTTGGGCATTAGGTGGTTCAACTTTGTAACTAATGATGAGATTAGGAAAAGGAGTTTGCAACCTCCTTTAAGCAGCATATTGTGCAGAGAGAGACTCCGTTGGTTTGGCCATGTTGCCCGTATGAATAATTATAGATTGGCGAATAGGGTTATGAACAGTGTGCCTAAAGGCCTCAGAAAGAAGGGGAGACCTAGGATGCGGTGGGCAGACAATGTCAAACAGGACCTTGTTAGAATTGGTGTGCAGTGGCCAGATGCAGTAGATGTAGCTCAGGATAGACTTGCTTGGAGAACTAAATTGCACGGTCTGGTTGGACCTCCGTAGCCCATGGCTGCTTGAGGATGATGATGATGATGATGATGATGATTATGAATAATTCAAATATTAAGAACTGTTAGTGGAGCTTAATATAAGAATGGGAGTGGATAAATTGCTGGTTTTATAATTTTTAGCTAATCTGATTAAATTTTTCTTGTTCCATATCATATATTATATCTACAGCTAAATTTCAGTTTCTTTAGCTATATTTTTTAAATTTTATATCCATTTTTGAAATTTATGCTTTAATTTTGTACATACTGTATTCCTTGATGTCTTGCTAAGAATGGTATTATAAAAATGAGTTTATAGTGTAAATCTCATATATACTTGCTTTGTCTTTAACTTTTGCAATGTTAAAAAAATTGCAATAAAACTAACAATTATTTAATATTTATTAGTTTTTCCATATTTCTAGTTTCAAAAGCAATGAATTGTTTTGCTTACAGTAAATTAATATTCTGTATATTTCTTAACAGTAGTGTACCTAGAAAATCCTATTGAGGGAAAAAGAAGTCAGCTTGGATTGTGAAACCAGGTACTTTGGTTTCCACGGATTGTCTTAGGTAATACAGATTACTTCAAGGAGGGAAAAATGAGTTATGACCCCTTTAACTAAATCACCTGGGGAACATGTGTTTTAGGTTTCAGTTCCAAGAAAAATGTCCATTGAAACAATTGATTAACAACCAACAAAATAAGAATGGTTTTATTTAAATTACTAGCCTATTTTAATACATACCTAACAATTTCATAAATGGTTTAATTGTAGTAGCATTAATTAGAAGTGTCAACGTAACAATTCCAGCAACATGGATCAAAATCTAGAAATTAAATTTAAAATCAATGAACAAACAATGTAGAGCAAACAACTGTAAAACAAACTATTCATCAATCAGTACATTGATCAAGATACAAGAGATAACTATTATCTCAACTGGAAAAAGGTTTCTAGCAGATACAAGTGTCAAAATAATGAGAGATAGGATGCAATTTAAAATGAACTTCTAAATAATGGGCCAGGAAAAAAAAAGATTGGATAGCATCCAAATTCAATAATATCTAAGTGTTTTTATGATATATCTAAAAACCACCACAAAATTTTTATGAATACCTTGTGAAACATAGTCTATAAAATATATGGTAAAAATCAATAGGATTCTACAATGGCAAAAGCAAAAATGCTTTAAACTTACAGGCAAAGTGGAAATTATTAAAGCAAGGAAAAAAAGTAAAAGGAATGTAAAGCAACTGACAGAAAAATTTAATTGTGATAAAACATAAATTTATGACATTCTTAGACAGAATCTAAAATTCAAAAAGGAAAACAAAGGAAATGATACAGTAAAAAAATTTTGGAAACAATCTGAGAAGAAGAAAATAATTTTTAAAACACATGAATTTATTATTTTTTCACTAGAATATAGAGTACTGAACTTACAATACACACACATATATACATTTTGATAATTAAGCATTAAACTGACAAATTTTCCCTAAAATGAAACCATTCAAAATAAATGAAGTCTCTATCTGTCTTCTTCTTCTTGTGAACATCATTTGACAAGATGGCCAAATTATCAACACAATCTGAGTCAGTTATTTCAGGTCTTCAGAACATCAAAGACTCCACTGTTCTGTTCTAAACATTTTCTCATAACTGATTACCAGCTAAAGAGAAAAGGTGAAATTTCAGCCTGGTAACACCAGTTATATCTAAACTAATCACTGCAGACTTTAGCAATTCTCATATATTACTCATTTATTACAAAGAGCCATCAATAATGCTAATCAACATATTAGGCATTACATAAAATCTTATAATCAGCTGTAAATTTGTTAATCAATAAGATAAAAAATTTACTACAGGATTATGAAATCTAAACATTTATTCAAGAAACTTTCTGAGCAAATAGAAATTGGTTTAAGCAGCACCTATCACTTTTAAATTCATACTGTCTCAAAGCTGTCATTTACCAAATGCAGTTCCATAAAACAAAATTATGCAAATTACTTTCTCAAGAGTAGAAAGTAAACCAATACATCTGCAACTATCACAAGAATTACAATTGACTAATTTGAAAATAGGAAAAAAATGATGCCTGTAGTAAATTTCTTAGAAACACTTCTAGCACAAAAAAAAAATATTTAACACTTAGTTAATCAGATAACAACTGAATCATCACCAGTTCTCAGCACTTCAGCAGTAATTTCATTTCCAAATGATTACTTGTGTACCTCTTTGAGATTGCCAAAGTAACTTCAGAGTGTGATACAGGTCCAACATCAAAGTTTGAAAGGTATCTGCACTGCAACCATGGGAGCACAACATATTTCAAATTTTCAGCCCTCCTTGCTATATTCAAATCCTCATTTTTGATAACATTGGCTCTTTTTCCCTCAGTCCCACTCTACCAATCTGTTTTTCCTCAAACAAAACAGTTATTATCTATACAACCATTTTGTTGCTGTGTTGTCTAGCAGTTTTCTTTCCTTTGTCAACCAGACTATAAAGACAATGATTCTTTTCAGCTTCCGACTGGTCCTTAAAACATCTGTTAACTTTCCTATAATGCTGTTGATAATTTATTGAAGCATTCACACTTAAAAAATTAAGAAAACTATAATGCCAGTTGTAATTGTAATATCATCTTTAGGACAATAAAAAGGATTCCTTAGTAGAGAAAAAAGGGAAATACTTACTCTTAGAATGAAATTTCTTTCAGGATAATCTATGTGAATGTATCTTAAATAGCAATAAGGGATATGATAATTATGAAAACTACCAGATGCTCTTGATTTTAAAAGAACAGAGAATGTATAATGACCATCTGACTTGTGATATATGCACAAATAGGACATTCTAGCTGCCTTTGCTGATGATTCTTATACAGCCATACTGAAATAAATGTTACATAAGAATAAAAAAGCAATATTAAAAAATGAATTTAGTATTCTATGTGCAATTTTCCAATTGGCTCATGAACACACCTTGTTTCCACCAAAGTCATCCGTAAGATTTGTTTCATGAGTAAGAGATAATGCTAGTGCAAGGCTAACTGCCCCGCGTAATCCACCCCAAGTCATTATCACTGCCTCCTGCCATCGCAAACCATAGCCAAGTCTTGATAATATGGGACTCAGAACAGCTATCATCAGCAATCTGAAACAATGACAACTATATGAAATATTTTTTCCCATGTACAGAATGTAAATCTCAAAGACTTACCTGATATAATAATAACTTTCCTTTCTCTATTAAAAGATTATAATAATTATTATATTAAATTGATTTATAGTAAAATATCAATAAATTGAACACCAGAATAATGAAATATTCGTTATAACAAAATATTTTTATGATCACAGCCAATTTTACTATACATTTATATGCAAAAATGTTACATTTTAACTAATGTCAGGATACTGAAAATATCAGTTTAATAAAATGAAAATTTATCCCAATACAAAAAAAATATGATCAGTATAACAAAATTTGTAAAAACAAAATCCTTAAACATGTACAATGTACATTTTTCCTACCTTTACGTGTTTTGGCTTTTAGCATCTGACAATGCTGCAATGATTTAAGCTGTGAAATATCTAACTAATCATAGCACTATGAATCCATCTGTTATTGTATACTGCCTGGCACACATTTTTGCCAATTTCATTGTGTGGCATAGATGCTCTCTGCATGTATTAGTAAAATGCTTTAAAGCAGTGCTGCCATATTTTCTTAGCATAAAAGGGGGATTTTCAAACTCAGAGATCTACATGTTTCTGATTGTATTGAATTGCAAGTAATGGTAGTCATCAGTGAAAAAATCTTTTAAAGAGGTTCCAATCCATGCATTTTATTTTATCATTTATTAAATTTAAGTTATTATATATTGTTGTTGTATATTTGTTTCATTATTATTATTTAGTTAAGTTAATTAATTAATTTTGTTTTGTCAATACGTTTTGAAGTCTTTTGCCATTTCGTAATAACACAGAAAACTATGCTGGACAATGTATTGCAAATTTGCATCATTTAAAAATTCGTGGAGAGAGGCTTGTTGAAGCAGATAATTAAAAATATTATGACCTTTTTTAAGAAGTAAACTCTAAGACACAGCAAATTTCTTTAATACTGATTATTTTATAGTATGTATCTATCATCACCCTTTGTTTATTGCATTTCAGTATTATGAATACATTTAGGTCACTCACTCGATTTCATTTTACTGACATTTCACTGTACTAATTAATGTGATCATTGTGAAAAAATAATTTCTAAAATGAATCCACTATAATAAAAAAACACTGGCCCATGTCCAAGTGGTTAGTGTGCTTGGCTACTTATTAAAGGGATCCGAATTCAAGCCCTGGATAAGGCATGGACGTTTGTGTTGTCTTTCTGCTGAGGTCTCACCTTCCTCAGAGATCTCTAAGGCGTAAAAACTGGCAGGCTCCTGTCAGACCTCTGTGGCAAGCAGCTGCTTGAGAGGGTATTTATTTCATTTATAATAAAAACAATAGACAATTTTTCATGTCTGGATAAAAAAAATATCAGCAGAGGAAAGTAAGTCAATAAAAATTTAAAGAGCTTTAATCAAACTTATGAACTGAATATTATTATAATGCATATTCATAAATTATGTAAACTGAATATTATTGAAATATATTTCACATAGCACACCAATTAAACTCAATACTAAAATTTATGTCTTTCCAATTTTGATGAAAACCAATTCTAATATGATGTAAAGCTAGACATACACATTTAGGAAGTAATGCAGTACATTTCTTCAATAGATAGCATTATTTGTTTAATGGAAGGTAAAGTTCATGGATATTGTAATTAAATTGTTCTTCTAGATTAGAGTTATTGATCTTTATATCATGAAGAATGGTCTCTTACAATTAAGGACAGAGGTTGGCTCAGTTGGTAGCACATGCCAGACCCATAATCTTTAGTTACCCTGCTTGAGTATTGAAAACTTTCTCTGTTAACACTGGTTCTGACCACAGCAAGAAAGATGAAGCCAATGAGCTTAGAAAGATCTCCATCCATCAGATGAGAATTTATGCCGTGGTTCCCTGTGCATATTAGATAACACATTGGAAAGTTTATAAGGAGGTATCTATCTGCCCCCTAATAGCTGATTAGTACATCCCCTACATTTTCTGAACCTTTGGGGGGCCCTTGTGACCTGGCCATTTACCTCTCTGTGTAAAAAAAATGTGAAAATTTCTACAATCTTTATATATATATGCAGCAATTCCCCAGTTCTACAAACTGGTATTTCATAAGAACTCTGTGATAAGCGATTTTGCAAGAACAATCAAATCATTCTTAAAAAAATATATAATTCATTTAATTGCTTAGAGTAAATTTGGTATTAACATAAAATACTGTCCTTAACAAAATGAGCTAAAGGTTTAGGGATTTGAATTCATTCTTAGGACTGAATTACAGCTTATAGCATTATGAATTTTTTTTCACTATAGTAGTTATTTAAAACAAGAAATGTAATGTCTCTTCTCAAAGCTGTACACAACTTTCTGAATCTAGAAATGTGAGCAATATAATACAAGGCGATTGACTTGATTTTTTAAAAATGTGCTTTTGATTTGATTTCAGAAATCTTGTAGTGAGGATATTCGAAATTAAGCCAAGCTCATATGTTTCAAACATTAGCCACAAAATGCACTTGGGAGACAGCTACATCTCTTAAAATACTTAACCAATTAGTAGCTGTAACAACAGATTATTAAAGCAGTGTAAACTGCATGATCATGTCTTTAGACACATCCAAAAATTGATATTTCATCATAATGAAAAGGTCAACACATTTTAGTGACCACCGACTTTTATTAAAAGAACTAGCCTCAATCACTTAGGATAGTTTGCCGACATTTTTGGCCAGTCTACTCAAAATTTATAAAAGAGAAAATAATATAAATTATTAATCCATTGAATATCATATTGTGATTAATCATGCATTTAATTATTTAAGCAATCATACCTGAAAACAGTTATACCAATATAAGTAACAAAAATGAGAAACCAATCTTCATTTTGAATATAACCATAGGCCCTTTCTGTAATAACAACACCCACTACAATGAAGATAACAGTGTTGGCAAAATAAGACAGCATTTCCCAAAATCTATATGATAAAATAAAAAATATGTTAATCATTGACCTGATTTAGAATTATAACATTCAATATATGATAAAATATATATTCACACAAATATGAATTTTTGATAGTCATGAGATTTTTGATTTACCTACAGCAATTAAAATACACACAAGAAGCTTTAACACTTTCAGTCCCAATATGCACATATGGGAAAACTAACTGAAAAAGTCATCATCATCATCCTCAAGCAGCCATGGGCTATGGAGGTCCAACCAGACCACGCAGTTTAATTCTCCAAGCATATCTGTCCTGAGCTACATCTGCTGCATCGGGACACTGCACACCAATTCTAACAAGGTCCTGTTTGACATTGTCTGCTCACCGCATCCTAGGTCTCCCCCTCTTTCTGAGGCCTCTAGGCACACTGTTTATACCCTATTCGCCAATCTATACGGTCAACATGGCCAAACCAGCAGAGTCTCTCTCTGCACAATATGCTGCTTAAAGGAGGTTGCAGACTCCTTTGCCTAACCTCATCATTAGTTACAAAGTTGAACCACCTAATGCCCAAGATACTGTGTAAACATCTGGAATCAAAAGCATCTAGTTTCCTGTTATCTTGTTTACAAAGCATCCAAGTTTCACTACCATAACTAACCCTAGAAAGAACCAAACTATTGCACAGTCTAATTTTAGTCTTTAGGTGTATACACCTATTTCTCCACACTCTCCATAGATTCTTAAAAGTCCCGGCAGCAATCTCTATTCGTCTGTTAATCTCATGCCACATATCACCAGTATCTGTTATATAGCTCCCAAGATAATTAAATTGCGACACCTGCTCAGGACTGCAACATTCAGATCGACTGAATCACAGCCTGCTTGGCCAATTTTTATTACTTTAGTTTTCTCTCTGTTTATAACCAAACCTACTCTACTACCAGTCTCATCAACAGCTCGAATGAAAGAGTTCATCTCATCAACATCATTTGCCAAATGGGCTAAATCATCAGCATAATCTAAATCAGAAATTTTTGTATCTGCAGACCATTTAAGGCCAAAATCTTTCCCTTGCAGTGAATTTCTCATACCAAAATCAATAACCAAACTAAAGAGAAAAGGAGACAAAATGCACCCTTGTCGAACACCAGAAGTAATGCTAAACCAATTGCTACAAGACTTATCAACTCTCACACATGACTCAGTGTTATTATAGAGTGCTTTCATTATGTTAACTAACTTGTCTCGTATACCATATGATCTCATAATCAACCACAAATTATGAGGATCAACAGAGTCGAAAGCCTTTTTGAAATCAACAAAGCTAGCAACCAAAGGTTCCTGAAACTCTACACATTTCTCAAGAATCTGCCTAAGTGAAAATATCTGATCTACACATCTCCTACCACTTCTGAATCCACATTGCTCATCATGCAATTGTCTGTCAACCAGATTCTTAATTCTATTAAGCACAATCATGGAAAGAACTTTCCCTGGAACAGAGAGTAGGCTAATACCCCTATAGTTATCACAAGAACTGTGATTACCTTTTTTGAAAATAGGGATAACAATAGCTCTGGTAAAATCCTTAGGGACCATGCCTTTATCATAAAAGATATTTAAAATTTCAGTCATCCAAGTGGTAACCGAAACATTCCCAGTTCTCAGCATTTCCGTAGTAGTATCATCTACCCCTGAAAATTTATGAAGTTTAAGTTTAGAAATAGCCAAAATAGCTTCAGATTGCATTATAGGCCAACATTAAAGCCAGTAATGCATCTATCATCATTACAAACAATGGAAGTATAACTAACCACATTGTTTAGAATATCACTGAAATGCTCATCCCACCTAGCCATGACAGAATCCTCCCCTTCTATAACCTTACCTTGTTTATCCTGCAATCCTTGTATGCCTGTCCGTTTTCTATCACATAAAACATTAACTATCTGGTACAGCTCTCTGCTGTTGTGCTGCCTAACTGCTTCCTCAGCTTTGTCAGCCAAGCCATCAAGCCAAAGATTCTTATCAGTAGCTAACTGATCCTTTACACGTTTATTAAGCTCTCTGTAATCCTTTCTATTAGGACTAGTAGGGTACTGATTAAGGACATTCCTGCAGTTCCTTCTTTCTGAAATAAGCTCAAGTGCCTTATCACTTAAATAATTCTGCCTTCTCTGCTCCTTTTTCCTAAAAGAGTACTGTTAGTTTCCAAAAAAGCCTGTTTAAAATGGCCCCATTCTTATTTCATTAATATGACTGTTTAATAAAATATGCAAACGAAAATTGTTTCCCATATGAGAACATGCAATATATTTGCAATTAATAATGAGATTTCTTATTTTAGTTTCATTTTGTATAATTTCTTTCATTTTCATTATTTTAACTATTTTACATGTTTATTTGGGTCTAAATAAAAATATAATACTCTAAATATTGTTAGATTATCCAAATTAAGTTAGAACTGAAAGCATTAAGTAAGCTTTTAAAATTAGCATTGGCAAACAATCAAATGATTAGGTAGTGCAGTTCTATAAATTAGAGTAAGCAAGAGAGGCACATTTGTAGGTGTAGTACAAGGACTGAAGGTACTATCTAAAAGAAATACAACAGAAATCATATTCTGATAAATGAAATTTTAAAAGGTATTAAAGGCAGTTTAAGAGCTAGTGCTGAATTTATTATAAACATATTCTTATTATATTTCAATCATTAAGTGATAGAATAATATAAGCACATGAAAGGAAAATTATTAAAACAGTTAGGGTTAATATTGATAAAATTTACAGTATGCAGATTACAAGAAGCCCATTTGGATCTGAATCCTTGAAAATACATTTGCTAACTATGGAACAGAGAGAGAAATAGTTACAAGAGTTAGTGAATCAATAAGTGCTAATATTCATTGTTAAAACAAAAAATAGGCATTTAAAGCTCTACTTTCATTCCAGATGCAATGAAATTAAAAACAGAGCAAAACATTTTAAGATTATGCTAATTCACATTTTTATACTTGTCAAGAATAACTCTATAGTCTGTAGAATGGCAAATAATTATTATTTATTTAAATTTATTTTATTATATACAGAAACATACATCTCCACCATAAATTTACAGGTAACCCTAAAATAATCATATCACAAAACACCTAATAATAAACAATTAATAATAATATTCAATGAAATTCAATGAACATTGTCAGGCAAGATTCAAGCATCATTCATGATAAATGCTATTAGGAATAAAGACCATGTGGAGCCTTATATTTGGTAGTGTTGTCAATAATGCAATGGAAAACAATTATATAAAGAAAAGTTTATTTGAAATATCACAAATAATAAATAAGGTTAAAGCTGCTGGCTATTCATGAATATAAAAACAGGAGAAAAAGAGAGAAAAATTCCCACATACTTCCAGAATAATTTTATTAGCTACTTTCCAATTAGTTTTAATTGCTGACAAAATACCATACATGACATCTTCTAATGAGATAGGAATGACAGTCACTCAACTACTATACTAGAATCTAAATATCCCTTACTGCATGATCATGTCTTTAGACATATCTAAAAATGTTAATCATTGACCCATACATGACATCTTTTAATGAGATAGGAATGAGTCACTCAACTACTATACTAGAATCTAAATATCACTTACCTATGCACAAAGCCTTCCACTTCAGGACTAATACTGGCTTTTTGTGCACTCATAATTGTCCCTAAGGTAACAAGAGCCAAAACACCAGATATGTGCAATATCACTTCTGCCAAGTAATAAGTAATGTAAGCAGCACTGAGAGTAACAGTTATTTCTACAACAGCATCATTAAATATATGTGACAGACAAAACACTGACAGTTTCCCAACAGCAAATCCTAGGGCTGCACCTCCAAGAGCAATCTGGCAAAATTTCTGAAGAATGCCAACAGCTGAAATAAAGAAGAAAATAATTATATATTCTATTTAATGTGCACATTAGTTAAATGTATTTTCAAACAATGTGCCTCTCTCTTTATGAGAAACTTTTCTTACTTACTCTTCCCTTTAGTTTGCAAGCCGTCCCATGGCTGAGTGGTTAGCACGCTTGGCTACTGATCTAAGGGACCTGGGTTCGAGCCTCGGATAAGGCATGGTTGTGTGTGTTGTTTTTCTGCTGAGGTCCTGCCATCCTCATAGACCTTCTACTATGGCATGTAAAAGACAGGCTCCTGTCAGACCTCTGCGGCAAGCAGCTACTTGAGGGGGTATTTTAGTTTGCCTACATCTAAACAGCATCTCCCTTTAATTCTTATTATCTACCTGATTTTCCACGTAAGGCCTCTGTTTCTCATTGTTTCCTCTCATTTTCCCATTCCTACCTTGAACTTTCTCTTCTTTCATGGGTTCTCATATCCATATTTTCTTTGCTCATCTTCCATCATCAATTCCTATTCAGATGCATTCACCATCTCAGTATCTTTATTTTTACGTCCACTACACCCAAAATTCTCTACCCTTATTTCTCTACACCCATAATTCTTTGGGGCGGGGTGGTTCAGTTGTTAGCAGACCAGGCTTGTAATCTGCAATTCTTAGGTTCGAGTCCCAGCTGGGTCAGTCATTGGGGGGTTATCTCCGCAAAATTCCCCACCCTGCCCACAGTCAGTAGGGAACACCGATGGGCTTGGAAAAGCCGCTGTCCATCAGATGGGATGTTAAGCTGTGGCCCCGTGTCTGGGAGAGCCATACCCTGTGCACATTAAAGAACATATTGGATGGCCTTGACGGGAGGCTATCGTCTCCCAACAGCTGTTCCAGTGGGTCCCTTCCCCCAACCTTCTCCGAGTCTTCAGGGTCCATGTAACCTGGCCATTTAGCCCATTTCATCACAATTAAAAACAAAAATTAAGAGGAAACATTTCAAGCTATCCAAGGTAAAATGTTTAGGCCAATGACCTTAAAGCATTAAAATTGTAGAAAATTAGTCAAATATATCATGCTAACCACTACACCATCAGCGGCTAACCATTACTTCAGTTAATGTGCCACATAGCCTTTCCTGTATATTATTTGATTCACTTGTGGTGCCATCTATGTCAGGAAATGGACAACCAAGTTGCCTCATATGATGGAATTTAATATTTGTCACTCACATTCATGGTGTTAAATGAATTCAGTAGTAAAGCATCACAGGAAATGTCCTGTAGACATGGGGCTCATAAAATAGCTGAAAAAAAATTAGTTTTCTGGTGAGTGGGATCCCACTTATGGCAAAACTAAATTTTTTCAGCTAACTATTTCATGAGTCTCAAGCCTACATGTCATCTTCTGTGATACTTTTCTACTCAAATATATAATTTCAGAAACCAAAAAAAGGGGCCTGAAGATGAAAACAGTATCATCTATTTAGCTTAATTAAGATCAGAGATACTGCTTTTCAAATAAGAGGAGGTGTGCAGAAATTTACTAGTTTTTGCTATTTTTTACTGACCATTCATTGGTAATAAAATAATGAAATTTTTTATAAATTTTTTAATAAATAGAATGAAGTAAAATTTTAGTAAAATAAAAATTTATGATTATTTCATCATATTTAAAAAATTCTGGACAGATAAACTCCTGTTAACCATTATGCATTACTATCACAACTTGCCTGATACTGTATTTCCTGGTACCAATAAATCAAGAAGAATTGTGTATGCTACAATTGCTGATCCATCATTCAAGAGAGATTCTCCTTCTATTACTGTAGATATAGACTTTGATGTTCCTAGAATATAAAGTGAATTATTTGTGTTGCATTTTGAATAGAGATACAAAAAAGAATTTTAAGAGAATGTATTTAATGTATAAACAAAATAATTTTAAGTTTGTTTTCATTTATATTAGCTTTCATTCTATCTACTGTTGAAATTTGCAGACTTTATGCTAAAAATGTAACAGATTTAAATACTATATGTGCATTATGCATGTATTAAATGATGTTAAATGCTTATTAATAATGAATAATACATTTTTTTAATTCAGCAATAAGAAATAATATCAGAAATAACAAATACAACACAGACACAAACCCAATTTTCTAAATTCATGCATGTTTACTTGCTAAACCACTGCACCATCACTTGCAAATTACCTGTGTGTGTGACCTGCACACTAGCAATTTCCTTTTCAAACATTAATCAGAGTTGGTTGATTATCAATTCTAATTTAACTTTCAATTTCTTTATAACACAATATAATCTATCTAGAAAAAAAATGAGGATGTTCCATGATTAGTTTTGATAGTTAATAATAGTGGTGCCATAAAATAATATGTGATTTTTAAGTAAAGTTTGCCTGGTAAATGTAGGCCACAAGAAAAAAAAATACCACCCAGCCTTTGCTATGAATGGAATTTCCACTGCTAAGTGGTGGAAGTTCTGCCCCATGAGTTAATCTAAGCAGCCTTTCTATGAATGGATGGTTAACATACACAAATCTTGTTTAATCATGCACAATGGCAACTGTGATATTTAACCCAGAATGATACTCCAGGTGTAGGATCCACTTCTAACAGGATGGGTGTAAAGTGAAAAGTCTTAACTAGGATATTCCAAAGCACCAGCATTCCCGCCAAGAATAAGAAAAAAAAAATCAAGAACATATGTGAACTCATATCTGGATTATACTACCCACCAAAAGGCAATAGATCAACCTGTCAGATATCATCACAAGAAAAAAACGAAGGTAAATTCGTAGATAATAATTCCATCAAACTGTCTCAGCTTTTCCAACAGTTACAGTGATATAGAGAAAATTTAATAATTTTAAATGATCACGGTGAATTAAACTGCTATCTTTTAGTTAATTTTAATGGTATAATAACTTGGAAACTCAAGATCCCATGGGCAATTACACAACAAGGCCTGAAATCAAGAGTGGTTTTATGAAACAAAAGCACCTGAGAGTTTATTCATTATAAATTTTAACTACACATCATTAAACATGGGAAGAATGTTTAAATAATACATTTAAAATTGGTTAGCTACAAAAATAGCAGAATCCCATTTTATTTTTAATCTGTCAGGGAATATATTTCAATTCTAGGGCCAAAAGGTTTTATTGTCAAAGAATACCTAAGGGAGGAGAAGACAAGATTCAGCTACATGTAAGTAACTGAAATCCAGGGAAATTCTAGTTCTGCCAAAAAAGCAACTCTAAGATATTGTCAGCCATGCTCTGCACATACACAATACATCATTTTAGTATCCATAACTATGATCAAGGAGTAGAGAAGTGGAGACACTCCAAGAGTGTTACTAAAATAAATGATGAAGCTGACGACAGCCACTTTGTGTCCATAAACACTGCACAAAGTATGTATTATATATCTACAGAATTTATTAACTACATATGATAAATAAAAATTGCATTGAAATAAAATTCATTATGAATATGGTCAAGTTAAATAATATGTAAAATGGATATAACATATTCTCAGCATAAAATATTTCATTACAAAAAAAGAGTGAAACTTGTATCTAATTACAAAGAATATAATATGTGATGACTACCTTAGCAAGACCTGCAAGAGTGATAAAATTTTAGTCCACACAACATAGGCATTCATAATTTATCTGGGATCTGTATTCTAGTTTCCTTTCCACTAGAGACAAATTCTATAATCATCAAAACTAAGACAGAATTCATATACAGAAAATTTGACATCATAATATTCTATTTATAAATATTTGTAAATAATAAATAAAAAAATAATAAATAAATACCCCCTCAAGTAGCTGCTTGCCACAGAGGTCTGACAGGAGCCTGTCAGTTTATATGCCACAGTAGGAGATCTGAGAGGATGGCAGGACCTCAGCAGAAAAACGACACACACATCCATGCCTAATACCGGGGCTCGAACCCAGGTCCCTTAGATCAGTAGTCAAGCGTGCTAACCACTCGGCCACGGGACGGCTGTAAATAATAGCTAATGCTTATTAAGTGACAAGTGAAGTTATTTTAATTACTAATGCAATAAACTCTAGGTAGCCTGGATACAGGTAATCTGGATGTAAGTTAATCCAGATTGGTGGACATTATTGTTCATTACACTCAAGAAAAGCATTTCATTTGGAGTGTTCAGTGGTGTTGTTGGCTCTGTGATGAATGAACATTATTGCTTACAATGCTCAATTTGTATTCTGATATTTAATTAAGTTAAAATATTTCATTTAATAATGTGTCCTAAGCAGTTGAAAAGTGTATGATAAGAAAACATGGTACTTTACCTATTGTTAACAAGTTGAAAGTGATAGAACTTGAGAAAAGTGTTTCAGAAAGTAAAATTGCTGAAGAATTTGGTACAGATTTCTGATTTGAGTGCCATTATCCCTGAACTGCCTTCGAGTATTTCTTAGTGATCTGTTGATAAATAAATATGCTACCCACTTTTTATATTTTAAATAAAGACTCAAAAGCGAAATGTCTGTTTGACTTTTCTTTTAAATTCATTTTTAGGTAAAGACTCAAATTTTGGTGTTTGAGATAGAAACAATATTATAAAGAAAGAAAGTAACTTTAGATTTACATACATATCTAATGCATATTTATTTATGACCAGTACTATAAATTTTCAATTTATTTCTGTTCAAAGCTTTTCATATTTTAGGGCATCTTTTGCTTCACTAATCCATATCCCTCCTTCCCCCAACTCATCCAGATTAACAAAGGTTTACTGTATTAAAAAAATATAACTATGCCATTAACCCTGTGGTTCCTTCATTTTGCTTAAGTTAAACATACCACTGAAAAATGTTAGTCAAAATTGTAAAAACTAAGAATTCTGCAATTCCAATTTTTAGCATTAAATTATGATAAATTAGAATAAAATTTACCTAGTTCTTTAAGAAGAGCAACTACAGCAACTGGATCTGTAGCACTGAGAATTGAACCAAAGAGAAGGGCAGTTGGCCAGTTCCAATGGTATGAATAAAACAAATTGATTGACAGTACTGCAGTTAATGCTGATGATATCACTGAAACAAAATACTCTCAGCTATACATATTATTTAAAGCAATAAATTAAAATAATGCTCAAATATTTAATAATATAATTCTACTAAGAGAATTTTTAAAAGAGCATTTGTAGAAAACATTTTGGTACTATTGTAGCACCTTGATTGTTTAAATTCAAAATAGAAGATAATTACTGACAGTAATGATAAAATAAAAAAATTGTAATAAGAACTGTTTTATGCATCAGCTGATTTCATATATCATCTTATAACTAAACCAAAAATGAAATGAACTTGAAATTCTTTAAAAAATGTTTTTGCAGTAAATATTTAATAAATAATGGAATAATAAAATATTTAATTTTATTTTTATTTTACTGGATTTTGATGCTTCGAACTTGCTATAAAAGTTTTTAAGCTTTTTTTTTTATTTACAATCATTTTCAGGGTTTGTCCAAACTGATTTTATTGGTAATATATGCAGAAAATACTTTCATATATTATTAGTTATTTTCGAGTTCATAATTTATCTCATAAAAGTTTTCATATTTCTGGTCAGAGGTTCGCCACAAACTCAATCCTAGATCACTGCCTATATTGAAAGTTATTTAATGCTACATATTACTGGTGTATCCTATGAAAAACAAACTGTGTTAACATAAAGAGAAAAAAAAATTAAACAAGAGTAAAAAAATATTTGTCTGCCAGAATTGGGGAGGTTTCTTTGCAATAATTTTAGTCAAGGATTCAAGATTTCAATAACCTACTAAATAAGTATCATATAATTTCAGTTGATCTGCACTCTCCTAACTTCTCACCATAATGAAGCAATAGTCTTCAGTTAATTTGAACACTTTTTAATCTTTAAGTGCTGAATTTCTATCAATAAATGCACTAATGGCAGTTAATTTTAAACTTTTTTTCAGCAAAAAAAGCTAAAGTTAAAACAAAAAACCTTATCCTGAAGTATCTAACAGAAATAGGTATGTTAACACCAAATGAAAGAGCATTAATTCTGAACAATAAAACAAAAGCACTTCAAAAAAGAATATTTCAGCCTTAATTTAAAAATCAACAATGCCATACAGGGTAGTAAATTAAGTACCAGTGTTAAAGATAGCACTGCTATAGCAAATTGTTCACTACACAACAGATTTGAATTGAATGGGGAGATGCATAGAACGGGTCAGGCCTAGCACCTAATGTCTGACCCCCATCTTCTCGTGGTGCAAACCATTAGTACTTTTCAAAAGAGATACTCTATTGTGGAAATGAATAGGAGGGGAGGGCTGCCAGATCTGTGTGGCCTACTGATCTGGACAACTATGACTATTTTCTTTTTCTACCCTGCTGAGAAGTGGTCAACCACACAGAGTCCTATTGCTGACCATATACAATAAAAGCATGGAATAAGGCTCTGAGCTTGATTATAGAACCTGAATTTGTTGCACTGATGAGTTTCTGTAGAGGGAAAATTTTCTGCTGTGTTTCTGTTTGTTTGTGGGTTGACAGCTCCAAGTGAATAGATTCACAGGACACATTTTATCAGCTGGTGGATAATACTGAGCAGAGATCATTGTAGGCACCTGAACTCTTGCTTCTATGGACATCATCAAATCCTACATTGGAGGAAGTCTTTAAGTATAGATGGCTGAAGCCACTATACTGAAAGACTTCCTCCAATGTAGGATTTGATGCCTTTAGTAGTGGGGGAATGGGTCTTTGCCCCATGCCTGCGATTAGGCGGCAGTTTGATAGTCAGCATTCCCTCTCTCAATAAACATAGTTTCTTTAAACATCCCACTAAACATTTTCTCTCCATAGGTAGTTGGAATATGAGGACTCTGCACAGAGATTATTCTCTTGATATCCTCAAACAAGAATTCTACAGTTACAATTTAGATTTTCCTGGCTTCCAAGTGAACAGACGGCCAGATAAACAATAATTGATAATGCTGAATAGCGTGATGTGACTTCATTATTTATTACCATCTTTCTCAGAGCACTAAAAAGAATTAGTTGCCACCTGAGTTCATAGATGGAAGTTCATAAGAAGGCGCCCAAAATTCACAAGAAGAGTGATAGTCATTATTAGTGAAAAAAAGCCAGCCGGCATTAGTTCAACAGGTTTGAATACTCTGGCATGTTTCTGGAGAAATGTGGGTTCGAATTCCATATGTCGGAAAAAAAATTTTCCCACAAAAATATTTATTGGCCAGATAAAAGTCAGATTCTTAAAAATAATCTTATATTTCTCTTTTTAGGGAGAGAAGATAAAAAGCATCTCCAAGGCATAGGTTTGCTTCTCAGCAGACATGCTAGTGATGCTCTTCTAGGATATGAGTGCATTAATGAAAGGTTTCTTACAGCTAAATTTCCGACAAGCATTAAATACTTGAATGTTATCTGTTGTTATGCCCCCATTGAGGATGCTGATGAGATGGATAAGTTTTACAAAAATATCTACATAAAAAATACAAGAATATATACATAAGAAAATTAACAACTTCAGGATATTTTGTAATCTGATAAAAAAGGAGATATTGCTCTTATTCTAGGTGACTTCAATGCCAAAGTTGGTACTGACTCTGACCTTTGAGGAAGAATGATAGGCCCTTTTGGTATTGGTAGCTGCAATGGCAATGGGCAATATCTCCTACAGATAAGTAACTCAATGGTTTCAGAATAACTAACATTTATTACAAACACCGTGACATACATGGGTTTCACCTGATTGGGCCCCTGACATGGGTACACATGGGTTTCACCTGATGGGCTGCATAAGAATATGATTGATTATATATCAATTAACAGCAAATGGGCTAGTTCTGTTAAGAATACCAGGTCATATAGGGGAGCTGAAATTGGAATTGACCATTACCTTGTTAAAAGTGTCTTGCAAATTAAACTTAAGAAGTGTTGTGCTAAGGTTAAAAAAATTACCTTTAATTCTGAAGCTCTGAAAGATCCAGCTACAGTCAAAGCTTACCATGATAGATTTTTTAGTCATTAATACAGTAATGGTTTGCTTACTACTGAGTTGAGGAAGAAAGGGACCATTTTAAACAGGCTTTTTTGGAAACTAACAGTACTCTTTTAGGAAAAAAGGTGCAGAGGAGGCTAAATTATTTGAGTGATATGGCACTTGAGCTTATTTCAGAAAGAAAGAACTGTAGGAATGTCCTTAATCAATACCCTACTAGTCCTAATAGAAAGCATTACAGAGAGCTTAATAAGCGTGTGAAGAATCAGTTAGCAGCTGATAAGAATCTTTGGTTATATGGCCTGGCTGACAAAGCCAATTTCCACTAATTTAAGACTTTAAACTCTCCACCAATGATTTCAGCACCTACCATTGGCGCCATCTATGATCTCAAGTGGCAACTATTCCTTTTATATTGCGCAGAGTAAGATGGAAATAAATAGCAAAATTTCGTCACACTATTTAGTGTTATCAATGATTTAAACATTCATCTATGTTACTATTTGTCTGTTACAACTAATGCCGACTCATCTTTTTTCCACTAATTTTAAGACTCTAAACTCATCATCGAGGATTTGGGCACCTACTATTGCTTTACCAACCACTTATTATTTATTTCCATCTTACTCAGCACAATATAAAAGAAATAGTTGCCACCCGAGATCACTAATGGCAGGTGCCCAAATCCTCAGTGATGAATTTAGAGTACCAAAATCAGTGGAAAAAAGATGAGTCGACATTAGTTCAAAGGTAGAATACTCTGGCATGTTTCTGGAGAGATGTAGGTTCAAGCTCCATATGTTGGCAAATTTTTTTCCCACAAAATATTTATTGATATATTGATGTTAAAAAATTAACAGGTAACGCTGTGATTGTCATCTATGTTTAAAATAGAGAAATAAGTCATACACAACTTTTTTACCAAAAGTAATAATTATGGATATGTACAACAGTATGAATATATACATAAAATACAAAGCTTTTGTTGGTTATAGTACCTCTCATGGAATGTAACAAACTTGATTATCCATTCAGGAATCAATAGTAGTCATGGAATTACCTGTCAGGTAATTGACAGAAAAATGGAAACACCAAGGTTTGCAGAAAGCCTTTGGTTTATGCTGAACAATGGCATCTACATGCCACTGACGAAGGCATGAAGCATGCAAATGACATCCCAGCATGGTTAGAGCCATGTCTATATAAAGGCAAACCCTGCATAACCATATGTAATCATTAGTATTAATGGCATTGGAAGAAGACTTCAGCGATTTTGTAAGGGACAAGATTATTGGAGAGTGTTTGGCAGGAGCTTCGGTCACTAAGACAGCTGAAGTGGCTGTTTCTGGAGGAACAGTTGCCAAGGTCCTGTCTACATGGAATCTAAAGAGAAGACATCATCTGCAAAAGGCAACAATGAGCAAAAATGCATACTCCAGAATTGGGATGTTCAAGCATTAATGCAATGTGCACAGCAAAACTGGCAAGATACAGTTGATCAGTTGTGCATGAATTTCAAAGTAGGAAGTGCGAAGCAAATTTTATCAAAAAAATTAAGTTGAGAACTCCATAGAGCTATATACCATGGTCAATTACACTTTGCAAGCCACTCATAGCACTTGTCAACACACATCATCAAGCCCAGTGATACAAAGAGCAGAAGCAGTGGAAGAATGTGATATGATCTCAAATCATCCTACACCTTGTTTCTGACAAATGAATGAGTGCAGGTGTGGTGCCAATTGATGGAAGCTTACAACTCTGATAGCTTGTTCCCTACTGGTAAGTGTTCTGGCAGTTCTGTAAAGGTGTGGGGTGCTTTTTGTGGCATGCACAGGATGCACTCATTCCATTAGAAGACGATTAATGCCAATTGCTATTTGACAATCCTGAGTGATCATCTTCATCCAATGATATTTCTTTCATGAAGAGAGGGCTATCTTTTAGGATAATGCTCCCATTAACAGAAAACATGTGGTAACCCAGTGGTTTGAGGAGCATGAGACTGAACTTTTTCACATACCATGGGCACTGCAGTTATCAGATATCAACCCGCTGGAAAATCTATGGCAACTTCTGGAATGGCGTCTCAGGCAATGTTTCCCACCTCTATCGAACAAGCAGGAATTGATAACATTTCTTGTGGATGAATATATATATACGATCTGCCTTTTTCTTCGACAACAACTAAGGATAGGAAAACAATATGGTTATCCCTTCTGTTGACTTTCAGGCACTGGTAGACTCTGTGCTACAGTGTGTATACAGGCTGTACTGGACTCGTATGGCAGTTCAACATTGTATTAGTTATTTTACATTGCTTCTTTCATTTTTGGCCCATTACCTGTAGAATTCAAGAAATTTTTTTGCTAAAAAAAACTAAATTTCACCATGAGTGGGACTCAAACCCATATTTTCTGAATACATGCCACATATTCTAACCACTAAACTATCGGCAGCTAGTTCAATTTCTAGAAAATTGTGAATATATATCTTCCCAAATTTTATAGCTTCTATGACAAATTATTCAGCATCGTGTGTGGATATATTGAAAGGTTGCCCAATCGTTATCATAGATGGTGCAGCAAGTAACAAATCTGGGAAGATTTATAGTAACAATTTGCTGGATATTGAACTTTTCACTGACATGACAATGGTTAGAACACCTGGCATGTATTCAAGAAATGTAGTTTCAAGTTCCACTCATGGTGAAACTCGGTTTTTTCAGAAATTGTTTTCTTGAATTGCTATATATTACTGTAAAATTGATATATTTCAAACATTTACAAGTAAAACACATTTTAAGAGACAAAAAAAACTTACTAAATATTTTATTTATCAATACTATATTAATATACTTACAGAGTCCTGGTACTGCCAACAATAAACACTGTAGGAAACTTTTGATGAATGTATGGGCATCCATGGCAAAGGCTGATTCGAAAATCAAAACTGGTAAAAATACATGGAGGATTGTATGAGGATCTATACGTGCCAATGCAGTGTATTTTTGAAGATAAGGTATACGAGCAGATGCAATTCCAAACAATGCACCACATACCAAAAGCACAACAGTATAAGGTAAACGAATTCTTTTGTGGAGACATCTCACAAATGCTAAATTGGAAAAAAATAAATTGATAGAATTAATCTTTAATATTACACATTTAGAAGCAATTCGTAGGATAAAAACATCACATTGGGACCAGTCAGATTACAAGCATTACTATTGCATGTCTTTATATTTTTGAGAGTATAAAGAATTTTTTAACATATATATATATTGCTTCTTATCTCTCTTGACTGTGGTCCTACATAGTTTACTTGCAATAACTGTCACTCTATGCATTTATAACCCTTTCTCTAGGTTACAACCACAGTTTATTACAAAATACTTTGGCACATTATCAGTTTATCCTAAAGAGCAGGTAAACATGTGAAACCCTTTATAATAATTAGAAAATTAAAAGAAAAAAAATTCAATGATAACAATTATTTTTCATTCAAAAACTATATTTCATTTGCCACAAGAGAGAAAGAAGCATATTTCCTCAATGTCAAAAAGCCAATATAAATAGAAACCTCAACTTTTCCATATTGTTCATAGTTGAAGAAAGCACCATTTAATACAGTTTATCATACAAAAGTCATCATGACAGAAATTTAGCTATGGAGATATATGAGTGCATTTCTTTTCTATGATCCTCACTCAAGTGTGCATTTACCAAACTAAATGTGATTGCTGAATGGATTAAGCCAAAATGAAGTCATGACCAAAATACCTAAATCAAACTGATTCGAAATAGAGAAGAAAAATAAGTGTTAATTTTTAGCCTACAGAGGTTATGATTAATTGACAAAAGTTTCTACCTTCCTAAGACTATCAGTAAACTAATTGAATAAGGCACTTTAAATTTGGGTGACCAGACATCCTCTTTCAAATAGCACAAAGGAATATTATGCCATAAATTATGAGGTAATACAAATTTACTTATCATTAACCTTTTCTTTAATGCCCTCAAAGCATACATTTTTGTCCCTTTTTTTTTTATCTAAGGGCTAAATCAAAAAGCCCCCTTTCTCATTTTGAAACTCTGGTCACCCTACTTTAAGGTTAATGTTGTATACCTTGAAAGCTGAACTGAGAATCCCAGTTAGCCTGAAGTTTTAATTTCTTCAAAAAATGTTGACTACTCTGTGCAAGATGCAATAAAGCATTGGAAAAACAGTAAAAGAAAAAGAAAAATACGAGTTCAGTTATTTATAAATGATTTAATTTTTACACATAAAATCTGTCTTACTACACTATGAAACGAAAGCAATATGAAAGAATCTCGGAAAAGTATTAGATATTTATCCTATACAAAACTGCAAATAATTTATTTTAACAGATCATTCATTATCAATCAATCAATCGATCAATCATTTATTTCAGATATGAATACATAGTATATATATATAGTTACATATACCCTGAAATAGTAGCATACAAAATTTTTTGGAAAAATAACTACACCCATGGTGTTAGTAAACTAAAGGTTTATACATTAGTTTAACATTACCTACAGTAATGTGAACCCAATAGTAACTGTGATACAATGATTTATTTAAAAATAATTGCTTTTATAATGATTATTTTTTCATAATATGGTTTCAGTATTTTCTATTTCATCAACATATTTGTAAAGATATTTTGAATTTTTGTAAATAGATTTTTCATTTTTAATAGTAACTGGCAAATGAGTTGAAGATGCTTGGTGCCAATAAATTTAATGTTTTTTATTATAGTTTTTCTAGGTATGATAATGTAAATATTAGGACTTCCACTTTGCCTTGTATTACAGTTTGCTATTTGGCAATATTTGATCAGACTACTTTTTACTAACATTCATCAAGATACTAAAAACATAATTTTCTAATTTTCTTAGTGGAAGAATTTTAATACTTTATAATAAATTTTGGCACTATCAAATTTTCTTTTTTTCATAATGCATCATATTACATGATTCTGTGTTATTATGACTTTTTACATTAGTAAAATACATACCTCCCCATGACATAATTCCATATTTCAAGTAGGACTTTACCCAACAGTTATATAACAATTTTAATAATGAAATGTTGAGAAAGTTTCGAACATAATACAGTTTTGGTATTATAACATTAATTTTTTCAATATATATGATATATGGCATGTTCATTTCAATTTATAATCCAAATAGACTCCTAAATATTAAAAACTTTCAACTCCATCTATTGGAAGGCATTTACAATCCTGAATATTACAACACATCTCATGATAGATAATTTTATTTTGCAATTAATCATTTTCTTCCTTTAAGCCTAAAGAATTAATTTTTTTTTTTGCTTTTGTTTAAAAGTAAATTATTTTTCAGAAACCAACTTCTAATGTTATTCAAATCGGAATTTACTGCTATAATTATAGACTCCACATCCAGAGCAATAATCACTAATGCAGTATCATCAGCAAAAGTAATTATGTTCCCATTTAACTTCAGAGTACATATATAATTTATATAGATTAAAAATAAAATAGGTCCTAGCACTGAACCTTTAGGTACAATGAAACATATCTTATTATCATTACCTATATAATCATTTATTTTTACTATCTATAATCTGTCACTTAAATAGTTCTTATACCAATTAAAAATTGGTCCTCTTAGACCACAGCTATAGTTTCAAAAGAAAATCACGAGGAACTGAATCAAACACCTTATGTATATCAAAGAAAATTACAGTCATTTTCAAATTTTCGTTTATTCTTTTACATACTATTGATGTCAATCTCAAAATCGCATCCTCCATACCTACTTGCTTCCTAAATCCATACTGATTTACAGAAAAGAATTTGCTGTCAATAAAAAATTAACAATTCTTTTCTTCAATAGTTTTTCATTAATATTTGATAGAATGGAAATTGGTCTGTAGTTTCCAGAATTATTTCTATCAATGTCAATGTTGAATTACATTGACCAAATACTGAAAAAGTTCGGATTCATCAAAACTACTACAATTAGAATTTAAACTTTCCATTTTAATTCATTTATTGTCTAATATTTTACACCCTTTTTTAACCATACTCACCGTATGAAGTATATGCATCTATACGAAGTATGCATTATACGAATTAAACCGAATATTTAAACAATGCTATTACATAAAATAACGAAGAGGTACACATATCTCGACTACATCCATCAGCAGACGATCTTTTGAAAGTTCGCGGTTAGCAAATAAACTTCACTCTTCAGAAAAATTTGTCTCTCCCTTGTCGACATCATCGAGGTAATATTACTAGAGGTCGTACTGGCTTGGCAAACAATGAGAGAGTACAGGCCTGCCCAATTCGAATTTTCGCGAGCAGTCTTATGCCTCGGATTTAAAACTGCGATCTTTTCAAAACTTACAATTTTTAATGCACAATTTTTCAAATTTTCTTTATTCTTAAAGATGGTGATATGTTGTTTTCCGATGTGTCGACCCAGAACAGGTACGTACGATATAAAAACAAAGGCACAGGAGTTGTAGATCAAAGTCAGAAAAGTTACGTATCACGTGTTCAAAGTGTGTGTATTTTCATTAAATTGTAGTATCAAACAAAATATTTACTTTAAAAAAAGTCTGGAAATAATGCGATCTTTTAACTGATATTTTTTTTTATTATTATTATTATTTTAAATACAGTATTTTTATAGGCTATTAAAGGTTCAACTAACATGATTGATTGGATTTTATCCTGAGAACGAACTTAACGTAATTTTCAAAAAACAAAACGTTTAACTACTTGGTAGAGGAATTTGTTTGTGAAAATAAATAAATAAATAAATACCCCCTCAAGCAGCTGCTTGCCACAGAGGTCTGACAGGAGCCTGTCAGTTTATATGCCATAGTAGAAGGTCTGTGAGGATGGCAGGATCTCAGCAGAAAAACGACACATACATCCATGCCTTACCCGGGGCTCGAACCCAGGTCCCTTGGATCAGTAGCCAAGCGCGCTAACCACTCGGCCATGGGACGGCTCATGTTTGTGAAAGGTATCAATCAATCAATCAGTCATCATCATCATCATCATCATCATCATCCTCATCATCCTCATCATCATCATCCTCAAGCAGCCATGGGCTACGGAGGTCCAACCAGACCGTGCAATTTAGTTCTCCAAGCAAGTCTATCCTGAGCTACATCTACTGCATCTGGCCACTGCACACCAATTCTAACAAGGTCCTGTTTGACATTGTCTGCCCACCGCATCCTAGGTCTCCCCTTCTTTCTGAGGCCTTTAGGCACACTGTTCATAACCCTATTCGCCAATCTATAATTATTCATACGGGCAACATGGCCAAACCAACGGAGTCTCTCTCTGCACAATATGCTGCTTAAAGGAGGTTGCAAACTCCTTTTCCTAATCTCATCATTAGTTACAAAGTTGAACCACCTAATGCCCAAGATACTGCGTAAGCATCTGGAATCAAAAGCATCTAGTTTCCTGTTATCTTGTTTACAAAGTGTCCAAGTTTCACTACCATAACTAACCCTAGAAAGAACCAAACTATTATACAGTCTAATTTTAGTCTTTAGGTGTATACGCCTATTTCTCCACACTCTCCATAGATTCTTAAAAGTCCCAGCAGCAATCCCTATTCGTCTGTTAATCTCATGCCGCACATCACCATTATCTGTTACATAGCTCCCAAGATAATTAAACTGTGACACCTGCTCAAGACTGCAACCATTCAGATTAACTGAATCACAGCCTGCCTGACCAATTTCCATCACTTTAGTTTTCTCTCTGTTTATAACCAAACCTACTCTACTACCAGTCTCATCAACGGCTCGAATGAAAGAGTTCATCTCATCAACATCATTTGCCAGAAGGGCTAAATCATCAGCATAATCTAAATCAGAAATTTTCCTATCTCCAGCCCATTTAAGGCCAAAATCTTTCCCTTGAAGAGAATTTCGCATAACATAATCAATAACCAAGCTAAAGAGAAAAGGAGACAAAATGCACCCTTGTCGAACACCAGAAGTAATGCTAAACCAATTGCTACAAGCCTTATCAACTCTCACACACGACTCAGTGTTATTATAGAGAGCTTTCATAATGTTAACTAACTTGTCTGGTATACCATATGATCTCACAATCAACCACAAATTATGACGATCAACAGAGTCGAAAGCCTTTTTGAAATCAACAAAGCTAGCAACCAAAGGTTTCTGAAACTCTAAACATTTCTCAAGAATCTGCCTAAGTGAAAATATCTGATCTACACATCCCCTACCACTTCTGAATCCACATTGCTCATCACGCAATTGCCTGTCAACCAGATTCTTAATTCTATTAAGCACAATCATGGAAAGAACTTTACCTGGAACAGAGAGTAGGCTGATACCCCTATAGTTATCACAAGAACTGCGATCACCTTTTTTGAAAATAGGGATAACAATAGCTCTGGTAAAATCCTTAGGAACCATGCCTCTATCATAAAAGAGATTCAGAATTTCAGTCATCCAAGTGGTAACCGAAACATTCCCAGCTCTAAGCATTTCCGTAGTAATTTCATCTACCCCTGGGGATTTATGAAGTTTAAGTTTAGAAACAGCCAAACTAACTTCAGATTGTGTTATAGGGCCAACATTAAAGCCACCAATGCATCTATCATCATTGCAAACAATGGGAGTAGAACTAACTACATTGTTTAGAACATCACTGAAATGCTCAGCCCACCTAGCCATGACAGAATCCTCCCCTTCTATAACCTTACCTTGTTTATCCTTCAATCCTTGTATGCCTGTCCGTTTTCTACCACACAAAACATTAACTATCTGGTACAGCTCTCTGCTGTTGTGCTGTCTAACTGCTTCCTCGGCTTTGTCAGCCAAACCATCAAGCCAAAAATTTTTATCAGCAGCTAACTGATCCTTTACAAGTTTATTAAGGTCTCTGTAATGCTTTCTATTAGGACTAGTAGGGTATTGATTAAGGGCATTCCTGCAGTTCTTTCTTTCCGAAATAAGCTCAAGTGCCTTATCACTCAGATAATTTTGCCTCTTCTGCTCCTTTTTTCCTAAAAGAGTACTGTTAGTGTCCAAAAAAGCCTGTTTAAAATGATCCCATTCTTCCTCAACTTCAGTAGTAAGCAAACCATGACTGTCATAATGACTAAGTAACCTATCATGGTAAGCTTTGGCTATAACTGGATCTTTCAGAGCTTCAGTATTAAAAGTAAATTTTTTAACCCTAGCACAACACTTTTTAAGTTTAAGTTGCAACACACTTTTAACAAGGTAATGGTCAGATCCAATTTCAGCTCCCCTATATGCCCTGGTATTCCTAACAGAACTAGTCCATTTGCTGTTAATTAATATGTAATCAATCATATTCTTATGCAGCCCATCAGGTGAAACCCATGTGTACTTATGTATGTCGCGGTGTTTGTAATAAGTGTTAGTTATTCTGAATCCATTGAGTTTACTTACCTGTAGGAGACGTTGCCCATTGCTATTGCAGCTACCAATACCAAAAGGGCCTATTACTCCTCCCCAAAGGTCAGAGTCAGTACCAACTTTGGCATTGAAGTCACCAAGAACAAGGGTAATATCTCCTTTCTTGACAGAATTCAAAATATCCTGAAGTTGTTCATAAAACCTATCCTTCTCATCCTCATCGGCATCCTCAGTGGGGGCATAACAGCAGATAACATTCAAGTCTTTAACGCTTGTGTGAAATTTTGCTGTAAGAAACCTTTCATTAATGCACTCATATCCTAGAAGAGCATCACTAGCGTGTCTGCTGAGAAGCAGACCCACGCCTTGGTGATGCTTTTTGTCGTCCCTCCCTGAAAAGAGAAATTTAAGATTATTTTTAAGAATCTGACCTTTATCTGTCCATCTGGTCTCTTGCAAGCCGAGAATATCTAAATTAAAACGGTGTGAGGACATCAAGAGAAAAAGCTCTGTGCAGAGTCCTCACATTCCAACTAACTATGGAGAGAAAATGGTTAGTGGGATGTTTAAAGAAACTATGTTTATTGAGAGAGGGAATGCCGACAATATCAAACAGCCCCCTAATCGCAGACATGGGGCAAAGACCCGTTCCCCCACTACTAAAGGCTGAAGCCATCTACACTGGAAGACTTCCTCCAATGTAGAATTTGACGATGCCAATAGAAGCAAAGAGTTCAGGTGCCTGCGATGACTTCTGCTCAGGATTATCCACCAGCTGATAAACATATCCTGTGGATCTATTCACTTGGGGCTGTCAACCCACAAACAAAAAGAAAACACAGCGGAAGATTTTCCCTCCACAGAAGCCCACCAGTGCAGCAAAATCAGGATCCATAATCAAGCTCAGAGCCATATATCTGTCCAGTCCAGTAGGTTTATATGGTCAGCACCAGGACCCTGTGTGGTTGACCACTCCTCAGCAGGGTAGAAAAAAAAGAAAAGTAGCCATAGTTGTCCAGATCAGTAGGCCACACTAATCTGGCAGCCCTCCCCTTCCGTTCACTTCCACAAGAGAGTATCTCTTTTGAAAGTTACTAACGGTCCGCACCACGAGAAGGCGGGGTTGGACATTAGGTGCTAGGCCTGGCCGGTTCTATGCATCATCACAGGGGATTGGTGCATAGCAGTCCTTCCAGTGACTACCTAGCTACCATTAAGCTGAAAACTCCGTTTCTCGTCCGATCACACCGAAGTTAAGCAGCTTTGGGCGCGGTCAGTACCTGCGAGGGTGACCACCTGGATTAACACCACGTTACAGTTGGCAAACAATCTGTTGTAAGACCCGTCATCCTTACAGATCCCTCTACTATGGCGTCAGACTCCTGTCAGACCTCTGTGGCAAGCAGCTGTTTGAGGATGTATTTATTTATTTTTATTTTGAACTACATCAATTTGAAAAAAGAAATCAGAAAGACGGCTGAAAATGTATTGTAACTTTCAGATAAAAAAAACAGAAGGATGAAAGCAAATAGTACGAGAAATAAAATCGAGAAAAACGCGATGATGCTGAGTGCTTGGTATTCAAGGGCACGAAATTTCTCCACTCAGATGCTGAGCACATGGCGCTGAACAAGTTAATCGGGAGAAAGGAAGCATGTGTTTCTACACCTTTCTGGCATCAAATTTCTTTTGTCCCTAATGCATAGAGTATTATATTCACAGTAATCAAAGTTTTAGGATAAACAATTGTTTACATATAGAATACCATTTAAACGTTTCCTGTGCGATGGAGTGTTTAGTATTTGCGAAATCCTATTCAAATATTATACCCCCCTCCCGAAATTAAATTCTGAGTATGTCACTGTAGGATTCTCATTGCGAAATTGCGTTATCATGGATACATATGTATTTATATATATAGACAGAGGGTATTTCTAAACTCTCTGTAAAAATTTCAATGGGAGATAAGGAACACCAAGACAAATCATTTTCTTCTATTAATGTATGCCCGCTATGAAAGTACAGTCGTCCCGTAGCCGAGTGGTTAGCGCGCTTGGTTTCTGATCTACGGGACCTGGGTTCGAGCCCCGGGTAAGGCATGGATGTTCGTGTTGTTTTTCTGCTGAGGTCCTGCCATCCTCTCAGATCTTCTACTATGGCATATAAATTGACAGGCTCCTGTTAGACCTCTGTGACAAGCAGCTGCTTGAGGGGGTATTTTTTTTTTTTTTTTTAATATGAATGTATGTGCTAGAGGGCGCTGACAGAAATATCGGCGGAGCTGGTACATAAATGAATGTAAACAAGTGTGAACAACATGTTTACTTAAAAAAGGTCCTCAAAGTTGCGACCGGCAACAGCATTGCATGCGTGACAGCGTCGAAGCATTGATTGCCGTATATGTTGAAAGATTCCTGGAATTT
This sequence comes from Ryuthela nishihirai, assembly GCA_038380435.1. Classification (NCBI taxonomy): domain Eukaryota; kingdom Metazoa; phylum Arthropoda; class Arachnida; order Araneae; family Heptathelidae; genus Ryuthela; species Ryuthela nishihirai. The sequence continues at coordinate 4,053,077 of JAWZYU010000026.1, forward strand.
CGCGAACAGTTGCAGTGCCGCCAAACAGCGCCATCTAGCACCGAAGGGTTACATCAGCGGACATACATTCACAGACGAAAAAGGTTTATCTTAGTGTTCCCTATCTCCCATTGAAATTTGTACAGAAAGTTTTGAAACACCCTGTATATATGTATCATGCATACAGAATGCTCATGTAGCCATGGGCTATGGAGGTTCAACCAGAATCTGCAGTTTTGTTCTCCAAACATGTCTGTTTTCATCAAGGCCATTGGTTTTCATCTACCGATGCAACATTTTCCCACTGCGGCTCTTTCTAATAAAGTACTGTTTCACATTGTCTGCCCACCATCTATTCGGCAAACTAAAATACAGGCTACATGGCCAAATCATCACAGTCTTTCTTTGTGCAAAAATCTGTTCAAAGGAGGTTGTCCACTTGTTAAAATATAGGCGATTTATGAAAATTTGGATTTGCTTTGTGAAATTAAGGAGTGTTGGACAAATTGAGGAAACTTAACGAAATGAAGGGCAGTTGGCAAAATTTGAATCCACTTGGAAAATACAGGCGAGTTGTGATAATTGGGATTGGGTTTATGAAATTCAGGATAGTTGACTAAAATCGAGAAAACTAGGCAAAATCTTGGAGAGTTTGAAAAGTTTGAAGTGATTTGGCAAATTTAGGAGAGATGTAAGGATTGGGATTAGTTTCGTGAAATTAAGGAGAGTTGGTCAAATGAAGGGAAAATTAAATTCACACTGACTTGCTACAATTCAGACGAGATAAAATATTGGAATTATGTCTGTGAAATAATAATGGCTAGTTGGCAAAATTGTAAGTTGAATGTCAAATTACGGTAAGTTGGAAAAATTGGAAGTCAATTGAGAAATTGCCCATTGCCCCCCCCCCCCCCCCCGAGCGAAAATCTGTTAAGTAAGTTTGCTCAGTTGGCAAAATTTGCGCTTCGAATTGGAAAATTTTTGATAACTCCCCCCCCCCACACACACACACAACCGTAGTCCTTCGCTATGCCCCTGGATACTGAACAGGCATCTAGAATAAAAGGCGTGAAATTCATTTTTAAAACTTAGGTCCAATAATAGCTATGGTAAAATTAATTAGGAATAATTCCTTTCAAAAAAGATATTCAGAATTTCCGTCAGATATGTGATAATAGAAACATTCCCAGCTCTAAACATTTCAGTAGCAATTCATCTATAACTGGGAATTTATGTAGTTTTAATTTAAAGATAGCCAAAGAAACTTCAGAATGTGATATAAGGACAATATTAAAGACAGTAATGCATCTATCCTTATTACAAACTTTGAGTGTAGATATAACTACATTTTTAGAACATCTCTGAAATGATCGGCCCATCTAACCATGACAGAATCCTCACCTTCAACAACCTTCAAATTTTTATCCTTCAATCCCTTGTACCAGTCTACTTCTTCCCACACAAAACGCTAAGTATATGGTACAGCTCTCTGCTGTTATGCTGTGTATCTGCTTCCTCTGCTTTGTCAGCCTGGTTATCAAGCCAAAGATTCTTATCAGCTGTTAACTGATTCTTCACACGTTTATTAAGCTCTTTGCAACGCTTTCTGTTAGGTTTAGTAAGGTATTGATTATGGGTATCCTACAGTTTTTCTTTCAAATATAAGCTCCAGTGACTTTTCACTCAAATAATTTTGCCCCTTCTGCTCATTTTTATCCAAAAGAGTACTGTTATCCATAGTAAATACAGAGATTACCTATAGATATTGAATTCAACAATTATTCATCTGCTAGTTTCAAAAAAGCCTATTTAAAACGGTCCCTTCTTTCTCAACTTCAGTAATAAGGAAACCACTACTGTAATAACGACTAAGAAATCTATCATGGTAAGCTTTGGCTATAACTGGGTCTTTCAGAACTTCAGTGTTAAAAGCAACTTTTTTAACCTTAGCACAACACTTCTTAAGTTTAAGTTACAAGACACTTTTAACAAGATAATGGTGAGATCAAATTTCAGCTCTCCAGTATGACGTAGTATTCCTAATAGAACTAGCCCATTTTCGTTAATTAATATACAGGGTGAATCTGAAAAAGTGGGCAAAACTTTACGGGGTGGTAGAACGCAGCTATACGAGCAATATTCATCATAGAATGTATGGTCGGAACACAAACGGCGAGCCGCTAGGTGGCGTTGGAAATGGTATAAAAGGGTCGGTCCTCGCACCCAATGGCATTTCTACCGTGGATATATCCACTATCCCGCAGGTGTGAAGCCTGCATTACAGCTGGCGGCAGCTCTTTTGAGCAATTTCTTTGAGCATGTACCTCAATTACATTCCTGTTAATAAAATGTTTTCTGAAGTATCACCTCTCCTTCTTGTGTTCATTCTTTAAATGTGACAGTGTAAAACTTCCTTTTAACTTCTCACCGCTTGCATTCCGACCATACATTCTATGACGAATATTGCTCGTATAGCTGCGTTCTACCACCCCGTAAAGTTTTGCCCATTTTTTCAGATTCACCCTGTATAATCAATAATATCCTTATGCAGCCCATCTGGTGAAACCCATGTGCACTTAATTTGTAATAAGTGTTAGTTATTCTCAAACTATTAAGTTTACTTACAAGTAGGAAACGTTGCCTATTGCCATTATAACTACCAATGCCAAAGGAACCTAACAACCTTGACCAAAGGTCAGATCAGTACTAATTTTAACATTGAAGTAATATAGAACAAGGGTAATATATCCTTTCTTGATAGAATTCAAAATATCCTGAAGTTGTCCTTAAAGCCTATCTTTCTCATCTTCATCGTCATCCTCAGTGGGGGCATAATAGCAGATAACATTCAAGTCTTTAATGCTTCTCTGAAATTTAGCTGTTCGAAACCTTTCATTAATGCACTCATATCCTAGAAGAGAATCACTAGCATTTTCTTTACTGTTTGCCTGAATAATAAAGGGAATAAATCAGACGATTCATTTTTAAAATCCTCTAGATTGGTTAAATATCTCAACAATGAAATGACTTCCTTTTGTCGTCTTGATGAATGTCGTTTGATAAGGCATTCTTTGAGATTGGCAGCAATAGGATTTTCCTTATTGTCTAGTTTCTTAAGGCAAATTTTCATAAGCATGTCAGCTTTAAGTAACGTTGTTTCTTCAGAGCATAAAACGTTTAAAACAAATTCAAGTGGACGAAGAGTTTCAACCAGGTTGTCCAACAAATTCCATTCCTCGCGAAAGACATCTTCTGTTGAAGCTAGTACTGGTAGAGCCTTACGAATGCAGTTCCTTAGCTTTAGAAAATGTTCAGTCTAAGAAAAGAAACTTTTCCACCGTGTCTTGCAGTCTAAGATAAGCTTCTTTTCGAAATCTTGAAGCTTGTTATTATTCAAAGGAGATTTGTGAAACATTCGGCAGATTTTTCTGACTTTTTTAATTACTCTCAAATAATCTGCACTAAGTCACAGTGTCTCATTTGTGTCAATATTTATCTCAAACGTGGGATCCAAATATAGGCTTTGATCAATACTCATCTTCATTTAAGTCTTCATCATCATCTTCAATGTCAACATCAGTTACTTCTTCATTGACACTCTCTGTAGCTTTGGAATACAAAATATCTGAAACTGCAAAATGAACGCAATAAGCAATACCCTGTTGGTGAACTGAAGAATTATTTCCTTACCAAATTTAACCATTACGGCTGCTCCATCTGTCGTACATCTGACATGATGTGTATTAAAATTTAAATCCAAACTCATCTAATCTTTTGCTAACTATCTCTACAATTCTGGTGTAGTTTAGAGAGTTAGATATTTTAATATGCCAAGAGACCAATGCTGATTCTCTCTCTTATGAACATTTATATTCATGTATCGTACATTTTGTGAGAAGTGTACTCAGCTAAAGTCAATGAGAAACGGGTACCTTGACTCACTTGTTCCTTGAAAACGCCAATAAGCTCCCGTTTCTTTTTCTCATAAAAACCAAGCAGCAACTTTCTTACATCAGTATGGGATGTTGGGTGAGATTTGTCATATTTAGTTTTCTGTAAACTCTCTTGAATAAATTTACTATTAGCAAAGCAATGATATCTTAATCCATCAGCTTTAGTAAGTCTCGAAATTTCTTCTTCAACAGATTTTCTTTGCATATATTCTCCCAGGCCTGTAAATGGTAGCTAGGCGTAAACTGGAAGGAGAGCTGTGTACCAATACCTAGTGATGATGCACAGAACCGGCCAGGTCTAGCACCTAATGTCCGACCCCGCCTTCTCGTGGTGCAGGCCGTTAGTGCCTTTCAAAAGAGATATTCTCTTTTGGAAGGGAACGGAAGGGGAGGGCTGCCAGTTCAGTATGGCCTGCTGATCTGGTCATCTACGGACACTTTTTTCTTTTTTTTCAACCCTGCTGAGGAGTGGTCAACTTCACAGGGTCCTGGTGCTGACCATTTATACCTACTAGACTGGACTTGTTTATGGATTTGAGCTTGATTATGGATCCTGGACTTGCTGCACTGGTGGGCCTCTGTTGAGGGAGAGTCTGCCGCTGTGTTTTCTGTTTGCTTCTGGGTTGCCAGCTCTAAGTGAACAGAGGCATGGGATACCTTATATCAGCTGGTGGATAAATCCTAATCAGAGGCCATCGCAGGTACCTGAACCTTACTTAGCTAGTTGGGCATCGTCAAGCCTAAACTGGAGTAATGCGTCTCAGGCAGGCCATGTGGCTCTTGAAAAAGTCCACTTGAAAAGGTGGTGCCTGAAGTTCCTACCAGCATCGGTGACTTCAGCCTTTAGCGGAGGAGGAACAGGTCTTTGCCCCATGCCTGCGATCAGGGGGCTGTTTGATATTGTTGGCCCTACCAATCTCAATAAACCTAATTTCTTTAAAAATCCTACTAATCATTTTCTTTCTGCAGGAACGTGGAACGTGAGGACATTATATAGAGATTATTCTCTTGATGTCTTCATGCAGGAATTCCAGCGCTATAACCTAGATATTCTAGGCTTGCAAGAGGCCAGATGGACAGGTAAAGGTGAGATACTTAAAAATAACTTTAAATTTCTCTTTACAGGGAGGGAGGATGGAAATCATCACCAAGGCGTGGGTCTGCTGCTCAGCAGACATGCTAGCGATGCTCTTCTAGGATATGAGTGCATTAATGAAAGTTTTCTTACAGCAAAATTTCAGACAAGCATTAAAAACTTGAATGTTATCTGCTGTTATGCCCCCACTGAGGATGCTGATGAGGATGAGAAAGATATGTTTTATGGACAACTTCAGGACATTTTGAATTCTGTCAAGAAAGGAGATATTACCCTTGTTCTTGGTGACTTCAATGCCAAAGTTGGTACCGACTCTGACCTTTGGGGAGGAGTAATAGGTCCTTTTGGTATTGGTAGCTGCAATGGCAATGGGCAACGTCTCCTACAGGTAAGTAAACTCAATGGTTTCAGAATAACTAACACATATTACAAACACCGCGACATACATAAATACACATGGGTTTCACCTGATGGGCTGCATAGGAATATGATTGATTATATATTAATTAACAGCAAATGGGCTAGTTCTGTTAGAAATACCAGGGCATATAGGGGAGCTGAAATTGGATCTGACCATTACCTTGTTAAAAGTGTCTTGCAACTTAAACTTAAAAAGTGTTGTGCTAGAGTTAAAAAATTTACCTTTAATACTGAAGCTCTGAATGACCCAGTTATAGCTAAAGCTTACCATGATAGGTTACTTAGTCATTATGACGGTCATGGTTTGCTTAATACTGAAGTTGAGGAAGAATGGGGCCATTTTAAACAGGCTTTTTTGGAAACTAACAGTACTCTTTTAGGAAAAAAGGAGCAGAGGAGGCAGAATTATTTAAGTGACAAGGCAATTGAGCTTATTTCAGAAAGAAGGAATTGCAGGAATGTCCTTACTCAGTACCCTACTAGTCCTAATAGAAAAGATTACAGAGAGCTTAATAAACGTGTAAAGGATCAGTTAGCTACTGATAAAAATCTTTGGTTTGATAGCTTGGCTGACAAAGCTGAGGAAGCAGTTAGACAGCGCAACAGCAGAGAGCTGTACCAGATAGTTAATGTTTTATGTGGTAGAAAACGGACAGGCATACAGGGATTTCAGGATTGAAGGATAAACAAGGTAAGGTTATAGAAGGTGAGGATTCTCTCATGGCAAGGTGGACTGAGCATTTCAGTGATGTTCTAAACAATGTGGTTAGTTCTACTCCCATTGTTTGTAATGATGATAGATGCATTGGCAGCTTTAATGTTGGCCCTATAACACAATCTGAAGTTAGTTTGGCTATTTCTAAACTGAAACTTCATAAATCCCCAGGGGTAGATGAAATTACTGCAGAAATGCTCAGAGCTGGGAATGTTTTAGTTATCACTTGGATGACTGAAATTCTGAATAACTTTTATGATAAAGGCATGGTTCCTAAAGATTTTACCGGAGCTATTATTATCCCTATTTTCAAAAAAGGTGATCGCAGTTCTTGTGATAACTATAGGGGTATCAGCCTACTCTCTGTTCCAGGTAAAGTTCTTTCCGTGATTGTGCTTAATAGAATTAAGAATCTGGTTGACAGGCAATTGCGTGATGAGCAATGTGGATTCAGAAGTGGTAGGGGATGTGTAGATCAGATATTTTCACTTAGGCAGATTCTTGAGAAATGTTTAGAGTTTCAGAAACCTTTGGTTGCTAGCTTTGTTGATTTCAAAAAGGCTTTCGACTCTGTTGATCGTCATAATTTGTGGTTGATTGTGAGATCATATGGTGTACCAGACAAGTTAGTTAACATAATGAAAGCTCTCTATAATAACACTGAGTCGTGTGTGAGAGTTGGTAAGGCTTGTAGCAATTGGTTTAGCATTGCTTCTGGTGTTCGACAAGGATGCATTTTGTCTCCTTTTCTCTTTAGTTTGGTTGTTGATTATGTTATGCGAAATTCACTTCGAGGGAAAGATTTTGGCCTTAAATGGACTGGAGATACGAAAATTTCTGATTTAGATTATGCTGATGATTTAGCCCTTTTGGCAAATGATGTTGATGAGATGAACTCTTTCATTCGAGCCGTTGATGAGACTGGTAGTACAGTAGGTTTGGTTATAAACAGAGAGAAAACTAAAGTGATGAAAATTGGTCAGGCAGGTTGTGATTCAGTTAATCTGAATGGTTGCAGTCTTGAGCAGGTGTCACAGTTTAATTATCTTGGGAGCTATGTAACTGATACTGGTGATGTGCGGCATGAGATTAACAGACGAATAGGTATTGCTGCCGGGACTTTTAAGAATCTATGGAGATTGTGGAGAAATAGGCGTATACACCTAAAGACTAAAATTAGACTGTATAATAGTTTGGTTCTTTCTAGGTTTAGTTATGGTAGTGAAACTTGGACGCTGTGTAAACAAGATAACAGGAAACTAGATGCTTTTGATTCTAGATGCTTACGCAGTATCTTGGGTATTAGGTGGTTTAACTTTGTTACTAATGATGAGGTTAGGCAAAGGAGTCTGCAACCTCTTTTAAGCAGCATATTGTGCAGAGAGAGACTCCGCTGGTTTGGCCATGTTGCCCGTATGGATAATTATAGATTGGCGAATAGGGTTATGAACAGTGTGCCTAGAGGCTTCAGAAGGAGGGAGAGACCTAGGATGCGGTGGGCAGACAATGTCAAACAGGACCTTGTTAGAATTGGTGTGCAGTGGCCGGATGCAGCAGATGTAGCTCAGGACAGATATGCTTGGAGAATTAAACTGCGTAGTCTGGTTGGACCTCCGTAGCCCATGGCTGCTTGATGATGATGATGATGATGATGATGATGATGATGATGATGATGATGATGATGATGATGATGATGATGATGATGATGATGATATTCTCCCAAAGTCTTTTTCTTCTTGAATGCAGAAGAATCACTTCGTTGATGCTAATACCATGAAAATTAATTAATTTCGTTGATGCTAATACCATGAACATTTCTAACGTGCGAATTCAAAGTTGATGTTCACCCTCCACAACACTTTAAAGTCTTGTTGCATTTCTTGCATTCAGCAGTTTCTTTTGTCTTACGCACAAAATAATCCCATATTTTAGATCTATTCAACATATTCCACAAATTTATAAGGGGGTTTCGATTATTAAATTAAAAAAGTCCAAGTTTTTGAATTAGTAAACGATACTGAACATTCCAAAATATGTTCCACTAGTCGACTGACTCTATACGACAATCTACATCAGTGGTCTAACACAAACGACAATCACTAACACAAACGACTAACACTAACGACAATCTACATTAGTCAATCTACATCACAAGTCCCTTTTATGCTTCACGTACCCCCTGGAAATGTGTATGTAACTGGTGCATCCCTTGTATAGATAGATAAAACTATAGTTATAGTATAACAATGGATATAAAATATATATATACACATTAAATTTTGTATTCAAAATTACATATATCGATAAACACAAAAAAATGACATTTTTACACAGCAGTGTTGCCAATTTAGCGACTTTGTTACTAGATCTAGCGACTTTTGAGCTCTCACGGAGTCTCCAAAAAATTTTACCGCATACCCCACGTTCAGAACCCCTGATCTACATGATGAAACACACAAAAGACTGAATTATCAAATAGGCAAAAGTTGTATTGAAGAGCAGTTGCCAGTTTATCACAAATCAACTTAGTAGGTAGTGTATTCAAAGTTGCAATTTCTTCATCATGTTTTAATTACTGCATTGTAATTTTCAAAGCCACCGTTATTTAAAATTAATATTTAAAATATAAAATTATTACCATTGCAATATATTTCATAAAATGATGCTTGTTCACATAGTCATTCATTCTCTCACTCTCACTCTCTCTATATATATACGGTATATAAAATTGAAACGGAATAAAATTTCATGTGGGTGTTGGTTCATTGTTTGACTGACCTTGAAACGGTTCATTTCCTTATTTTTTTCTTTCTCTCTTTCTTTCTATAAAAAGCATTTATAACTTACTGTAGCCAAATAAAAAATCAATCTAAAAAACCGATTTTTTGTTTCCGTTTTTCAATATTTTGGGAAATTTTAAAAACCGGGTTTCAACACTACTCTGCACAATATGATGCTAAAAGGTGGTTGCTTACTCCCCCTCATCAAATCTCCTCATTACTTAAAAAGTCAAACCAATTACTTCTATCTAAATGCTGTGTACACATCTCGATAACAAAGAGCATCCAGCTTCTGTTCTCTTGCTTACATAGGGCATTTCACTTCCATAGCAAAATTTAAAATGGACCAAGCTTAATTTTAGTCTTTGGGTATATCTGCTTAATCTTTCATAATAGTAAAGTAGTTTCTTAAAAGTCCCAGCAGCCATTCCTTTTCTTCTGTTTACATTGTCACACATCACCGGGATCTGTGTTACAGATCCTGGTGATAACATTGAGATAATTAAATTGAGACACTTGCTCAAGGATACAACTATTCAAAATAATTCAACCAAAATATGCCTGACGAATTTTCATCATTTTAATTTTGTCTATGTTTATTACCAAACCTATTCTACTACTAGTCTCATCAACAGCTCTAATGAAAGTGCTCATCTCATCAACTTCGTTTGGCAAAAGAGCTAAATCATAATTAGTGGAGACATAATAATCGAAATCAGTGGTTCTCAACCTTTTATGCTTCACGTACCCCTTGGAAATGTGTATGTAACTGGAGTACCCCTTGTATAGTATATAGATAAAACTATAGTTATAGTATAACAATGGAATAAAACTTTGTTATTAGATTCAACGACTTTTGAGCTCTCACGACGTACCCCAAAAACATTTACCGCGTACCCCACGTTGAGAACCCCTAATCTAAATCATAAGTTTTCAAAAGTCTAGACCACTTAAGGTCAAAATCCTTCCCTTGCAGAGAATTCCTCAAAACATATTAACCAAACTAAAGAGAAAAGGTGACAGAATAAGCCATTTTTTAACTCCTCTAGCAATACTAAACTAATTGCTACAAGCATTACCAACTCTCACACATGACTCAATGTTATTATAGAGCTTTCATTAAGCTGACTGAGGAGGGGGTCCCTCAGTCGGTAGCGCGCAAGCTTGTAATCTGCAGTTCCAAGGTTTGAGTTCTGCCTAGTTATCTCCCATAAAATTCCTTGCCCAGACTTTTGGTCAGTAGAGGAGACCAATTTGCTTCGAGAGCCGCCATCCATCGTATGTGACATTAAGCCAAGGCCTCATGTGCAAGAGAGCCATAACCTGTGCACGTTAAAAAACATGCTGGTTGGCCTTGAATGCAGGCTATCATCTCTCTCCCAACAGCTATCCAGTGGGTCCTTTCCCCCCAACCTTCTTTGACCCCTTCATTTCCTTGTGACCTGGCCATTTAGCGCATTGTATGCAAAAAAAGTACCATTCAGAGGTAAAAAAAAAAAGCCAAATCCATTAAGCTAAGTAACATGTTTGAGATGCCATATGATCTCGCTATCAGCTACAAATTATGACGACAAACAAAAATTGAATTCTGCAAAGCTAGTGACCACAGATTTAAGAAACTCTAAACATTTTTCACGTATCTGCATAAGTAAAAGCATTATGATTTATACATTCCCCAGCACTTCTAAATCCACACTGTTCATCATGCAGTTGTCCATTAACAAAATTCTTAATTCTATTAAGAAAAATCATGCAAAGTACTTTATCTGGAACAGTAAACAGATTGATACCCCATAATTCTCATAATAACTGCTATAACTTTCTTTAAAAATAGCGATAATACTAATTATAATAAAATTCTTAGGAACAACACCTTCATCATAAAGATATTCAAAATTTCAGTCAGCTATGTGAAGCAGAAATGTTTCTAGCTGTAAGCATTTCAGTGGTGTTTCCTCCATCTCTAAGCATTTAGGCTGTGTTAATTTAAGAGATGGCCAAATTAACTTCCAATTATGATTTAGGACCAACATTAAAGCCAGTTTTGCATCCATCATTTCAAACAATGAGAGTTGAACTAACCACATTGTTTAGAATATCTCTGAAATGCTAAGCCCACCTAACCATTATAGAATCCTCACCTTCAACCACCTTACCATGTTTATCCCTCAATCCCTTTGTGCCTATCTGTTTTTTTCCGCACAAAACATTGACTATTTGGTACAGCTCTCTGCTGTTATGCTGTTTAGCTGCTTCCTCTGCTTTGTCAAACAGACAAGCAGACAAGCAGATCAAGCCGTCAAGCCAAAGATTCTTTTGAGCTTCTAACTGATCCTTTACACGTTTATTAAGCTCTTTGTAACGCTTTCTGTTAGGACTAGTAGGGTATTGATTAAGAATATTCCTAAGTTCTTTCTTTCAGAAATAAGCATCAGTGTCTTATCACTCATATAATTTTTCCTCCTCTGCTCCTTTTTACCCAGGGTTGGGTTGTTTTACCTCTGAGCGGCACTTTTTTGCACACCATGGGCTAAATGGCCAGGTCATAAGGACCCCGAGAACTCAGAGAAGGTTGGGGGAGGGGACCCACTGGAACAGCTGTTAGGAGATAGATGGCAGCCTCCCGTCAAGGCCACCCAGTGTGTTCTTTAGCGTGCATAAGGTATGACTCTCCCACACACGGGCCATGGCTTAACGTCCCATCCGACGGACGGCTTGTTGGGTGTAAGAAGTTTTTTAAGTGTTTTTAACACCAAATATGGCACTGTCGGTAACAGCAGAAGAAATTTGCGTTATGATTTTGTTCACGAACACTAATAAAGAATGGACTGGCGAACACTAATGAAGGACGAATTGGCGAGCACTAATAAAGGATGAACAGGCGAGCGCTAATAAAGGAAAACTGGCGAGCACTAATAAAGGATGAACTGGCGAGCGCTAATAAAGGAAAACTGGCGAGCACTAATAAAGGATGAACTGGCGAGCGCTAATAAAGGAAAACTGGCGAGCACTAATAAAGGATGAACTGGCGAGCGCTAATAAAGGAAAACTGGCGAGCACTAATAAAGGATGAACTAGCGGCACTAATGAAGGATGAAATGGCGAGCACTAAAAAGGGATGAACTGGCGAACATTATTTAAGGACGAAATGGCGAGAACTAATAAACAATGAATTGGCGAGAACACTAACAAAGAATGAACTGGCGAGCACTAATAAAGGATGAAATGGTGAGCACTAAAAAAAAAAAAGGGGGGGGGGGGATGAACTGGTGAGTACTATTTAAGGATGAAATGGCGAGAACTAATAAAGAATGAATTGGCGAGAACACTAACAAAGAATGAACTGGCGAGCACTAATAAAGGATGAAATGGTGAGCACTAAAAAAAGGGGGGGGGGGGGATGAACTGGTGAGCACTATTTAAGGATGAAATGGCGAGAACTAATGAACAATGAATTGGCGAGAACTAATAAACAATGAATTGGCGAGAACACTAACAAAGAATGAACTGGCGAGCACTAATAAAGGATGAAATGGTGAGCACTAAAAAAAAGGGGGGGGGATGAACTGGTGAGCACTATTTAAGGATGAAATGGCGAGAACTAATAAACAATGAATTGGCGAGAACACTAACAAAGAATGAACTGGCGAGCACTAATAAAGGATGAAATGGTGAGCACTAAAAGGGAGGGGGGGGGATGAACTGGTGAGCACTATTTAAGGATGAAATGGCGAGAACTAATAAACAATGAATTGGCGAGAACACTAACAAAGAATGAACTGGCGAGCACTAATAAAAGATGAAATGGTGAGCACTAAAAAAAAGGGGGGGGGGGATGAACTGGTGAGCACTATTTAAGGATGAAATGGCGAGAACTAATAAACAATGAATTGGCGAGAATACTAACAAAGAATGAACTGGCGAGCACTAATAAAGGATGAAATGGTGAGCACTAAAAAAAGGGGGGGGGATGAACTGGTGAGCACTCTTTAAGGATGAAATGGCGAGAACTAATAAAGAATGAATTGGCGATCACTATGAAGAATGAATTGGCGATCACTATGAAGAATGAATTGGCGATCACTATGAAGAATGAATTGGCGAAAGCACTAACAAAGAATGAACTGGCAAGCACTAGTAATGGATGAACTGGCGACACTAATAAAGGATGAACTGGCGAGCACTTTTAGAGTATCGCGAGTGATTGTTTCGTGTGCCTGCACTAAAGTAATACAGCACTGGGAAGAATGTTTGAAAATAAATAATAAAAGCTCAGTTTCATATGGAAACCTAAGACATTAAACTGTATTTAAAATCATTGAATTGTGCTTTAAAGAGATGAAAGATTCCATATTTTCCCGAATTTAAAATATCAGGATTGAGAGGATTACTTTTGATTTGAGTCTGTATGGGCGTCTCTCTAACCTTGGACTCTAGCTGTCCTCTCACTAAACATTCCTTTAATCCATTACTACAATGAACCTTCATTCCAGCAGATGCATCAACCTTTCGACCACTTCACACCTAAGAAATAACACCAAATAGTGCATGCAATTCCTTCATTAGAGTTCAGTTTTTTTGACTACGTTTCATCATATATTTTAACTTACCTCCCAGAGCGAAACTAGCGAAGAGGAACAAGATGCTGTAAGGATTTCCGTCCACCTTGTGTTCCAAGTCCGAATCGTCTGTGATATTATTTGTAGAGTTATCTTGCAGATAGAAATCACTGAATTCGTTTGCTGCCATTGCCTATTATATAAAGCAAGTAGTCTTTTTATTCTTTGGTTAAGCTGTCATAAGGGACCAATTTTATCACTGGTAAAGGACGAAACGAGGATTAATTCACGGCATTTTGAATCGTTCGAGAAATATCGTCTTCAGTCAAGCAAAGTCAACGCACCGTGGTTTTTAACTTATCACACAATGATGTGACTGCAACACAATCAGTCGTTACCTAACTGTGAACCAAATATCTAATCTCTGAGATTAGGGAGCAAAATACTTCATAAATCAAAAGTTTGATGCTGATGAAGCGGACAATGTCTAATGCAAAAAACAAACAATGATGCACTTTCTTGTCCCACTGAAACGCTTTTTTTTATAAAAAAAATAAATAAATAAATACCCCCTCAAGCAGCTGCTTGCCACAGAGGTCTGACAGGAGCCTGTACACAGATTAAATGAAATGAGTATCAACAGTATGGGTGCATTACGCAACATTTCTGGGGCGGGGGTGACTCAGTCGGTAGCGCGTCAGGCTCGTAATCTGTAGTTCCCAGGTTCGAGTCCCAGCTAGGTCAGCGTTGAGGTTTATCTCCGCAAAATTCCCCGCCCTGCCCACGGTCAGTAGGGGACACCGATGGGCTTGGAAAGGCCGCCGTCAGTCGGATGGGACGTTAAGCCGTGGTCCCGTGTGCGGGAGAGTCATACCCTCTGCACGTTAAAGAACACGCTGGATGGCCTTGACGGGAGGCTACCATTTGTCTCCCAACAGCTGTTCCAGTGGGTCCCCTCCCCCAACCTTCTCTGAGCCTTTGGGGTCCTTGTGACCTGGCCATTTAGCCCATGGTGTGCAAAATAGTGCCGCTCAGAGGTAAAACAACTGAACCCAGCAACATTTCCAGGATTCAAGGGAAACAAAAATGTTGCTTTCCGCATTTCCACGTGGAAGATAAAATGTTATTTTATCTAAGAAGCACTGATATTCATTCCAGTGATAGAAATGAAGATGTTCAGAAGTAAGAAAGTGTGAAGAAAAAATCCGCCTCCCGCTTTGGAACGTAACTTTAGTTAAGCTTCTGTTTAGCCAAACTAGTTCGCACTTCTAAATGGCTTCATTACTTTCATTAAAGCAAGAGTCAGTATTTCCTTCTAGGTACGTAATCGTTACCTTCGTCTCGTAAAGGTAATTAACAACCAGGGTTCTGACGCTCGGAGCACCAGAATGCTGCATGGTTATTTAACAGTAAGTTTGCATGGTTATTTAACAGTAAGTTTGCATGGTTATTTAACAGTAAGTTTGCATAGTTATTTAACAGTAAGTTTGCATGGTTATTTAACAGTAAGTTTGCATGGTTTTTAACATCCAGTACAAATAGAACATCATTTCGGTTGGCTTTTTTTTTCCCCCTCTGAGTGACACTACTTTGCCTCCATTGGGCTAATTCGCCGGATCATCCTGCCCATCTAAACAGAGATCCCAAGGTTTCAAAGAAGGTTGAGCAAGGGGATCCACTGCACGCTGTCAGAAGACAGATGGAAGACCCCGTTAAAACCATCAAGTGTGTTCTTTAATGTGCACGGGGCCAAGGCTTTATGTTCCATCTCATGGACGAAGGCCTTTTCAAGCCTCACCGAGGACATAACGGGGGTTAGCGGAAAAAAATTTCAACTCAAACACAGTTGAGACTCGAACCTGGGAAAATCAGATTACAAGTCTCGCGCTCTGTCAACTGACCAACAGCCCCTCCCCCCTCCCCGCCAAAAAAAAAAAGACAAAAGAGCGCATGATTGAGCCCATCGCTTTGAACATTAAAGTAGTGATCTACCTACCTTCATATCCTTGACTAAGCAAGGGGTAAACCTCAGCGCCTTAACTGGTAGAGCAAGTGGTGCATAACAGGAAATACTATATTGGAATCCGGGAGGAGGACAAGAATGCTTTTTCTTTCACAAATACCTATTTCTGAATATCTTCGTTTCTGTCACCTCAAAGTAGAGGTCAGATCGGTCATTAATAGAAGGAATGACTCCGTTTCTTTCCGTCCCTTTGAAACCGACAGAAACTTATGTCTTTCCTTTATTATGGCGGTGGTGGGTCCTTTGCATTCTTGTCCAAATGGGGTTCAAAGCGAGGCTTCAAATAGAAGCAAAAATGTGAACTTTCTCATTCTCGACGATATCGTCATACGTTTAACATATCAGTGATATATGATACACCTATTTCCTTCCTCCTGAGGCACAATTTGGGCAAAAACTACAAGATTATCAGAGACCACAACGTGATATGAATGGTCGACAAATAAGGCCTAGCCTTCGCTGGTTGTTCCGGATCGGATCGAGTTAAGCTCTCCTGATACCACAGGTAGTGGGGGGGGGGGGGCAGTGACCTCAACAGTAGAAGCCAAATACCGTTAATTCGAAGCAATGCGAACTAAATATTCAACACCGTCAGGATTTGCATATACACTACTGAAGTGTCATTGAATTAGTGATAGGAGACGTTATCCAAATTCAGTACCGAAAGTCCCGCATTTGCGCGCATGCGTGGCTGAAACTCTGATCATATATAGTTGTCAGCTTTGGCTTCCCCAAGCATTCGTCATGAGAAGCGAAAGGGGAAAAGCGTGGGATTTAGTTGCATTTCACAGAGGGCAGATCTAGGTGCCCGACGGATGGAACATTCGATCTTCGAAATTGTCAACGAACTTGGATTTTTTCGTACGACTAGTTTCAGGAGTGTTCTGGGAATATGACAATTCTGGCAAAATAACAAGCACCCGGACAAATTGCAAAGGACAACCAGCCTTGAATGATCATGGTCTTCGCTGTTTGACTCGCATCATACGAACCGATAGGGCCAGATATTATCTGAAATCACCTCCCATCTGAACTCGGGTTCCAGCTGGGAAGTCAGTGAACAGACTGTGTAATGCTCACTTTATTGTCTCAGCTTTAGGAGCCGCCGACCTAGGAGAGTCCCATTTCTAACAGCATTACACCAGGCTCAGTGCCTTGCCTGGGCTAAAAAACATCGAAACTGGACCATCAAAAATTGGCAACAGATAGCCTGGAGTGATGAATCCCGATTTAAACTTCATCACGCCGATGGGAGACAAGGCGCCAACCCATGAAGCCATGGATCCTGCATGTCAGGTCAGAACAGTACAAGCTGGTGGTGGCTCAGTGATGGCCTGGGGTGTCTTCAGTTTGACGTCTGTGGGACCTTTGGTACGTGTACCGACGACTCACAATGCATCCTGATACGTAGAACTCATGGCTGACCATTTACACCCATTTATGGCCATCATGCATCCCAATGGAGATGGCGTCTACCAGTAGGACAACTGTTCATCTTACAGTCCAGGATGGCTACTGCATGGTTCCAGGAGCATTCTGCTGACTTTGAAATAATGAATTGGCCACCTAGAAGCTCAGATTTAAATCCCATCGGAAATCTTTGAGATACCGTCGAGCAGAATGTTCGGGATCGTGTCCCATCAGTGACGACCTTGAGAGAATTGTGGACAGCTGTGGAGGATGCATGGGTCGCCATACCTGTGGAACATTTACGCGACCTTGTGGAGTCCTTGCTTCGTTATGTGGCTGCCATTATCAGGGCCAGAGGGAGTCAAACACATTACTAGGTTGCTATCCCTAATTCAATAGCACTTGTGTAGTATTATAGTTGGACCAGAGGGTAAACTGATAAAAACCAGAAAGTACAAATGAGAAAATTTCATGGTGAAAATAACGAAAAACAGGTTTGAAGATTTATTTTCATTTCAGAGCACAAATACGTTCAAAGAAATTTATCTTAAAAATGAAACAAATATTGTAGGAATTATTTACACACACTTACCTCAAAAAAATTTTATTTGATATATAAATAAAAATACCTCCTCAAGTAGCTGCTTGCCACAGAGATCTGACAGGAGCATGTCACAACACAAACGTCCATGACTTACTCGGGGCTCGAACCCAGTTCTCTAAGATCAGTAGCCAAGCGAACTAACCACGCGGTCATAACTATGCAAATATATATATATATATGATGTACTAAAATATGTAGTTATTTATGCAATGGTTTGAAATAATTCGTCTCATTTACAATTTCAATCAACTTCAAAAGTAAATTCTTTTGTGTAGCATTGCTGTTGTTCAGACTTCCAAAACTGTTTAAATATTGAAGGAAAGTTTTAGGAATCAAGATTTAGACAGAATTGTTTGAGATTTTCAATTTATCTTAAATCACATTTTCCATTTAAATAGGTATTTTAGTAGTTGCTTCCAAGTCATATTCCCATTGACATAAAATGGAAATTCTATATTGGTTGGGCACGTGAAGAATTAAAACTAAGAAATGGAGAGAGCTTGGGAGAGATGACCTCATATTATTTATCTGTTTCTCGTAGCGCAAAAGAAAGCCAGAGAACAATCATTTCAAACTCTTCAGATGTGCCAAGCAAGGAAGATGGAATCTGAAGAACATTAAATTCAAAGGGACGAAGAGAATCACTAGGAAGAAATGAAAACAAAACTCTGAACACTTTAATTATATACTGACATCGAAATTTTTATATAACTACCGATATTTCAATATTGAAATGTACTCCACTCCGTTTTTCTTTTTGAATCCGTTCCGACATTCCCCACTGGCCAAAAAGCTCCGCTAATTAACTGAACCGCGACACGCGCAAAGTAACAAGTGAACGGACCGCATCTCTGGGAAGGATGAGGAGACTAGCCTCACGAAAAAGAACGGATCATCTTTTCTCATAATTCGCCGTTAGAACCCATCTGAAGATCGTTTGCGTTATGATTTCCTGAGGCAAATTCTCTTCTTCTTTTTCATCTTCTTCCTCCTCGAGAGGATTTCAGCTCATCCTGCTCACGATTCTCTGGTTCTGAGCAGTTAAAATGGGAACTGAAGCGATGACTAAGGAGAATGGGGTGGCAGATAATCACAAGAGAGAGAAAGGCATTTAAAATGGGAACTGAAGCGATGACTAAGGAGTATGGGGTGGCAGATAATCACAAGAGAGAGAGAGGCATTTAAAATGGGAACTGAAGCGATGACTAAGGAGAATGGGGTGGCAGATAATCACAAGAGAGAGAGAGGCATTTAAAATGGGAACTGAAGCGATGACTAAGGAGAATGGGGTGGCAGATAATCACAAGAGAGAGAAAGGCATTTAAAATGGGAACTGAAGCGATGACTAAGAAGAATGGGTGGCAGATAATTACAAGAGAGAGAAAGGCATTTAAAATGGGAACTGAAGCGATGACTAAGGAGAATGGGGTGGCAGATAATCACAAGAGAGAGAGAGGCATTTAAAATGGGAACTGAAGCGATGACTAAGAGAATGGGGTGGCAGATAATCACAAGAGAGAGAAAGGCATTTAAAATGGGAACTGAAGCGATGACTAAGGAGAATGGGGTGGGAGATAATCACAAGAGAGAGAAAGGCATTTAAAATGGGAACTGAAGCGATGACTAAGAGAATGGGGTGGCAGATAATCACAAGAGAGAGAGAGGCATTTAAAATGGGAACTGAAGCGATGACTAAGGAGAATGGGGTGGCAGATAATCACAAGAGAGAGAAAGGCATTTAAAATGGGAACTGAAGCGATGACTAAGAGAATGGGGTGGCAGATAATCACAAGAGAGAGAGAGGCATTTAAAATGGGAACTGAAGCGATGACTAAGAGAATGGGGTGGGAGATAATCACAAGAGAGAGAAAGGCATTTAAAATGGGAACTGAAGCGATGACTAAGGAGAATGGGGTGGGAGATAATCACAAGAGAGAGAAAGGCATTTAAAATGGGAACTGAAGCGATGACTAAGGAGAATGGGGTGGCAGATAATCACAAGAGAGAGAAAGGCATTTAAAATGGGAACTGAAGCGATGACTAAGGAGAATGGGGTGGCAGATAATCACAAGAGAGAGAAAGGCATTTAAAATGGGAACTGAAGCGATGACTAAGAGAATGGGGTGGCAGATAATCACAAGAGAGAGAAAGGCATTTAAAATGGGAACTGAAGCGATGACTAAGGAGAATGGGGTGGGAGATAATCACAAGAGAGAGAAAGGCATTTAAAATGGGAACTGAAGCGATGACTAAGGAGAATGGGGTGGCAGATAATCACAAGAGAGAGAAAGGCATTTAAAATGGGAACTGAAGCGATGACTAAGAGAATGGGGTGGCAGATAATCACAAGAGAGAGAGAGAGGCATTTAAAATGGGAACTGAAGCGATGACTAAGAGAATGGGGTGGGAGATAATCACAAGAGAGAGAAAGGCATTTAAAATGGGAACTGAAGCGATGACTAAGGAGAATGGGGTGGGAGATAATCACAAGAGAGAGAAAGGCATTTAAAATGGGAACTGAAGCGATGACTCAGGAGAATGGGGTGGCAGATAATCACAAGAGAGAGAAAGGCATTTAAAATGGGAACTGAAGCGATGACTAAGGAGAATGGGGTGGCAGATAATCACAAGAGAGAGAAAGGCATTTAAAATGGGAACTGAAGCGATGACTAAGAGAATGGGGTGGCAGATAATCACAAGAGAGAGAAAGGCATTTAAAATGGGAACTGAAGCGATGACTAAGGAGAATGGGGTGGCAGATAATCACAAGAGAGAGAAAGGCATTTAAAATGGGAACTGAAGCGATGACTAAGGAGAATGGGGTGGCAGATAATCACAAGAGAGAGAAAGGCATTTAAAATGGGAACTGAAGCGATGACTAAGAGAATGGGGTGGCAGATAATCACAAGAGAGAGAAAGGCATTTAAAATGGGAACTGAAGCGATGACTAAGGAGAATGGGGTGGCAGATAATCACAAGAGAGAGAAAGGCATTTAAAATGGGAACTGAAGCGATGACTCAGGAGAATGGGGTGGCAGATAATCACAAGAGAGAGAAAGGCATTTAAAATGGGAACTGAAGCGATGACTAAGGAGAATGGGGTGGCAGATAATCACAAGAGAGAGAAAGGCATTTAAAATGGGAACTGAAGCGATGACTAAGGAGAATGGGGTGGGAGATAATCACAAGAGAGAGAAAGGCATTTAAAATGGGAACTGAAGCGATGACTCAGGAGAATGGGGTGGCAGATAATCACAAGAGAGAGAAAGGCATTTAAAATGGGAACTGAAGCGATGACTAAGGAGAATGGGGTGGCAGATAATCACAAGAGAGAGAAAGGCATTTAAAATGGGAACTGAAGCGATGACTAAGGAGAATGGGGTGGGAGATAATCACAAGAGAGAGAAAGGCATTTAAAATGGGAACTGAAGCGATGACTAAGGAGAATGGGGTGGCAGATAATCACAAGAGAGAGAAAGGCATTTAAAATGGGAACTGAAGCGATGACTAAGGAGAATGGGGTGGCAGATAATCACAAGAGAGAGAAAGGCATTTAAAATGGGAACTGAAGCGATGACTCAGGAGAATGGGGTGGCAGATAATCACAAGAGAGAAAAAGGCATTTAAAATGGGAACTGAAGCGATGACTAAGGAGAATGGGGTGGCAGATAATCACAAGAGAGAGAAAGGCATTTAAAATGGGAACTGAAGCGATGACTAAGGAGAATGGGGTGGGAGATAATCACAAGAGAGAGAAAGGCATTTAAAATGGGAACTGAAGCGATGACTAAGGAGAATGGGGTGGCAGATAATCACAAGAGAGAGAAAGGCATTTAAAATGGGAACTGAAGCGATGACTAAGGAGAATGGGGTGGGAGATAATCACAAGAGAGAGAAAGGCATTTAAAATGGGAACTGAAGCGATGACTCAGGAGAATGGGGTGGCAGATAATCACAAGAGAGAGAAAGGCATTTAAAATGGGAACTGAAGCGATGACTAAGGAGAATGGGGTGGCAGATAATCACAAGAGAGAGAAAGGCATTTAAAATGGGAACTGAAGCGATGACTAAGAGAATGGGGTGGCAGATAATCACAAGAGAGAGAAAGGCATTTAAAATGGGAACTGAAGCGATGACTAAGGAGAATGGGGTGGCAGATAATCACAAGAGAGAGAAAGGCATTTAAAATGGGAACTGAAGCGATGACTAAGGAGAATGGGGTGGCAGATAATCACAAGAGAGAGAAAGGCATTTAAAATGGGAACTGAAGCGATGACTCAGGAGAATGGGGTGGCAGATAATCACAAGAGAGAGAAAGGCATTTAAAATGGGAACTGAAGCGATGACTAAGAGAATGGGGTGGGAGATAATCACAAGAGAGAGAAAGGCATTTAAAATGGGAACTGAAGCGATGACTAAGAGAATGGGGTGGCAGATAATCACAAGAGAGAGAAAGGCATTTAAAATGGGAACTGAAGCGATGACTAAGAGAATGGGGTGGGAGATAATCACAAGAGAGAGAGAGGCATTTAAAATGGGAACTGAAGCGATGACTAAGAGAATGGGGTGGGAGATAATCACAAGAGAGAGAAAGGCATTTAAAATGGGAACTGAAGCGATGACTAAGGAGAATGGGGTGGGAGATAATCACAAGAGAGAGAAAGGCATTTAAAATGGGAACTGAAGCGATGACTAAGGAGAATGGGGTGGCAGATAATCACAAGAGAGAGAAAGGCATTTAAAATGGGAACTGAAGCGATGACTAAGGAGAATGGGGTGGGAGATAATCACAAGAGAGAGAAAGGCATTTAAAATGGGAACTGAAGCGATGACTCAGGAGAATGGGGTGGCAGATAATCACAAGAGAGAGAAAGGCATTTAAAATGGGAACTGAAGCGATGACTAAGAGAATGGGGTGGGAGATAATCACAAGAGAGAGAAAGGCATTTAAAATGGGAACTGAAGCGATGACTAAGAGAATGGGGTGGCAGATAATCACAAGAGAGAGAAAGGCATTTAAAATGGGAACTGAAGCGATGACTAAGAGAATGGGGTGGGAGATAATCACAAGAGAGAGAGAGGCATTTAAAATGGGAACTGAAGCGATGACTAAGAGAATGGGGTGGCAGATAATCACAAGAGAGAGAAAGGCATTTCTTATTTCATATTTTTTCCCTTGGCACTGCAGAAGACATCCCCTCGCAACCATTAATTATAGATGAGCTCATCCGTTTAGCTCTGCAACTTCCAGCATCCTCATCCTTTCTCGCATCTCCATATCATCCTCTCCTTTCTCGCATCTATCATCCCTCATCTTTTCTCGCTATTTATCATATCATCCCTCATCCTTTCTCGCATCTTCATCATATGATGCATGAAGACATGAAAAATATGCTCTAAAAATACCAGTTGGATCTCTTTGGTGTCCTTCTCTGTTAGAGTCTTTTATCTCTGAGCGGCACTTTTTTTTGCACACCATGGGCTAACTGGCCAGATCACAAAGATCCTAAGGCTCAGAGAAGGTTGTGAGACCCACTGGAACAGCTGTTGGGAGATAGATGGTAGCCTCCCGTCAAGGCCATCCAGCGAATTCTTTAACGTGCACAGGTTATGGGTTTTCCACACACATGGCCAAAGCTCAAAGTATCACCCAAAGGACGGCGATCTTTCCAAGCCCATCAGTGTGCCCTACTGACGTGGACAGGGCGGGGAGTTATGCGGGGATAACTCTGAACGCTGGCCCAGCTGGGACTCGAACCTAGGAACTGCAGATTACGAGCCTGACGCGCTACCAACAGAGCTACTCCGGCCTTACAAAAGAAGATGATTATGGGTTACTAACATATACTTACATAGATGGGGAGATGCTAAAAGTTGCCAGTTG
Organism: Ryuthela nishihirai; assembly: GCA_038380435.1. Taxonomy (NCBI): domain Eukaryota; kingdom Metazoa; phylum Arthropoda; class Arachnida; order Araneae; family Heptathelidae; genus Ryuthela; species Ryuthela nishihirai. Next base: position 4,076,500 of record JAWZYU010000026.1, read on the forward strand.
GATGGCCTTGATGTGCTTCTTGTGCACGAGTCTGAAATATCTCCAATGAATGGAGACTTTATCTGAAATCCTAACATCTATGTGAGATTTAACAACTGCAAATGAGAAATCTTGATCAGTGGCCGGTAGCTCAGCGGTCCGAGCACCTGACATGTTATAAGGAGGTCATGAGTTCGGATCCCACCTGGCCCAAGACAAAATTTTTTCCCTATGCCCAGTAGTGGCAGAATACAACAGCAAAAATCGTGGCTTCAAATAAATTTTGTTTATATTTTTTTCACTGTTACGTGCCATAAACCTATGCCTCTAAAACTTTGTGTACCATTAACTTGTTCATTTATATATATAATTAACTTATTCGTTTACAATTTAATTACCACCAACCTTTTCTTGTGCCAATTTGCCAAGCACTAACTGTCCCATCCCCTACTTTGCATACTAATATGTTAATCTATCCCTTTGAATACCACTAACTCCACCATCTACCACTTTGTTCATCAGCTATCTCTCCATCCACACCCTGGTCCTCTCCTCCCCCTGGTCTCCTACCCCTGACTCTAGATGCCTTGACGTGAGGCTACCATCGGTCTCTTAACAGCTGTCAAGTGGGTCCCTTCCGTCCAACTTTCTCTGAGAGCTTGGGGACCTTGTGACCTGGCATTGCACCCGGAAAAGTGTCGTTCAGAGTTAAAACAACCCGACAAAAACCCATCTGTCCGATTACCTCATGTGAGTAACTGTAAATACTTTAAAGTGTATTGAGTACTGCCAAGTTCGTGCAAGAGCAACTTAAACAAATGAATAAACAGCATCTTTAAAGAACGAAGTTTGAAATTGTGCTTTAATCAGAAGTTGACTGTTTTTTTACAATCGAGCCCTGACTGAGCTTCTCGCTACTCGAGGCTCAGTCTTCCAAAAGATCCAAGTACCGACGAAACACTCTCGAAACAGGAAGTTCGTTGACCCCATTCGGAAGTTGCCAGTTCTCGTTCAACCTCTTTCGAATGCAGTAGCGACAGAGATGCTTCAGTGAAGATGGCTCCCGGTATCGATTCCTGAGACAAGGGACGATTCCTTCGGACACAAGACGAGTAATGAACCCCCTAGAATCGATTCCCACAGAGAGCCCATTTGCTCTGTAGACTTGGATCTCGAAGTCCAGAGTTCCGACGATTATCTGCCTGGAAGCTCTGAGGAGGATGTTCAAGATGTCTACCAGTCTGGTGGCATTGATGAATTTCGCTTGAGAGATGATGGAGGCAAGAGATGGAGAGATGGAGGAAGCCTTTTCACTTCCACTTGCAGGGTTTGTGGGACAATTGGTGTCGATGTAATGCCACAGATCCTGCAAAAGGTAACGGAGGAATTCCACCAAGGTGTCTGTCACTCCGAAATCGGTGTCGTCTGGTGCCACCGCAAATCCTTCTATCTTGGCGCCGTGTCTATGGTAGAGAGAGAAAAAAGAATTTATGATAAGTATTAGGAACAGTGGCAACTTAGGGAGATTATGAGACTTCGCACTAGATGGGTTCGGTTAAGTCGATTGTTTTACCTCTGAGCGAGTGAAACGGACATTGGCTCAATCAGTTGCATGCCATGCTCATAATCAGCAGTTCCCACATTCGAGTTCCACTCTTGGTCAGTCATTGAAATATATCTCCGCTACCCCCCCCCCCCCCCCCCTCCTCTGGTCAGTAGTGATTGATTGGTTTATCTCAGAGGGACATTTTTTTTCACAATATTGGACTAAATAGCCAAGTTACAAATACCCGAAATGGCTGAAAGAAGGTTTTGGGGAGGGAACCCACCGAACATCTGTTAGGAGACGGGTGGTAGCTTACCGTCAAGGCCATCGTAGGAGACGGATGGTAGCTTACCGTCAAGGCCATCGTAGGAGACGGATGGTAGCTTACCGTCAAGGACATCATAGGAGACAGATGGTAGCTTACCGTCAAGTCCATTGTAGGAGACGGATGGTAGCTTACCGTCAAGGCCATTCAGCATGTTGTTTAACGCGCATAATGTATGGCTCCCATGTAAGGGACCGAGGCCTTTCCAAGCCCATTGGTTTCCCCTATGACCGAAGGCAGGGAGGGGAGTTTTGAGGAGATTAATCTCAACGCTGTCCCAGTTTGGACTCGAACCTGGGAACTGCAGGTTACGAGCATGGCGCATTATCGACTGAGCCACCCCCGCCCCCAGTCAGTAGGGGACACTGATGGACTTTGAAAGGTCGCCATCCATCAGATGGGAGAATTCCTTGTCGGGAGAACCATCCTCTGTGCACATTGAAAAATTATCTGGATGGCCTTGACAGGAAGCTACCATTTGTCTCCTTCTCCCAAACCTTCTCTGAGTCTTAGCGGCCTGGCAATTTAGCCCATTGTCTGCAAAAACGTGCCACTCAGAGTTAACCCAACCATCTGAGAGGCGCATTTTTGCACACAATGTACTGAATAAGCAGGTCACAAGGATCCCAAGCTTCAGAATGCAAAAAGGGGACCAACTGTACAGCTGTTAACAGACAGAGGGAATCCTCCCGTGAAGTCCATCCAGCGTGTTCTTATACTTTTCATCCGCAATATAATATCAGCTGTTAGGCCCTTTCAGGCCATCTGCCCCGATTTTCTTGTGAAAGAGAGATTTAACGTGCATAGGGTATTGCTCTCTTACACACGGGACAATGGTTTAATATCCCATCCGACGGACGCCAACATTTCCAAGCTGATCGGTGTCCCCTTTCTCATCGATGAGGAAGTAAAGGGAAATAAACCTTAAGACAGACTCAGTTAGAGCTGAAACCTGGGAACTGCAGATTGTGAACCTGGCGAACTCTAACCTGCAGACCCCCACTCCATGCAGAAGATCTGCGATATGTACACCTCAGTAGGAAGACAACACGTGAAAAGATGCATCAATGATTTATGAGGAGGAGAGGAGAGGGGGGTGTCGAACCCTTTGAACTGCAGCTAAGAGATGAGCCTCGACTACTAGAGCACACTAATGTCATAGTGCTATTAATAAACTTTTGTTTCACTTTTAAATTTGGCAATTTTTTGCCATATGTTGTGTAACAAAAGATGAAGTCTACATTATGTTGAAAAAAGTTTCCCGGACACTCCCATGTTATGTGAATGGAAAGCCACTTTCAAAGCTCCCTGACATTGAAAATAAACCATTTACGCAAAAACTGTTATTGGCGATAAATTGTAGATGCCACTCAAATCTTTCTAAATATATTTCCCGCAGTATTCGTTTAATATTTTTGACATTGTGAAAAAATACTTCAATGGATAAAACACAAAGTTGGGTTGTTTTACCTCTGAGCGGCACTTTTTTGCACACCATGGGCTAAATGGCCAGGTCACATGGACCCCGAAGGCTCAGAGAAGGTTGGGGGAGGGGACCCACTGGAACAGCTGTTGGGAGACAGATGATAGCCTCCCGTCAAGGCCATCCAGCGTGTTCTTTAACGTGCACAGGGTATGGCTCTCCCGCACACGGGGTCACGGCTTAACGTCCCATCCGACGGACGGCGGCCTTTACCAAGCCCATCGGTGTCCCCTACTGACCGTGGGCAGGGCGGGGAAATTTTGCGGAGATAAATCTCAACGCTGACCCAGCTGGGACTCGAACCTGGGAACTGCAGATTACGAGCCTGGCGCGCTACCGACTGAGCCACCCCCGCCCCCATATATTTAAAGAGATTTTACGTAAAAGGTTTATTTTCAATGTCAAGGAGCTTTGAAAGTGGCTTTCCAGCTTTTCACATAAAAATGTGAATGGAAATGTCTGGACTCTTTTTTTCACCATAGTGTATGTTCAAATGCAGTTCACCTATCAGATTGTCTATATATGTTAATTTCGAAACTTCCACCTGCCCCACTGTCCCGACATAATCATTTTGTAAAAAGTTCACGATACTCTCAGCGAATATTCTCCGCATGCCCAGATGTCTTACTATTTAATTTCTTGCAAAAATATGCCAGTCGATCCTCTTTCCTTATGGAGCTCTGAACATCAGGGGCTTTTGTGACCGCATGAAATGCGACTTAGTGGTAAAACAAACCAATTCAAACCAATTTAATTTCCCTTCGAAACAATTCGTGAAAACCGACATCTGACGGTCACCTTAGTAATTAATATTTATGTTTGATTAGTGCTGCCATCTACCGGAGTATAAGATAACTAGCTACATTTCTAATTGTGTTTTCCTTTTCAAACTAAGATATTCATTCTTACACCCCAAGGGTAGATTTATTTGTAACTAATATAAAAGAATAAAATATATATATTGATATATATATAAAAAATGCTTCTCGCTCACTAAATATAATTGTAATGAAAAAAAATCTACTTTTCTTATTATATTTTATAATTACAATAAATAAAAATTTACATTTTATTTTGATAAACGGGAATAGAGGGTTTAACAGACCTAAACATTCCCTAACAAACGCATATTTAACTTTCTTTTCATAAATTCATTTGTGGGCGTCAGTTGGTTTAGTCTAACTCACGCCCACAAATTTATTATTTTTGCAGTGCCGACAGAGGGTTACGCACCATTAAAATTAAATTATTACCCTCTGCGGCACTGCTTTTTGTGCTTCACGCGTTCTCTTATGTTCATATTAAAAATTTAACGATTTTTGACATTATTTATTATTCTTTTTATATGAGTTACGAATTTGTAAGTAATGCAACTATTCTTGTAATTTTCTCGATGTAGTATTGTGTTCAGCGAGTTCCACAAGTTGCAATTTCTTCTACTGCGAAAACACTGCATGTTCAGAAAATATTTCTTCGAAATGGGATTTTTGAAATAGAGGAACAGAAAAAAAATTCCTCAATTTATAACTCTTCCCTCCCCCCCCCCCCCCAAAAAAAAATTAAGATGTCAGAATATTTTTTCGTTATGCACATGCGCAGTTCTTGGGGATGGAGCAGATCTCAAAGGCTTGTCTAGAATGGTGCATGTTACCTCGGATGCAGCTAGTTTCTTTCTCATCTTTGGAACTAGTGGCACGCAGCTCTATAGCGCCTCTCCCATTTCCCACCACCGATGGGTTTGGAAAGCCCGCCGTCCGTCGGATGGGAATTTAAGCCGTGGGCCAGTGTATGGGAGACAACCCTTCTGCGTTAAGGAACACGCTGGATGACTTTAACGGGAGGCTACCATCTGTCTCCAAACAGCTGTTCCGGCGGGTTCTCTCTCCCAACCTTTTTCTGAACCCTCGGTGTCCTTGTGACTTGGCGATTTAGCCCATTGTGTGCGGAAAAGTGCCGTTCAGGGGTAAAACAACCCAACTTATCATCTTTGGAACCATTTAGATGATAAGATATATCAGACTGAATCTAATAGTATTCTCTGCAGTTGCAATGAATTATAAACTTAAGTTGCAATACCTAAGTAGAGTGAGCAAGGATTTCGTTTTCCAGCAAGTCATGGCCACAAACACCGGAGATTTCTGATACAGAGTGGAGACACTGAGGTCAATGATCCGAACCCCTTCGTAGGTAAGTCTCGTCTTATTCGCTTGACTCAATAGATAAGAGAGAAATGAAGAGCTTCCCTGATCATCTTCGTCTTCAGTGGATGTTGCCTCCGCATCCCTGAGCATCTCAGGATAGACGATGGCTCTGTAGAAGAGGGGCGAGAAATTCCTCCAGGTGAGAAACATCTCATTGAAGACATCTGTCATCAGATCCCGATCGTTGATCTGATACCAGAAGCACACCTTGGCCACGAAATCCACCAGGATCTTTTCCACGATGTCTGAACTCAAGAAAAACCGCCACCTTTGGAAAAGGGAAACTCTCAAGTTACAAAATGGCTGACAGACAAGAAACATGTTTTGAGTGAAACATACACCGCATTCCCTCGATTATAAGACGCAATCGATTACGAGACAAACACGCATTATCCATCGATTATAAGACGCCACCGATTATCCATCGATTATTATAAGACGTCCTCAATTGTTATAAGCCATTCTTTTTAAAAGACGCCATCGATTGTTAAACGCAAACATGAGAGTGTAAAAGTTTTTTTACTGGGGGAGGGGGGGCGGTGATATTGCTACAGGAATTAATTACTATAGGAATCATTTATATTTAAACATAAAGCTTGGGTACCTATAACGCCAAATAAAATCAACACAAACTAAATACTGCATGAAATAATTTTCCTATTTACTGTCTTCATCATTATTTTTAACTCTCCGAATCTATATCCTGCTTTTTCAGACAGGACAGCAGGATCCAAATTGTCCCGAAGAAGATCATCTGTACCATCAAGTGCGGGGAGGGGATATGGCTCACTAGGTAGTGCGCCAGTCTTCTAAAGTACAGTTCCCAGCTTTGAGTCCCAACTGGGTTAACGCTGATAAATATCACCGTTAAATACTCCCCCCCCCCTCCCCGGGTGAAAAAGGAAGCACTGATTGTAGGCTTTGAAAGGCCGCTCTCCGTCGGATGGGGCGGGCTGGCGGGCGGGGTGGCTCAGTCGGTAGCGCACCAGGCTCGTAGAATGCAGTTCCCAGGTTCGAGTCCCAGCTGGGTCAGCGTTGAAATTTATCTCCGCAAAATTCCCCGGCCTGCCCACGGTCAATAGGGGACACCGATGGGCATGGAAATGCCGCCGTCCGTCGGATGTGACGTTAAGCCGTGGTCCCGTGTTCGGGAGAGCCATACCCTGTGCACCATTTTAAGATCTACCATCTGTCTCCTAACAGCTGTTCCAGTGGGTCTCCTCCCCCAACCTTCTCTGAGCCTTCGGAGTCCATATGACCTGACCATTTAGCCCATGGTGTGCAGAAAAGTGCCGCTCAGAAGTGAAACAACCCAACTCCGTCGGATGGCCCCATGTGCGGTTGTTACGTTAAATTTGTACATGTTAAAGAACCCGCTGTTGGGTCTTGACTGGAGGCTGCCATATGTTTCGTAAGAGCTATCCAGTGGGTCGCCTCCACCAATCTTTTCTGCGCCCTAGGATCCTTGTGACCTGGCCATTTAGCGCATTGTGTACAAAAAAGTGCCGCTCAGAGGTAAAACAACCTAACCCCTCTTTCGCCTTAATCATTCAATTTAATCTTTGCACGTCGATTTTTTTAGTGGCCATCGACTAAACGATGCACACCGATTTCAGAAGCATTAAAAAAGCGAAGAATAAAAAGCTGCTTCTTATAATCGAAGAAATTCGGTGCTTCAATGAATCAGTGAAAAATATTAGATACTTTGTTGTGCATTAATTGGTAAAAGTGCGATTGAATTTCAAAATAAAATGAAATAATTAAATTCAATGTATAATTTAGCTATTTTTATGCTCTGAACCTTTCAACACTTAATCCTGGAACGTTTTAGGTCATGCTCCAACTGATATGTAATGAAAGCACAAAAGGGGAAGGAGAGGGGGAGGGTTATATACTACTCTCCTTGAGGGCCTCAATTTGATATATTTCGCAATGAAGTCCCCGAAACAGGCTCGTCATCTGTAGCTTCCGGGCCATCTGGGCCAGTGTTGCAAAATTCTTCACCCTGCCCACTGTCAGTAGGGGACACCGATGGGTTTCAGACGGGACGTTAAGCTGTGTCCCGTGTGCGGTGAGAACCATAACCCTGTGCACGTTAAAGAACACGATGGATAGCCTTGATGGGAGGCTATCATTTGTGTTCTTCCAGCCCTCGGGGTCGTTGTGACCTGGCAATTTAGCCCATTGTGTGCAAGAATGTGCCACAATGCCCCTCCTATAAGATTAAAACATGTTAATCCCCCCCCCCCCCATAATAAGTTTCTGGATACGTCACTGACAACTGCCGAAAAAGTGTCTTCTGATTACAGGCCGTGTGGGTAGAGTTCATTCTCGTACTTCGATTATTACTTTACGCAAAGAATTAATTATTAAAACAAAAAATTAATTTGCATAATGGCTGGAATGTGATACGGTATAGCCACATAGGTCTGACAGGAGCCTGCCAGTGTACCCAGGTCCCTTTGAATCAGTAGCCAAGCGTGCTGAACACTCGGCTAATAGGATTAAAAAATTAAAATCTCCTGAAAGAAGTGAAAGAATTACATTAAATAAATCTAAGGATTTCTTCTTAATAGAAAGTTCCGATCTACCTACATTAATGCCCATCAGGACCCACAGAATAACTAGTCATCACACGCGACAACTCATTATCACTCCGTGCAGCGCCACCTAAAGCAGCGTGCAGTATTTCTCATTTTATCTCTAATATTTAAAGTGTGTAGACATCTCGTTTTCCAATTCTGTATCCGACTATTATTTGGTAAAAATTTACATGATATAGAACAATATATTTACAAGATTTTAAAAAATTATTATTTATCCAAAATTAACTGCAGGTTTTTTCCCACAAAAATATCTATCTGCATATTTTTAAAATTAATTATATATTAATATTGTAACAAAATTAATTTTTCGCTGTGAGATAGAAGCTTTAACATCGCCGTCGTGTTAGAAGTCGTTTATGTTTGCTCACTTCTGAATCTGCAGTTCCAAGGTTCGAATACTAGGCCAGAGTTGAGATTTATCTGCATCAAACTCCCCAACCTACCCATGGTCAGTAGAGAACGCTGATGGACTTGGAAAGATCGCCGTCCGTCGGATGGGACGTTAACTGTGACACCGTGTGCGGGAGAGTCATACCCTGTATATTACATGGCCTTGACGGGAGGCTCCTTTTGTATCCCAACAGGTGTCCATTGGGTCCCCTCCCCAACTTTCTCGGGGTCCTTGTGACCTGGCCATTTAGCCCATTGGGTGAAAAAAGAATGCCTTGCAAGGGTAAAATAACGAAACCTAATCTGTGGTCAGGATCCACCAAGGAGTGGTTTTCAATGCAAGTAATTTGAGACAAAATAATTGGGTCACTCATTCCTAAAGACTAAGTCATGAAGTGTTTTTTTAGTAATAGGAAAAAAAGGCTGTTTTTAAAAACATTCAAATAACAAAAGACAATTCTCAATACGATGGGACACGCACTTGTGAAATGCCGACAGCATCTGTCGAATCGTATTCTCTGCGCTGGCAGGAAGAATCGGGTTCGGTCCCTTTTCCGCTTTCATCTGAAACCAACGGAACACGTACAGAGAGACGCCATGCGGACGATCGAGGCCCCGCGTGCCTCTTTGGATGTCTGCCACGGGAACCATTGGCAACGAGATGTCATCCGAGACATCGTCATCAGAGACTTCCTCTTGCGGATTGGCCATAAGAGAATCGAAATAAGACTTAATATTCAGAATTTGATTAGAACGAGAAAATAGTTATCGCTACATTTGTTTTTCTGTCTGTAGGAATAGGAATTTCTGACATACCAGAACACGAATTTGGCATCTCTAGACAAAATATTTTGCACGAAAAAAATATTCTTTTAATGAGTTTTGAAAACATTTTCTCCAGATTTGATTAACAATGGCAAATGTGATGCAACAATGCGGATTTAAACGTGATGTAGATGGTCGTGAGACAATGTCTAACGACGCAATAAACATTTTTGATCGTGGAAGAATAAAACGATTTCTTATTTATAGTTACGATTAAATACGTCTTTGCTATTTCATGTATTACCTTAAAAAAACTTCATACGCAGATTAGGAAACAACATGCTGTATTAGCTTATTAGAAGCACAAAAATTCGGTTATTTTGCTGACCACACTTTCTTGCATATATCATATGCAAACTTCGTGACGGAACAAAAAATATTTAAAAAAATAATACTTTTATTAATATAATGCATAACGTATTTGGAGAGTTTTTTTTTTTAGAATATAATTTTTATTCATAAGAGTGAAGAATACAAATACATTTACACTTTGACCCGCAAAGCTAAATAGCTTATCTGCAGGAAAATGAATAAATTATATTAAACATCGGTCATTCAGCCACAAAAATGGTGTACATCAAATAAATCCACAAAACACAACACATAAAAATCAGCTAACTAGAAAGTACCAAATAATTTTTTAATTCCATTTTAAGTCTTCTAAAACAATCTATATTTAGTAATTCTTTTGGAATAGCATTAAATATAAGTGGTACTTGATATTCGGAGGTATGTTTCCCGTAATTATTTCGAAAATTTGGCAATTTGTAATAACCCTGGTTTTGAAGTCTTGTATTTTTATTATGTTGAATTTTTAGTTTGTAAGTTTCGTCAAAAAATTTTTTAATTATTACATTATATTTATGTAAATTGCTGTAGGACAAAAGATTTAAAAATTTTAATCTATCGGTAGAAGTTTTATAAATTTTTTGCAAATGAAACGGAAGAATATTTTTAGCTATTATAGACTGCAGTTTTTCTATTTTATTTATGTTAGTTAAGTTAGTTGTTCCATGCACAATTATTCCATAATTTAAAATAGATTCGCATATTGCTTTATAAAATAGGACACATGTTTCCATATTTAATACGCATTTCAATTTTTGAATTTTTATCGCCGATATTCTCAAGCTTTCACATATGTGGGATATATGGGCATTCCACCTAAAATATTCATCAAAAATGATTCCTAAGTAATTTATTTTATTTACTTGCTCAACAAGTGGGCAGCTGCATAATGATTCACAATTCGAAGCATCCTTTTTTCTGCAATTTATTTTATGAGTTTTGATAAAGAGGTTTTGATGAATATGAAATCCTGGTGAATGAATAATCATCAGTTTTGTTTTTTTCTCATTTAAATAGATTTTATTATAATTTAACCATCTAATAATATTATTGTAATCTGTTTGAACCTCTGAAATGCTATCATTTAAACATTTTCTGCCTGTTTATTAAAACAATGTCGTCAGCATATAGATAAATAGCACTATTTAATTTTGTATTGAACAAATCATTTATGTACACTAGGAACAATAAAGGACCTAAAATTGAGCCTTGGGGAATTCCACATCGTGTAATTACTTTTCTGCTGTAGCAGTTTTTTATTTTAGTAATTGTGTATCTGTCTGATAAATAATTTCTAAACCAATCTAACAATATACCGCGAATACCGTAATTTTCCAATTTATTTAGTAAAATTCTATGATCTATTGTATCGAAGGCTTTCTTTAAATCTAAGAACATAGTTACAATTTTTTCCCTATTATTCAATGATTTATTAATATTATTTGCAATTTTGGAAATTAGTTGAATTGTGTTTTTTCCTTTTTGAAAGCCAAACTGATTTTCATTAATTATGCTGTGTTTAAGTAAAAAGTTAAAAACAGTATTATAAATATATTTTTCCATTATTTTCGAAAAAATAGGCAGAATTGTTATTGGTCGATAGTTAGAAAAATCCTCCTTAAAATACCACCTTTAAAAATAGGTCTTAAAATACCTGTTTTGAGTTCAGTAGGTATGTTCCCAGTAAATATAATCTGATTTATAATTTTTGATATAATATTTAGTAGTGTCTCTTTATTAAATTTTATATGTTTAATGCAAACATTATCGTAACCAGGTGATTTATTGGTGTCTAATGAAGTAATTATTTCATCAGTTTGTTTTTCAGTGATTTCATGTATATAGATAGATTTCAAAACTCTTTGTATCATGGTTGGAACATAATTTATATCGTCTTGGTGATTTGCATTTCTTATCTGTAAAATTAGTGTATTATAAATGTCACTGTAATTATTTGCTATTTCTTCCACAGATAATTTCTTTTTGGTCATATTGTCAATTATTACATTGTCCGATGATTTTTTTCTGTTTTCCTTCTAATATTTCATATATTAATTGCCAGGTAGCCTTCATATCATTTTTTTTCATTATAAGTTTATTTCTATAATAAAGTTGTTTCTGATTTCTAATCTGAATATTAACCCTATTCCTTAATTTTTTATAGTTATTTTTATAAGCATCACTTTTATCATTGTTTTTAAATTTAATCCAAGCTTTATCTCTTTCTTCAATTAATTCTATCAAGTTCGGTGTTATCCAATTTTTGCTATTATTTCTTTTTAGTTTTCCAACTCTCCTCATATATATTCTATTTTTTCCTAAAATTCCATCATAAATGTCTTTAAATACTTTATATAGGTTTAATTCATCCTTTGAGTTGTTTCCATAATTTTCTAAATTCCAATTCGTTTCAGAAATAGCTTTGTTTATATTGTTATGGTCAAATGACCAATTCTTATTTTCCTGGTCTGTTTCATTATGATTAAAAATAAAAAAAAAAAAAATAAATACCCCTCAAGCAGCTGCTTGCCACAGAGGTCTGACAGGAGCCTGTCAGTTTATATGCCACAGTAGAAGATCTGAGAGGATGGCAGGACCTCAGCAGTAGTATTATTTAAATTGTTATTGGTGTTGCTAATCAGTGTTAAAATCATATAGTGATCTGCTATTTTGCTTGTTTGAATTATTGAATTTGCTGACATATTTTTAATCAGTTTAATATTAATATGGTCTATACAGGTTTTGGTAATTTTATTTTTTACTATTTCTTCTCTTGTAGCTTCCCTTATTAATCTTTCAAAATTCATTTCAGCCAATAGTGTGATATATTTTTCTGTGCCATGTTTTTTAGTATTCATTGTATCGATATTAAAATCACCTATTAAAATCTGATTTTGGTCTTTTTCTGTATTTTCCATACAGTTTCGGAAATTCAACAGAAAAGAGTTCACATCTGTACTAGGCGATCTGTATAGTGCTAAAACATGATATATTATATTATTTTTTTTTACTTTTATATATATAGTTTCCGCTGGAAATGTTTGTTGTGAAATAATTTCAATATCTAGATTTTCTTTATAGTATACTGAAATCCCCCTAATATTTTTATTTATATTATCATTTGTGATTTTATTAAATTTATCAATGTTATATAAGTAATTCTCATATTTATTTACATTTGTTTCAGTTAAAACAAGCAAATCAATGTGTTTCATGTAATTGTTAATACTTAATTTTAATGAATCCCAATGTTTTCTTTGACTTCTTATATTAACATGAGCAATTCCTAATTAATTTTTGTGAATATATTTACTATAATTATTTTCGAACCAAGCCTCCACTTCTAAACCTGTAGTTACATAAGTAACATCATAGTTGCTATCAAAACCTTCAAAATTCAAATCAGACATAGCTAACAAGAATATTCATAAAAAAAAAAAGCAAAAGAAAAGAGCAAAAAAAAAGAGAGAAAAAAAAAGCAAGGTTTATCGGACATATCTAAAAGTTCAAAAATCATCAAAATTGGTGAACATATTCAAATTGATAATTCTTTCACCAGTTGATTTCCTCATTAGAACTTTTCCATTTTTGAACCAAACATACTTATAATTTTTTTCTTTTGCACACATCCTAGCTCTCCAGAAAAGTTCTCTGTTAATCATAGTCATGTTTTCATTAATATATATTGGTGTTCCTTTATCATCAAGGTCTGCAATAGTGGTGGTAATTTTTTTTTTCCTGTTTTGTATCCAAATGTCTCTATCTTTCCGTGTAACGAATTGGACAATTATCTTTGGGATTTTGCTTTTATTTCTTTCTGGAAGTCTGTGAACTTTTTCAATCATATTGTCTGTGTAGTTGACTATGTTTAATGACTGGGAAATTTTACACAACTTTATTTTAAGCTCTGTTTCATCCTCCCCTTCAATTATGGGAATACCATGAATTTCTATATTTTTATTGCGTCCATATTGTTCCACGTCATTAAGATTTTGTTTCAGCTCCTTAATCTCTTCTCTCATTTCTGTGTTTAAATTTTCGGCTTCATAGATTTTTGTAGTTAAATCCTTTTGATTTTTTTCGTAATTTATTACTTGTTCCATTAGTTCGTCATACTTGCTAGAAAAAATTCTACACTTCGTTTTAATTCTCTCACTTCTGTCTTTAAATCACGGATCTCTACTACCAGTAGATTGATGTCACGTGTCGAACTGTCTCTGCTTCCCATGTCTAAGGTCGCTTTTCGGTTTATTTTGTTCGACTTGCATTCGAAACATAACCACGCATTCTTCTTTTCTAGGGACAGCTTTTTGTAATTTTTTTCTGTTGTGCCCGAACAGACAAAATGTAGTTTGCCTTTGCATCCACTGCAAACTATGCATTCCGAGTTGGGTGGTACTGCTTCGTCACATCTGTTGCAAATTGAGGTCATTGTTGTGAGCGGAAGCGATATACCTCTGGCAAAAACAACGAGAGCCACCCGTGACAACAGGGAGAGTTCAGCAATTAGTTCCAAGGTTCGGTCTTTTGATCTTTTACAGCACACAGCACAGAAGGCACTGTACACGGAGACTGACGTAGGGGAGGGGCAATAAAAGTTAACAGCACTTACAGGTCCGAAGAATCCCAGATGGTCAACCGATGGTGGTCGGGGTGGTGAAGGATATCCAAACACGACGGGCTAGCGGGAGCTCCAAGAATGTACGTCCGATCACGACAAGAACTGAGGGGAACAGTATTGTATTTTAAAAATGTGTTAGAGGAACGGGGGGGAGATTTTATTTTTCAAAATGTTAAACCACAGGTAATTAATAAGAAAATATTTAAAAAAAGTCACCTAATAAGTAAATAACAACCAGTGGTATATTTTGCTTCATAATAATTACCAAATGTTTCAAAAGCGCGAGGCGGGGGCGGCTTTGTGCCTGACAGGCTCGTAATCTGCAGTTCACTGGTTCGAGTCCCAGCTGGGCCAGCGCTCAGATTTATCTCCGCAAAACTCCAGCCGTAATCAATCAGTATCAATTCAAATCAGTAGGAAGACACCGATGGGCTTGAAATAGTTCGCCGTCCGTTGGATAGGAGGTTTAGCTGTGGCCTCAGGTGTGGGAGAGTCATACCCTGTGCACGTTAAAGAACATGATGGATGGCCTTGACGGAAGGCTACCATGTCTCCCAACATCTGTTCCAGTGGGTCATCTCCCCAAACCTTCTCTGTTTGATGCTGAGATGTACCGAAGAAATCATTGAAATACCATCGTCACACACAACACCTTTTTCAATGACCATCCCTTTTTTCCCCTTGAACACCACCATGCCATTCAGTTCATACTCGAAGGTAAGCGTATAGCGTATAACCGTCATCTCCAATAGCAAACCGTTCCACGGCGAGATCACTTTCGGGCTGAACACAAGCCATCGTTAACACGTATAGGCGAGTGTAGAAGCCAGTCCATACCACTGTTCTTCGGATAATATAACCGAAGCTTTATGGGTCTAAACGGAATGTCACTGAACTTCTGAAACAAACATATGTGCACTTCGGGAACGTTCTTGCAAATCTTCACCAACAAGTCAGAACCTATCCGGTAACCGTCATCTCCAATAGCAAACCGTTCCACGGCGAGATCACTTTCGGGCTGAACACAAGCCATCGTTAACACTTCAGTACTGCAAAACTATGTCTTTTCACACATCAAGTGTACTACTTTTACCTAAAACCTTTGATGTCATCTGGTAATAGCCTGCCATTGGTAGAGATTTAATTCGTAGTGATATTAAAAACCCAATTGTAAAAGGGTAATTTCTGTTCTATATCTGATTGGTCGTCATTGTGATTTCTTAGTGTAAAAGCTGTTTTATTGAGGTCTACTTAATTGAATTCAGAGCAACCTCTTGGAAAAATAAGATCGAAAACCTCTCTGTTTATGATAATTCTATTTGGAACTTTACAAAGAGGCTAAAAAATCCTAAAAATAACCTCCCGCCTATACAAGGTGAAAAGGGGGTGGTATATAGTGATGCTGAGAAAGCGAAGCATTTGCCTCAACATTGGTCACCCAGTTCCAGGAAAATTCTGACTTGTCAGATGAAATTACTCAACGAGAGGTGAAAGATGAAATACATCATTTCTATCTGTGTCCCACAAGTCAGACACTTTTCACTACCTCTAAGGAGATTAAGGCAGCAATCGGGAAGCTAAGTGAAATAAGGCTCCTGGTTTGGATCTGGTTACAAATGCCATGATCAGGAATTTACCCGTCAATGCAATAGTCTTTTTGTGTTCTATATTTAATGTCCTTATACGACATGGAGTTTTTCCTGAGGTATGGAAGCGAGCAAAGATCAAGATGATCCCTAAGCCAGGGAAAAATCACAAGTTTCCAAGTAGCTACCGTCCGATTAGCCTGTTGTCTTGTCTCAGTAAGCTGTTGGAACGAATAATGTTGAATCGAATGCAAAATTCGTCTCTCAACATCAGGTGATTCCGGATATATAATTTGCTTTCCGGTAAAAGATGTCAACGGATCACCAGCTTTTACGGGTCGTTGGTAAACTAAAGGAATCCTTAAATAAGAAGGAATTCGTAGCTGCTGCCTTCCTCGATGTGGCCAAGGCATTCGACAAGGTTTGGGTTGATGGGCTGATTTCTAAGCTCATCAGGGTAAAGGCCCCATCAGGGATGATTCTTTTTATCGAATCCTATTTACATCACCGTACTTTTCAAGTATGTGTCAATGAGAGTCTATCTGCAGTCCAGAGTATACAGGCAGGGGTCCCACAGGGTTCCCTTCTTGGCCCTGTTCTGTTCTCTATCTACATGATTTCCCCTTGCATGAACGTTTGTTTTATGCTATGTACGCGGACGACATAGCTATACTTTCTCCATCTCTGAGGTCTTCGATAGCTATAGACAGGCTGCAGAAAGGCTGAAAAATGGTACGATAAATGGAAGATCAAAATAAACGCTGACAAAGGTTCAGCGCTACTATTTTCTTTGAAGAAAGTTTCTTGTGACAGCAGTTTATGTATATTTAATAACCCTATTCCTTGGCAAAAGACTACAAAGTATTTAGGGCTGATTTTGCATCATAAATTGAAGTGGAACGACCACATTAAATACGTCATTCATAAAGCTAACATCATCCGATGCCAACTTGGACCCTTGTTGGGTCGAAATTCGATCCTATTGATCACAAATTACTTCTGTACTTTTCTGTGCTACGTCCAGTATTGACTTATGCTGCCCCTGTCTGAGCGAATACGACCAAGACAAATATCCGTTGTTTACAATGATATCAGAACAAAGTGTTACAAATGCTCCCTGGTTCGTCATAAACAGAAGAATTCATCACGATCTTTGAGTTGAACACATATAAAACTTTATTAAGAACACCTCGAAGGTTTTCTTTGATGGTGTTGACTCAAACCCACATGATTTGATATCTTCTCTATTGCATTATTTGTTCGATCCTCAGAGCAGGATCAAAAGAGCAAGACCCCTGATCTTCGATATGGATACCTTTTTGGTTTAGTTCTTGCTTCCTGCTCCTGTTCCTACGCGTTCTTTTCATAGTCCTTCGGGGTTTCACCATAGCTTGGTGTACTACATTTTGTACTGGCTTTGGCTCATGGCCTTATCGGCGATCATCAGATGAAAATGGTTATGGGGTCATTTGATCCTGGCACGCTATCAGCTACTTAACTTAATCCAGAAAGGATATATATATATTCTTCAAGTTGGCAACACTCACCATATGTGAAATAGAAAACATGGTTCTCTTAAGGTTATCATTTTTGCGTAAGCAATATACTTTAATTTCAAAATTTTGTTCAAGTAAGTAATAAAATTAGTTATCAAGTAAGTTCATTGTTAAATAAAATGAACGTTTAAGGATTTCGCTAAAACTGAATAATTTATATTAGAAAACGTAAATTATCCAACTTGAAGCTATTTTTTTTGTAAGAACATGCTCATTATTTTCTTCATTAACACAAAGATCTAATGACAGTCTAAAAATACAGAAATATTTTTGCCAACTTTTTTTTTGGATATGCAAGTTCAAATCGTAGTGCAATAACCATAATTCTGGCCATTCGTTGGGTGTGACAGAAAATTCGGAAA
This sequence comes from Ryuthela nishihirai, assembly GCA_038380435.1. Lineage (NCBI taxonomy): Eukaryota > Metazoa > Arthropoda > Arachnida > Araneae > Heptathelidae > Ryuthela > Ryuthela nishihirai. The sequence continues at coordinate 4,094,328 of JAWZYU010000026.1, forward strand.
TTATTGATATGTGAAATTCACAAATTCCTCATATATACTGTTGTATTTTTACATATAATGCTGGCTTGTATATTTTTTTATGCAGAACTGAGGTTTCATGATTAACAATGTAACTTTTTAAGAATATGGGTTTATTTAGTTTAGAGGAAAGGAAGTCTAAGTATGAATTTGCTTAGCAAACATTTGGAACTTAACTGCCCAGTGGTATACTAGGGACCACAAGAAATTAAGAGGAAATGTTTTGTGTTGTGGAAAATACTGCATTGTAGTCCTGCCTGTCACAGCTTCTTATTAAAAAAGAAAACCCTGATAATTGAGAATTCTGCTGAAATAATACTTTTCAGATCTTACTGTAACACAGTAGATTAACTACAAATAGATAATAAAAAATAAATCCCCCCACAAGCAGCTGCTTGCCACAGAGGTCTGACAGGAGCTTGTCAGTTTATATGCCACAGTAGGAGATCTGAGAGGATGGGAGGACCTGAGCAGAAAAACGACACACACATCCATGCCTAATCCGGGGCTCGAACCCAGGTCCCTTTTAGATCAATAGCCAAGCGTGCTAACCACTCGGCCACGGGACGGCCCACAAAACCAACAAATAGATACGATACAATAAAGAGACTCTTGCTCAGAAAATCATTAAAACAGTTGGAAGTTCTCTGTTATTGAACAATAAAATTTTGAAGTTTATACTTCAAATTATTTCCATATTAAAAATTTTTCAGGAGCAAACAGAATTTTTCAGAGTAATGAGAGCACACCTTCAGTGAAGTGACACCATATGGTTACGTTAGGGCTGTTAAAAACTTTCCTCATTGTGAAGGATGATTTCAGTGTCTCAGTTGCAGGTAGGAATGGATGAATTCATTATTTCAGTAGCCTCGTGGACGAGGTTCTATAGTAAGTGGATGTCTTTCAAAACCTAGAAAAAAATTATTCAACTCTGCATCACTTCTACCTGTCTTATGTTGATGATATATTTTAAATTTGGAATAGCAGCAATGAGCAATTAAACCTTCATTAACAGAGCCAAGAGTAGCTATCCTACAATATGTTTCATGAAGAAGGGAAACAGCAATGCCATCTCCTATTTAAATGCTTTTATCCAAAAAGATGATGCAGGATCCTTGAAAACATCAATATACCAAAAGCCTATCTTTGTACCCTTCTTCATACATGCAGACTCATACACCCATGAGCATACAAAATTGCAGCCTTCCATTCTCATCCATAGAGCTTCACCATATCATCAAACAAATTTTTGCTTAAAAAAGAAATTCAGTCCATCACTGCATCTCATGTTATAAAAGGAGGGCAAAAAAGTTAGAAATGGAGGCAAAGAAGAACATGTTTTCAGTTTGGGAAATTTAAAAAAAAAATTACTAAGTTTATTCAAGTACCTTCTTAACAGTTCAGTCAGAAAAAGACAGTATACCAATTTGGGTCAGTATACTAATTTTTACTGTTGAGGACGTAAACTTGAGTTTTCATTACCATGGTGACGAAAAAAAGCAATCTTTTTTCTAGGAACCCCTCTTTGGGTTAGGGCTGGGGGGTTGTGGGAATCAACTAAAAGGACCATTTTATTACATTGCATCAAAAAAAAAATGGCAGTCGAGGAGGTGGCAAGAAAACAATGAATAAAATTTATTTGTTCATTTTACCTTTCTTGAATTCTGGTTTTCATTCTTTACAAAGTGTATGGTCTGACAATAAGTTACTACATAGTTTTGCATTAAGAGTCCAAAAATAAAAAAAAAATCCAAATTTGGCACAGGTAAGTGAAATCATAAAAGATTTGAAGAAGGCCAAAAGAAAGCTAATGTTGCCAAGATGTAAGAAATTCCACCAAATTCTTTATCTGTATATTATAATGTTGGTGGAGCTTGAGAAATAAAGAGGTACTGCTTCAAGAAAAAAGATTAAATCAGCTTTATGTCCAAATGTTCTTTTCTATTGGTTATTAGGAGCCTGAGCTCAAAATTGAAATTGCCATTAAAATAGTCCACTGCTTCAAGCAAAAACAAAAACAGCAGTATACATTAAATGCATGGCTTGCTAAAAAAATAAGTGATTTCTTTATTATCTGTACATAAGTAGTCTTATTGTTCTTAAATTCATCATATATTTCTTTTTTTCTTTTTTTTTTTCTTTAATAACTTTCCAGTCACTATTTCTTATAATGAATTTATGGATATAGCAAAGTTTTTAAGTTGTTCCTTCAAATTTGTTAGAAATTGTTTCAACTGTACATTTATTTTAGAAATGATTTGTTATAGCCTTTAAATTATATTGTTACAAGAAGCAACACTGCTGTTAAATGTTTTGGCTGCCCTTTAAATAGTAATTATTGTTAAAAATAATGACTTGGTGAATATTTTCAATTTGTGGTTAGCGCGCTTGGCTACTGATCTAAGGGACCTGGGTTCGAGACCCGGGTAAGGCATGGATGTATGTGTTGTTTTTCTGCTGAGGTCCTGCCATCCTCTCAGACCTTCTACTATGGCATATAAACTGACAGGCTCCTGTCAGACCTCTGTGGCAAGCAGCTGCTTGAGGGGGTATTTATTATTTTTTTATAATGTTTTGTTAAAAAAAGGGTTTGTTTCATGGTTTGAGAACTTTCAATATCATTTAATTATTCAATATCATTATATCATTAATATTATTTCAATTAATTATTCACATTAATTAAATTAATTATTCACATAAAATGGAAGCATCCCAATACTTTTGATAATTTCCTCATTTCCAGAACAGGAAAAAAAAATAAGGAAATGTTTGAGTATCAAAATTTGATTCTAATTCTACCCATAGAAAACTAAGGGGCAGGGGTGGCTCCGTCAGTAGCATGCCAGGCTCATAATCTGCAGTTCCCAGGTTCGTGTCCCAGCTAGGCCTGTATTGAGATTTATTTCTGCAAAACTCCTCGCTCTGCCACAGTCAGTTAGGGACACCGATGAACTTAGAAAGACTATTGTCCATCGAATAGAACAGTAAGCCATATTCTGTGCACATTAAAGAACATACTGGATGATATCACTAATATTATTTCAATTAATTATTCACATTAATTAAATTAATTATTCACATAAAATGGAAGCATCCCAATACTTTTGATAATTTGCTCATTTCCAGAACAGAAAAAAAAAATAAGGAAATGTTTGAGTATCAAAATTTGATTCTAATGCACTTCTCTGCACTCAATGTGCTTAGAATGGGGGAATTATTGCTCTTACTACCTATAGCAAATTGTCACGCATGCATCATACTTATTGCTTCATTGTACAAGTGCTATTATTAAATTTAGTTTTCTGTTGGGTTGTTTTAGCTCTGAATGGCACTTTTTTGCACACAATGGGCTAAATGGCCAGGTCATAAGGATCCCGAAGACTCAACGAATGTTGGGGTGAGGAGACCCACTGGATAGCTGTTGGAAGACATGATAGCCCCTGTCAACAACCCAACAGAAAACTAAATTTAATTATAGCACTTGTACAATGGAGCAATAAGTATGATGTATGCGTGACAATTTGCTATAGGTAGGTAGTAAGAGCAATAATTCCCCCATTCTAAGCACATTGAGTGCAGAGAAGTGCATTAGAATCAAATTTTGATACTCAAACATTTCCTTATTTTTTTTTTCTGTTCTGGAAATGAGCAAATTATCAAAAGTATTTGGGATGCTTCCATTTTATGTGAATAATTAATTTAATTGATGTGAATAATTAATTGAAATAATATTAGTGATATCATCCAGTATGTTCTTTAATGTGCACAGAATATGGCTTAATGTTCTATTCGATGGACAATAGTCTTTCTAAGTTCATCGGTGTCCCCAACTGACTGTGGCAGAGCTTGCAAGATAAATCTCAATACAGGCCTAGCTGGGACACGAACCTGGAAACTTCAGATTATGAGCCTGGCATGCTACTGACTGAGCCACCCCTGCCCCTTAGTTTTCTATGGGTAGAATTTTTTTTAGAGGCAAAATCGAATCGACTTCAAAGTGGTAATTTATTAGTAGATACCAAGTATGTTGAGTTTCTTTATTATTTATCCATAGTATACTTGTAAGAAATAATTTCCATCTATATGGCATTTGTCTGCCGCTTGTGGTGAAATTGCTGGAACAGCCCCTACATATGATGTAATGTAGGTTGAAAATGTTCATATCATCAATTGGAGGAGATCTTGATTGGCAGCTGGTAGCTCAGCAGTCCAGAGCTCTTGATATGTTATCAGGTCATGGATTCGTATCCCACTTGGCTCAAGACAATTTTTCCTCTGAAAAAAATTTGAATCGACTTCAAAGTGGTAATTTATTATGAATATATAAAAATATGAAGCTCTGTTCATTTAGTCATCATGATTGATATTACAGTGGTTGTGGTGAGTACCATATTGTCTCAAGTGAACAGACATCAAGAGTGTGCAGTGAACCATACTCTGTGCACATTAAGAACCTGCTGAAGGGCTGTGATGCTTTCAATTGTCTCCTAATAACTGTCCAGTGGTGAATTTCAACTGTCTCCTAATAACTATCCAGTGGTGAATTTCAACTGTCTCCTAATAACTGTCCAGTGGTGAATTTCAACTGTCTCCTAATAACTGTCCAGTGAGTCCAACTGTGAGCCTTTGAGGTCCTTGTAACTTGGCTATTTAGTCTACTGTATATGCACAAAAGTGCCTCTCAGAGGTAAATATGACAAAAGCATTGATAATTAGTATTCAAACTGAATCGGGACTCATGCAAAGAGCACATTTTGTCACTTGCCTGGGTTCCAAAAGTGATATCTGCATCACATTAACTCTTTTCTTGCAGGTGAAGTGGACACAAACTTTTGATCTATGTGTGCACAAACGTCATTCATGCAGCCTTCTCTACAGAGTATATTTTAAAATTGTGATCCCTGTGGTGGTCACTGACAGCTTGTAAGACAGTTGCCTAGCTGTCATTTCCCTATGTTGTCTTGCTGTTAAGGAGAGATAACGTTATGGTCTTGAGACTACCTTGTCCTGGTCTAGGACTAATTCTCTTGTTACAAGAATTATGTTCATAGTCTTGAGAAGATATTTTGTACTTTAAGACCCTAGATATATTAGTCTGGAATTGACCTGCTTGCACACATCACCTTTATGACATGTTAAAATCCAGTTGCTACTGAAATTGGCTGACTGAGTGGAAATGAGTGGCTACTACAGGCCATGCACTTTTTTTTTTACAGCAATCCTAATTTGTGTGATCATGTTGATAAATTGTCAGTATTTTCACCTGTATTGCAAAATTTACACACATATATATATATCACATTTCATGTTCATTCCCTTGTGTGCTTTTCAAGCTACAACATTCTTTTAATTTTGAGTGCCAGTGTACTTTGCCTACATGTACATAAAATAAAACAATTCACTGCTTTGCCCATTTTATTCCATGTCAGTGCTTTAGATACATTTGGCATTAAGATATATTTGTTAACAAATTAATATTAAACATCTAACTCATATTGCTGTACTTTACCTGTATATGCTGTAGAACAACACTTGAGTACCTTGCATGATGTTTTGTTTTATAAGGCTAGTGTCTTTCTCTTAATCCAAAATGCTTCTTATGGTCCAGCACAGCCCATATTCCAAAGTTACTTGACTGAAGGAGTTCAAGTGTGTTAGTTTTAAAATTTATATATATATTTAATTTTAGATTTAATGCCACAGAAAAAGGAGGAGGAATTTGGAAAGAATGTCAATTAGAGTGATAATATCACCACTCAAGATCATTTTTTTAATGTCCAAAAAATTTTCTAGATGTGAATGGCTGTGGAAGCCATTCTCCAATTCTCGGGAGAGTGAAAAAAAAGTGCAAATTTTAGGAAGTTAAGACAATATTTGAAATTGTTATTTGTATTAGAAAAGAGCCATGACAATGAAAGGCAAAATGATCTATAATAATAAATAAATACCCCCTCAAGCAGCTGCTTGCCACAGAGGTCTGACAGGAGCCTGTCAGTTTATATGCCACAGTAGAAGATCTGAGAGGATGGCAGGACCTCAGCAGAAAAACGACACACACATTCATGCCTTATCCAGGGCTCAAACCCAGGTCCCTTAGATCAGTAGCCAAGTGCGCTAACCACTCGGCCATGGGATGGCTCAAGATCTACCAATGTTAAATGGAAATTACTAAATGTAAGTTTTAGAAGTTAGAGCATATTATTTGATCCTAAGTTGATTAATGCAGTCAAAACACCTTCCCATGTCCAGCCTGAAAAACTTGAATTAATCCAAGGCCCAGCTATTTTTTCACTATCTATACTCATCCAAAATAAATAATTAAGAGAAATAGATTACTTTATATAGCAAATTAAACAGCATTTAATTCTGAATTTTATGAAAGTAAAATTCAAATTTATATCAACAGTCACAAAAAGTATTCTAATAATCTATATACAATGGATTAAAATTCATGGTCTGAACATGTTAAGTACCATTTAATATTCTGAAGGCAGAAAGCAATGTAATTAACTAGAAAAACATTTAACACCTCTAGCAAATGTGGGATGCTCATTTTCAAAGAGAATGTTTAAAACTCTGTAATGATGGAAATTAAAACTACCCAAGGATTTTAAAGTTGTAAATCATAATATTTTGTAAGTGCCTGTCCAACTCAAAAAGAATTTTTCAGTTATCTCTTAAAACCAAAACATCACATTTTTCGTACCAGCCCCTGGTAGTAAAAAGGCAAATCACTGCTCACTGTGCAAACTTCATGACCCTCACACTCCATCACCAAAATTTCAGATTTGTAGCATAAATGCGTCATTAACAGTATTCATTTAAAATTTTGCAAAATTTTCAACCTTTATCTACCATTAGAAGGAGCAGTTGAAACTTTTTGGCGAATCAGAATATGGGAATTGTAATGCATCAATACCTATCCAATCCAAAAGGAATTTTTAATATATACCTAAAGGCAAAAAGTTGAATGACTGCAGATGCTCAGATGACAAAGTGAAAGCAGCTCTTCTTTGGAAAAGGAGCTAAAAATATTTAATAGTAAATGAGTATATATATGTATATATATATAAATGCTGCCCTACCAAAATATTAGAAAATTTCCTTGTTACATCAATGGGAAGCTCTCTAACTTGTAAAATATGCATTTAATGGAAAAAATGACTGAAGATAAAAATCAATCAAATCTATTTAAATCTCAATTTTCAACAATATTTGTTCAATATTTAAAGAATTATGGAAGCTGAAATATATAACAATAAATTGTTTTATAAAAATAATTCATAATTGTCTTATAGTGAAATAATCATTTTGCAAATGTCTTAAAATATCCATTTTATTAAGTGGTTTGAAACAATACTTATTAAGTTTTAATTAAATTCTGAAGAAAATCTTGACACATTACTGCTATGAACTATTCTATCATCCATAACTCTTTAAATGCTGAACAAATATTGTTGAAAATTGTGATTTAGATAGATGTGATCATGATCTTAAATTTATATTCATTCACATTTTGCCATTAAATGCATATTTTAGAAGTTACAGAGCTTCAAAGTTAAATTCTAATTAATAACATTTGAAATTATCTAATAATTTGGTAGGACAGTGTATAAATCTATTATTACTGATAATTAAAAAAAGTTGTGCAATGTTATTTGCTAATTCATAACGACTAGATTTCTACATATATGCCAAACAATTCAGTGGAACTAATATGATTATAACTTTACATAAGATTTGTAGAATTATTCAAATCTGTATTTTTGAATTCACATACATTAATCTTTGGGAAGAAATTTTTGGTGTCAGTAATTAAATGAGGCATAAAAGGAGTGCCAGTAATTTTTCATTATACAATCTTAATGCATACAGTGAAATTCAACATAATTTTTTGGATTTAAGACAAATCCGTAGCAGAATTTTAAGAAACTTCATGTGAAATATATAAATAGCTAATATATTTTTTCCTCTTTATTATAGCTATCAATCAACCTTCAGCAGTGACAAATTCTGGCTTCCTTGTAAATAGTGTTGGATACAAATTACAACAATTTTTACATGTACCACAATGGACAAGCAACCGATACAGCACCAGTTTCTTTACAAGAGGTAATATTTTAATGTAAAATAGTAATTATAATATTTATGTATTTGCTATCTTAAATCGTTTTCACAAGTTTGCTATCAGGATGCACATTTCAACATTGATTCAACACATTTGTGATGTGTATTATTGAAAATCTTAATCACCTTAAGGAACAGCTCTGTACAAATATTATTTGATCCTAAGTTGATTAGTGCAGTCAAAACTCCTTCCCATGTCCAGCCTGAAAAACTTGAATTAATCCAAGGCCCAGCTATTTTTTCACTATCTATACTCATCCAAAATAAATAATTAAGAGAAATAGATTACTTTATATAGCAAATTAAACACTATTTATTTCTGAATTTTATGAAAGTAAAATTCTAACCAAAGTGAAAAACATGAATTTAAGACATTTTGAGAATGATAAAAGGAAATAAAGGATCTGGCAATACAATTGAGGTCGATTCTAGTAAACCTGATGAACAAAAATAGTTATATATTAATGAAAAGTAAATTACTTTTTGAAGAATATAATTTAAAAAAGTTATACAGGATTTTTTTATTATATAATTTTCTTCAGTATGACACACTTTAAATAGTGGGCCAGAATTATGAAAGGTGACTTTGTAGTGTTCCCTTTTGTGGGAGTTTTATTTCCTGTTTATGGCAATAGAGTAATACTTTCTTCTTGACTGGCATTTTTTCCCAATGCACAAATTTTCTGTTTGGCTATTGTATCTTGAAAATCTTATTGGCACAATGCCTGTAAGTGCACTAATGCTAAAAAAAATAAATATCCTCAGAGTGTCATAGCCAAGACTTTGAGATGGAAAGGTTAAACTTTTTTTAATCATTCAATATAAATATAATTTCTCTAAAATTAAATTTTGCCTGGGATGGGGGTTTAAAATTCTTTTAATGAAACAGCATTGTCACTCCCCTCCCAACCACAATAGAGAGTAGAATTGATTTCCAAGCCAAGGAAATCCTCTTTGTTTCAGTATCCAAGTATTCCCCCATTCATTCTCAGGAAATCATAAAAGATAATTTTTTTATTGAAGCCAAGAAATAAAAAAAATTATAACCTAAATAAAGTGAAAAGAAATAAACAGCAACAAGGCTTAAGACTTTCTCATCAGAAAAAGGTAGCAAAGATGTTGCCATAACTCTGAAAGATCTATAATGATAAATAAACCTATTGAAATATAAACAAAATTTTAATGAAAATATAAAGTTATTACTAATTGAACAAACTCTGTTGTTAACATAGGTAGGTTGGCCCTGAAAGAGCACGCATGCAATCGCATGTGTCAAATTAGTCACAACTGCATCTTGTTCTTCACTCCAATTGAACATGGTACAGTCCCAGAAGCAATGAACTTTTAGCAGTTTAATGGCATAGTTCTATATTCTTAATAAGGCTGCAACTGAAATATAATCCTGTAAAATTCCAACATTTGCAAAAATGTTGCTCAGTGACCCACTGGTATTACATTAGCTTTTGGTGACAGTACAGCTGCCAGGGTCTGGGATCGAGTCCCAGATGGCATAGTTGTATGTCCATGCATATGCCTATATGTTGTATAAGGAACCAGGACAAGCCTAATTGAGCTTCTAGGTTATCTCATCCTTTGTGAGGGGAATACTTCCCTTTTCCGTAAAGAAAGATATTCTTTACTAGAAACTAATAAAGTCCAATATGATGTGTGATGAATTCTGATGCTATAGCATCTATTTCAATTAGAAGAGATAATGAACTTTGATAATGAAGATCCAATACTATATACATTAAATAAATTATGAAAATTAAAAATTAAACCTTTTATACCAGCTTTGTTTGCCAAGATATGTATTTCACTGTTGTACCCAGCCATTCCTTAGTTGTTTGTAAAAATCTAAATACAAATACCAAACCACCCTTTTAGGCTAGTCATTTCTGAATGTAGGTCTCCAACATACAACTTAGAGCAAGCATTATTTTCTTTCTCTTCTGAATCTGAATTTATGCTAAAACTACTCACCAGGTCATTGATCTTATTCACAAAACACCTGTAATGTTAGGCACAACCATGCACTCTTGACGTGTTTCTCTATCCAGTGTGCCCATCTTGGATGCAGCAATGTGACTTAAGTCAAATTAGTTTGAGGTTGTGAGGCCCGCTGCCCCAGAGTACTTTAGTGTACATGAAATGCTGGACATTGCCACCTCATGAAATTGGCTTCAAGTGGTGTATTGCCAGCGGATGGATGGACGGACAGACGATTGGTCGGTCTCAATGGGCTCATCTCTGTTTGAATTCATGGCTGATGTCATGCTCCATATCGAAATAACAGCTTTGGCAAAAGTTTCATGTAAACCTGCCTTATGTATTCATTCGTAGATTAGGTGTTATTTTTTTGGAAACATAGTCTTGAACTGAATAAGCTGAAGTATTTAATAGTGTGCTATAAACTATTAAATTCACCCATGAAAGTTAGAACAATGAAAAATTGGCATATATAGATATTTTAATAGAAAGAACCTCCCATAAATATACAAGAAAACATACAGAAAACCAACTTATGTACCTAATATGATTTAGCCAATTCATCCCCCCCCCCCATACAAATATAAATAGCAGCTTTCAACACTTATTTTTTATTATTTTCAACACCATTTTACTCCAATTTGCAATCACTGAAAGTGTAATTAGACACATATACTTAATAGGCCAAAAAGCAGGCTATATATGTATGAGGAAATAAAATTAACAAGAGAGTAAAACTTAAAAGGTAGCAGTCAATCTACACCAGCTCAATCCCCACCCCCTCCAACTCCAAAGTATTGCCATAATATACCTACCAAAATTTATGGAAACTATGAAAAATACATTACTTTCATAGTTAAAAGTTAAAGTACCAATTATATGATCAAGACTCAATGTACTCCATCAGGAAGCATTTATAAAATGAAAATTATGATCCTAATAGTGTAATATCTGACAAGGATAAATACATTGGTTTTGCCTTTTTCTGATCAGATTAAAGGAGCTTCAGTTGGATCATTCTAAACAAACTTTAACCTTATCTAAAATAATTTTAGAAAATCGATTGCCAATAGATCAACTTTATTGAATCAAATACACTTGCAGAAATTGAAAAAAGAACACCCAGAAGGAATTCCTTTAGGAATGTCATATTATAATATGTTAATAGTTAAGAGCAGCAGAAACTGTGATCCAAGATTGAAAGCCATTGGATGAAATAATGACGTCACTGAGGACGACAACATGCAAATGTACGCAGCATGTATTTAAGGACTAGGGTGTGAAGAAAGAAGTTATTCGTCTTGTGTCATGTTGTTCAGTGCTCTTTAAAGAAGCTACCATGCCTGGACAATGCAGGTGCACAACATTTGTTCAGTTAGTGGAGTTTGAGCGAGATCGTACAGTGGGTCTTCAGGAAGCAGGTTGGTCTTTTCATCAAATTGCACACTGCATTGGACAAGAGGTATTGGCAGTGATACGATGGTGGTGTTGATGATCAGAAGAGCATTAGTACACTCGCAGAGTGGTTCAGGCAATACAGAGTTACAGATGCACAAGGGAATCAGCATATTAGTAGGGCAGTGGTGGTAGAGCAGACAGCTATGGGATCACAGATTTGATCTTCTGTCATATCAAGGGTGTCTACAAGAATGAAAGAATGACACACAATCATCTTTTGGGAGCAGGACTACAGACATACATGCATGGTTACCACTGTCACCTCATCACTGTCGAGCATGTTTGCAGTGGTGTCAAGAATGAGTTCATTGGAAGGAAGAATGGCAGTCTGTGGTCTTCAGTGATGAAAGCCGATTCTTCTTGGGAGTGTCTGGTGGAAGAAGCTGTTCACCTTGTCGACTTTGGACGTGTACACGTCCAAAGTCGACAAGGTGAGTGGCTTTTTCCATTGTGCATCCACCAGTGGCACACAGGGCCCACACCAGACATCATGGTGTGGGAAGTGATTAGCTATCACTCTCATACGTCTGGTGTTTGTACGGGGTACATTGAATAGCAATACATACATCAGCGACATCGTACAGCCGGTCGTCCTCCCATATTTCAGTGTAATCCCAAATGCAATATTTCAGCAGGATAATGCTCGCCCACACTCCACACGGGCAACTCAACATGCTCTTCAAGCAGTGCACCAACTCCCTTGGCCAGCACACTCTCTGGACTTGTCTTCAATTGAGCATGTCTGGAACTGGATCGGACAAAGACTCTTCTGCGGACTGCAGCAGGCAACGACCATCACTGAATTACACATCCAAGTTGAAAGCGCATGGAATGATATCCCCCAGCGTGATAACCAGCATTTGTACGACCGATTGCATGCCAGGTTGGAAGCTTGTATTGCTGCTCAAGGAGGTTCAACACCTTATTAAAATGCGTCTTCTGTAAAATGTAATACTCTTTAAAAGGTAAAATAAACATTGAATCATTTCATACATGTGATCACTGCCCTTTCTCAACAGGTTGTTTCTGCTAAATAAATCTCATAGATTACACTTCAATTGTTAATGGTGTTCTTTTTCCAATTTCCACCAGTGTATAATAATTTTTTCACCTCCACTGAGATTCTAATAATTAAATTTCACTGAAAATTTCATTATTAACTTGTTAAAGAATAAATTTTATAACACTGACACTACACCCTCCTCTTTTCTGCTTGAAATTTCTTATTCCAAAACTACTACTACTAAATCAGGTTCTAACTTATGCAAACCCATTAAAGGGCTCGTGGCAATAAACACCATTATTTAATAACTTCTGATTAATCACCTGATGATGTTGAAATATCTCAATAAAACATGTAGTGATGTAAAGTTTTAACTTTTTGATATTAAATACCTTATTTAAACTTTTATGGTGATATATTAATGCACCATGTCTATCAGCAAGCTTATTATATGTGTATTGGTGCTAGAACTATCATGGCAACTTGTTGTAAAGTTGAGTGTAAGCTGGACTGGTGTCTGCTGTAACAATAAGCTCTTCAGTGTCATCAGAAGCTGTTGAAATACTTAAGACCATTGGGCAGCATTCAGCTTACATCCATGTAAAGTAACATCAGTCAGTATATTGTTCGTGGTCCCCAGCCAATAGATGGCACTGTTCAAGAAACGTATAATGTCAAAGCATAAAGTATGACGTAGAAATGTAACTTGTGGGTTGCTAATGGCCTATGGTTCTATGATATGTTTCTTTTGGATAGGTAAACGTGAAGTCACATGTCGTGTGACTTGACATGAATGTGACATTATGTTTGCCTTTTTTCGTCATTCTTGCTGGATAACATGCCCATGCGGTCCAAGTAAGTGAATATGTATAATATATATATTTAATGAGGTTTTTTAGTGATAAGGCAGAATAGGTATAATTAATATCTTCCCATTTTTTTTTTTGAAATTTGGTTAAAATATGGTAAATAATAAGTTAAGATATTTAGGAATTGAAATTATTTAGTATTAGGAGGGTTGTTGTTGAAAGTGTTAGTCATCTGTTTTGTAAAGTTATGGCCATGTCCTTTGGAATTGGGAGTTTGGTAGCTTTATGTGGCTATATGTGTGGGAAGGGTGTTTTTCGTAAGTTCTTTGGAGTGAGGGGCATTTGAAGGGGAAGAATGATTAGAACCAGTTAGAATTATTTTGAATCTTTTTTGTGTTTAGTATGATGTAGTACACAGTTGTATCAGAATAATATGACCACCCACGGAATCAGTGTACCCTTCCAATCACAGTGTACCCTTCAGAATGCACATGTCAAGGTCGACCACACAGAGATATAAGTGGCCGGCCAGGACAGATGATCCATAGTGTGTAACGTGAGCACATGGACAGATGTATTGATTTGACAGACATTCAAAAAGGAATTATCATTGGCTATTGCGCCAAGGGTGGAAGCATCTCGGAAACAACAGACTTTGTGGGCTGTTCGCGAGGTGCTATAGTAAGGGTGTACCATGAATGGACCGCTAGCACACCGAGTACCTCCAGATGTCATAACTGTGGAGCCCCAAAGGCCATCAACCCCAGAGAAGAACATCGCCTCTGTCAACTGGTAAAGGGCATTCGACGCACAACAGTGCAGCAATTGACCACTTAAATGAACACCTGTGCACCCAGGTACATGTCCCCAATAACAATAGAGTGAACCCTGTTACACATGGGTCTCTGGAGTCGATGCTGCGTAAAGGCGCCTATGTTAACCAAGGTCCATCGGCAACAACGCCTGCAGTTCACACGGGACTGCCGTCATTGGACAGTGGAAGAGTGGTAAAAGGTTGCCTTCTCTGAGGATCGTAATTTCTACTCCATAGAAGCAATGGCAGATATAGCATCAGACACGAGAACCAACACCCGGACTCGCTTGTCAGTCAAGTACAGGCCGGCAATGGCAGTGTGCATGTATGGGAGATGTTTTCCTGGTATGACCTGGGACTGCTGGTACCACTGGATGGGTCCCTGAACACCAATGACTACCTGTTCATCCTCGCTGACTACATGCATCCCTTCATGTTGGACGTTTATCCTGGTGGTGATGGTGTCTACCAACAGGACATTGTGCCCTGCCATGTCGCTAAGGTGGTGTGCAACTGGTTCCAGGAACACGACAGCAATGTTGCCCTACCTCAATCCCATAGAGCACTTGTGGGACCATTTGGATCGACAGGTTCAGCATGCAGACCCACAACCACGTCATCTCCGGAACCTCCGTGCTCTGCTGGAGTCTGAATGGGCACGTGTGCATCTAGCAACCTTCCAGGGCCTCATTGCTTCCATACCATGCCGTCTAACCACTGCCATCCAGGCTAAGGGTGGTTATTCCCATTATTAGGTAGGTGGTCATATTATTCTGATATGACTGTGTATGTGTTTTGTTGTGAGAGTGGAAGAAAATGACAAAAGTTTAGAAATGGGAAAATTAAGTGGTACAAATGAGAACATTTTTATGGGATGTTAGGATTTTAGGAGAACAGTTTTTGGTGAAATGTGTACAGTGAGTTTTCAGAGGATTCTAATGTAGTAGGGGGGTGGAGTATGTTTGGGGGAAAGAATGTTGGAAGTTTTTGCTTGTGGAACTGGACATGGCGGTAGTAATGAACACATGTATTTCGTTATAGTAGTTTGAGATGAATTGAGTGATTATTAGTAGTTATGCATAGTATAGTAATTATTAGTGTATTATAGTGATATATTAATTTTGTTAGATATTTAGGAGTCTTTTAAATTAAAGTTATTAATATGATTTTTTTAATATCTGGAAGCATTTGGCATTTTTTTTTATATAGAAATTTTAGGTATTATAAAATTGTCAGTGTAGAAAACTGTCATTTTTGATGGGGTCAGGAAAATTAATGAATAATTTAGGGTATGGTTCTTTTTAAGGGAGTTAGGGAGATTTAGGTGGGGGGGATAGGATAGACTATATGATGTAGGGGGTATATGGTTTTTTGTTGTCTGTAATGGTATTTGGTTTCCAGGTGTTTTTTGTAATTCTGATTGGCAGTGCACTGTTTCCAAATTTCTCATTCTTTGAGATATGTTGTCTCTGATGAGATTATTTAGTTCTGGGGGCTTTATTATAATTTGGATCAGTGGTGCACTGTTTCCAATTTTCATGTTTTTTTTGTGTATGTTGTCTCCAATGACATTATTTAGTTTCAGGGGCTTTTTTATAATGCCGATTGGCAGTGCACTGCTTCCAGATTTCATGTTTTTTGGTATGTGTTGTCTCCGATGACATTATTTAGTTTTGGGGACTTTTTTGTAATTCGGATTGGCAGTGCACTGTTTCTGATTTTCATGATTTTTAGTATGTGTTGTCTCCAATGACATTATTTAGTTTCGGGGGCTTTTTTATAATTTGGATCAATGGTGCACTGTTTCTGATTTTCATATTTTTCTGTGTGTGTTGTCTCCAATGGCATTTTGTTTCAGGGGCTTTTTTATAATGCTGATTGGTGGTGCACTGCTTCTGAATTTCTTGTGTTTTGGTATGTGTTTGTCTCTGATGAGATTATTTAGTTTCGGGGGCTTTTTTTATAATTCAGATCAGTGATGAACTGTTTCTGATTTTCATGTTTTTTGGTATGTACTTTGTAAATAATGAACAGGTTAGGCAAAGGAGTTTGCAACCTCCTTTAAGCAGCATGTTGTGCAGAGAGAGACTCCATTGGTTTGGCCATGTTGCCCGTGTGAATAATTATAGATTGGCGAATAGGGTTATGAACAGTGTGCCTAAAGGCCTCAGAAAGAAGGGGAGACCTAGGATGCGGTGGGCAGACATTGTCAAACAGGACCTTGTTAGAATTGGTGTGCAATGGCCAGATGCAGTAGATGTAGCTCAGGATAGACTTGCTTGGAGAACTAAATTACACGGTCTGATTGGACCTCCGTAGCCCATGGCTGCTTGAGGATGATGATGATGATCAGCAGTGCATTCTTCACAATTTTCTTGCTTTTGATATTTGTGTTCGATTTGATTAATTCTGTGATTTATTTATGTTAATTTTTGTATATGTGACTTGGTTTATTAGTTTAGTTTATGGAAATGTATTTATGGAGTGATGGAGTGTTTTAACTATTGGGAAAAGAGGGGGGAGGGGAGATTGCAGGAATTTGTACTATATGTGAAGGGTTATATTTTTTGTCTTGGTTTTTGTGTTTATTGTGTTGTTTTTTTATTTTATTTTTTTAGTAATTCGTGATTGTGAGGGATGTTTTCTAAGGGGGGTGATCACAGTTTTTTTGTTATATTACTTTTTTTGCAGTAAAAAGTACCATTACCATGGTAATGGTACTTTCCACAGCAAAAAACCATTGCCATGGTAATGGTACTTTGCTTTTGATGTAAACCCGAGTTATCATTATCATGGTAATGATAAAAACAATCTTTTTTCTTGAAACCCCTGTTTGGGTTAGGGTCTGGGGATGCATAAGATAATATATCTGACAATAAAAATAAGCTAGAAGAAAAATATATTGCCTCTGGGAAATAAAAATGCTCATTTTCAGAGTGAATGAAGTGTTTTAATTTCTACATTTAGTACCCTTTAACAGTGGGAATTTTAACTAATGGATGATTGGAAATTTTTAAATAGTAATATTTTATTAGTACCTGTAAAACAGAATAAAGTATTTTTCATTTATCTAAAAAAATCATGTTTTTCAACTGCCCCTGGGTGTAAGGGAATAAATCATTGCTGCCACTGAAAATCTCTTGACCATTACACTCTAATCAAAACTTCAGATTTGTAGCATAGATTGCATTCAGTATTCATTTAAAGTTTTGCTATTTTCCATTTTTTTTCCCATTAGAAGGTGCTATTAAAGCTATTAGGTGATTCCAAAAATGTGAATTATAATATTTCATCAATACCTGCTCAACCCCCTTGGATTTATCTCTGTAAAACACCTCACCCTGCCCATGGTCAGCAGGGGACACCCATGGGCTTGGAAAAGCTGCCATCCATCGGATGGGATGTTAAGGATGGGACTACACCCTGGAAACATTAAAGAACATGCTGATGGCCTCAACAGGAGGCTACTATCTGTCTCCCAACAGCTGTTGCAGTGGGTCCCCTCCCCCAACAGCTGTTCCAGTGGGCCCCTTCTCTGAGCCTTTGGTTGGGGTCCTTGTAACCTGGCAATTTAGCCCATTGTGTGCAAAAAAGTGCCACTCAGAGGTAAAACAACCCAACCCAAAAAAGAATTTTTTATTTATCTCTTTAAACAAAAAAGTTGAATGTCTTTAAATGGACATACAGAAGACAACAAAATGTAAACTATAGCTCTTTTTAAACAAGCTGAAAAGATACCAATAAAGTTTTCATTTTGTATTTCATAATTAAATATGCGTTATATATTAAAATATCTGAAGGATGAAGGCACAAATCTGATTGCAATTTAAAATACAAAAAATTTTCACTCTTTCCTGTTGTGTAAGAAAGTGTAATTTGGATGAAGGTTTGTTTATTTAATTGCTGTTTTGCAATAAATATATTAGTGTGAGCCATGTAAATATTGATAATACATAAAATTATAAGCATTTTAAAAAAGTAACATAATGTCAAATAAAAATTCAGTGTTTAAGAAATCTTTAATGCAAAAGCACTTTCAAAAACATTTAGGAAATTAAAATTATAAAAAATTGCTATCATAATGAAGATATTGCATTTTTTTTAATTCCTGTTAAAGCCTAATTATTTTATATAGTGACAGCAGATCAGTTGTGGAAAGGAGTTACAAGTGTCAGTAATGCTGGAAGAAGAAGAGGAAGAGGAAAGCGTGTTGGAAGAAAACTTACCAGAGATCTTAATAGAGGACAGATTATTGGTGTAGGTAAGTAGCACCCCAATTTGTTATGACCACGGAAAGGACTGACAAATGCTGCCTCAGTAGTATCACATTGGCTCATGGTGAAGCTGCAGGGGTCTAGGTTCAAATCTTAGGATGACATGGTTATAAGTTCATGTATGTTTGCATGTTGTATGAGAAAGCCTGATCGAGATTCTAGGTAATCTCTGTTCTTTGTGTAGAGGAGTACCTATCCTTTGAAAAAAAAAAATTGTAAAAAAAATCTTTGACATGGTCTGAACTTTTATTTGATGACAGTAAATGATTTTTTTTTTACTGTTTGTTAGCAAATTATATGTTTGTTTGTTGTTGTTGTTGTTTTTTTGCTATTCTTGATATGATTCCTGGCCAAATAAATTATATGTAAATGCAAAATTGCCACTACAGAAGAACAGCTAAATCTTGCTCCAGTCTGGTACAGTATCTGTGGTTCACTTTCTGGGTATTTGAAACTGAAAGAATCAGAACTGAATTCATTCAGAATCCAAAATATTATCAGTGTCAATACTTTAGAAACATATATAAATCTAATATAGCCAGCACAGTGAAAGTATAAAGTATCCTGGATGCTCTCAGCCTTTTCAGAGTGGCTCCCAATTGTGGGAAACTATAAATAAGTAATAAGAATCATATGAAATAGTCATAATAAGATTTCATCCCAAAATATGAGTTTGTTCACATACAAAAGCTTAGTGAAGTCTCTCTTGAATTATGCAGTACAACTTTGGTTTCTTTATTGTAGAGACAATATCAGTAGTTCTGAACCTTTTTCATTCTAGTACCCTTTTAGCTTATGCATATATCTGTCATTACTATAATCACAAATCAGCCATTATTCTAACTGCTGCAACAAGATTTTACATTTTTTCATTTTTACTGCATATTTCAGTTGAGTGAGCTTTTATCTTTTTCGTGTGACCAATTTTACCTTGACAAGTGTTAGATTAATAATTTAATGTTTGTTGATTTATACATTTCTAAAGAAAGTACACAAATATTCGTCTAGAATAAGTAGCAGATGAATCACATAGGAAAAGCATGGAGAGCCAATGTCTATCACTCCTTGTAAAATGAGAAACTACCCCCAAGTGCAACAGAAAGTAAGAAATTACTCCAGTACCTATAGTTGAGATTCACTGCTATAGAAAGAACTGATTGGTTTGCAGACCTATCTTATGGAAAGCAGGGCCGGATTAAGACCAACTGATGCCCTAAGCACAGCCCGACAAATGTGCCCCATCAGCTCTTCCATTGCTTAACTGACAAAACAGTAAGACTCAATAAGTGCTGAAATTATAAGTAGGTAACAATTCAATAAGCATTATTTTATATCTTTTGATCCATGTATGCTAAAATGCCATGTATCTTCAAGGTTAGAAAGCAATGTAATAAAAGATGTTTTGTACAAATAACGATATTTCTCTATTAGAATATCTAAAATTAAAAATTGTTCACCAACATCTATTTCTGTAGAAAGAGGATTTTCAAAATTGAAATAAAATGCTCATGTATGTTCTCGAGATCACATAATTGTGAGTTAAGGGCATGATAGCTAGGGGGGAATACTCTGTGATGCCCCCCTTCTCTTGGTGCCCTAAGCATGTGTTTATTTTGCTTAATGGTTAATCCAGCCCTGATGGAAAGGCATTTATTCTATTCATAGTTTGATTCCAGTTAACAGCTAATATTTATACATTTCTCACCTTTTTAACTATGGTATCCTGTGGCTGAGTGGTTAGAATGTTTGGCTACTGATCTAAGGGACCTGGGTTCAAGCCCCAGGTAAGGCTCGAACCCAATTCTCATGTTGTTTTTCTGCTGAGGTTCTGCCATTCTCACAGACCTACTATGGCATATAAACTGACAGTCTCCTTTCAGACCTCTGTGGCAAGCAGCTGCTTGAGGGGGTATTTATTTTTTATTTATTTTTATAGTCCAAGCAGCACATCTATGATTGACTGGTTATTGCACACAAAATCCAGAGGATCAAATACAATTATGACAGCAATTTCAGTTTCATGTTCATTAATAAAACTTTACATAAATACTGTGGAAGAAACAATAAAATTTCCTTGTTTTTACATAAATAGTGTATAGAAAATAATAAAGTTACCTTGTTAAGACTTTGATTGTATACATTATATTAAAATTTTTAAAGAATATTTATAAAGTAATCAATCAATAATAAATGCACAGAATTTACTGTTGACACAGTAGTCAATAAATAATTTTTGTGAAAAAAAATGTGTTTGCCAATTCACGGGACATGAACACACGTCTCCAGATTCATGCCAGAGTGTTCTAAATGCTAAAACTAGAATTGACTTGTCATCCTGCACATGTCACATATGATACCATCTATGATCGATTTTTTTCCATAAAAACTATTTATTTCTTTATTGCCTTCTATGTCAACAGTAAATTCTCCGTATTTACTATTGATTGATTATTTCATTAATAACACCTTGATGAAAAGTGACTTCTTATTTACACATCTTATTCAGATTAACATTGGAAAATGAAGTTGCTGTACCCAATCATAGATGGCACCATCAGTGGCATGTGCGGGACGACAAATAGGTCACATTAGTGGAAGGATGGCAAGCCAATTCTAGTTTAATGGTTAGAAGACACTGGCATGAATTTGGAGAGATGTGGGCTTTGAGTCCCACGAATTGGCAAACCCATTTTTCCCCAAAAAAATATTTATTGATTTATTGACTTCTGAGTCAACAGTGAACTCTGTATATTTACTATTGATTCATTGTTTCATTAATAATACCTTGAGCATGAAGGGACTTCATGCTTTACATAGTTTAAAGTATTATATGATTAAAATATTATACAAAGTCATTATATTGAATTTTTTGTAATTAGTTTTGATTTGGGATTTTTCTTCCTGATAGTAAAAATATTTATTTACAACTGTCAGATTTCATATATTTTTTTTTATTGCTGCATCAATTAAGGGCAGTTCATACTTCAAAGAATTCATTTTCTATTTTAAATTATTTTAAAATATTTTTTTTCTTTTACTAATTTTGAATAGGAAAAATAAATATGTTGTGGCCAGGCCTGAATTATCCTGTTTATCAAGGTAGAGAAGTAGTTGAGAGAGTACAGTTGCCACCAGATGAAGACAGAGAGAAAAATCTTATTCAGTTGAGAGATCGCATGGATGCCTTTAGAGTATTTAGGCTTCATCCTTTAGAAAGAGGTTGGTCAGGAACGAAAATGCCTGGAAGAAGCCTTGGTCCTCCAGATCCCATTGGAGATGGTAAAAGCATTCATATAATAATAACTCTAATAACTAAATATTTTCAGCATTTTTAATATCTTAACAATTGGAACTTACTCTTTTGTAATTGTGTTTGTATTAAATGGTACAGAGGAATAGGTAGTTTAATTGGTACCTGAAATTTGCAAATTTAATCATCCAAAAAGGCTGAACATTGAGATTTTCTGTGATACACATAGGCTTGTAAAAACCTCATCAGGTAGAAGGGAGATTAAGCCATGATGCCACTCTAATGATCCAGCTGAAAAACTGGAATGAATCTAGACCAGCTGTTTTTGCATTTTGTGCTCAGCCAAAAAAATTAACTTTAGAATATTTTTTGTCAAATAATTAATGAACAGAAATAGTTCATGCTATATTCCAAATTAAAGAGCATTTACTTCTGAATTTTATTAAAATAAAATTTTATTCCAAACCAATATGTTAAACTTTTTATTTAAACTGTTTCTGAGTGATATAGTGGAAAAAAGGGTCTGGCAAGGAAATAAAGGCTGAATTCTAAAAAAAAATTAATGAAAAAAAAAATAATTATATTAGGTATCAATATGAAGAAAATTTCTTTTTGACTAATATAAGGAAAACCTCAAACAGAAAGGTCATTGTTTGTATTTTTTCTGTGTGATAGAGCTTAAAACAAGGGCCAATATTTCACAAAGTAAATCTTCACAATTTCTTGTATGATTTTTTTTTTCAATGCACACCACACACTTTTTTGTTTTGCTCTTGCACTTTGTGGATATTTTTTGCAAAGTGCCTACACGTGCACTAGAGCTGAACAGTTTCAAATATCCCAGAGTGGCATAACAAAAATGTTTTGGGATGGAGGAGGTTTTGAGGTAACATATTTTAACCTTCAGGGTAAATGCATAAACTAATAATTTCTAAAATGGAATTTCCATGTGTTGGGTGGCAGTTTTTTTAATTGTAAAATCAAGTAATAACCTAATCAAGTTAATAAGTATCTACAGTAACAAATTATAAGGCTTCCTCATCAGATAAAAACTGGCAAAGATGTAGCTTAACTCTAAAAGATCGATAATGATAATGGTTGTGACTGTTGTGCCCATTATCCATGGACTTGGGCACAACAGTCAGGCATGCACTGTAAAGATGCACATGCAGATATATATCTCCAATTAGCACAGCTGCTCACTCCATTGAACTTGTATGTTCTGAGAACCTAAGACTGTTAACAGTTTGTTTCACTTTTGATAAATTATATGAAGAAAATTATTCTAGAAATATTGAAATAGGTTTAAATGAAAAAAAAAAGATATAAGTACTACTAGGTAATTGCTTTTAAAATCTTCTGATATTATCCAATTTAAAAAAAAAATAGTTAATTTTTGGAAACATTTTGAAACATTGCAGAAAAATGTATTTCAATAGTTCAAATGAAACTTGCAAGGAGAAATCAGAAGCATGATGGAATGTGATGTAAAATAAAACTATTGGTGATATGAACAATGGGTGTGTAGGAATGGTAATAACAGTAGTTGCAAGGTGTTTTTTTACAGTGCATCAAAATTCACTTGAAATTGAAAAGGTAACATTAATTGTTAAGTTAACTATTTTTATAAGATGATATAAAAAAAGTTCAAATATAAGTTTGTTTTTTTAATTGAAATTCTAGATGATGTACCATGAATGTCTGTTTTTGGACTGTCATTTAATAATCTGTCAACACCTGAAAATGATAGGAACCTCGGAAGAGTTAATATGTTATCCATCATAGGTGCTTAAAATATGTGTTATTTTGTAAATACGATGTATGACCAAATAAACAATAAAAAAATTAAACTTCATAATTTCAGAAATTAAAATTTTAGGTAAAGAAAATTTTTACTCTTCTAAATTTTCTCTCTTCTGTTGATCTGTTTGGAAAGTACACAATTAAAAAGACTTGCTCAGAAATTAATTAAAATAGATTAAAATCTTAATCTCTATCCATGCTGTTTTATTATTGTTCCAATAGATCAAAATAGCATTTTGATCAGTGAATACAGGATAGTAGGAATGTTATTCACTTCTTGTCAAAATATTTGAAGCCCTTTCCTGTTGCACAGATCACACAGTGGTATTTAGAGCACCGTAATTTGACATGTTTCGACTATAACATCTTCAGAAGTTGGGTAAACAGTTCTATTTCGGAGAGTGTATGTTTGTGAGTTGTTGTGTGGCTGTGCCACATGGTTTGCAGCAGGTGGCACTGTTGCATTTCGTGGGCAGGACCACGAAATTACGTGTTGCACTGATCCACTAGCAGTTTCCATGGGTGGGATGGGTGGTAAATTTCTTCATTGCAGCATGCTTCTCTATTTTGGTAAATAACCAGTTGTTCAGTGATATCCATTTGAAATTTAGTCGAGGGGGGGGGGACACAAATAATTTTGGTGGTCATTGTGGGGTCATTTCGGTATTACAGACCACTCTTGCCAATGAAGTGGTCCATATGGGGTACCTATGAGATCCCCCTTATCCCCCTACTGGCAGACATAGCACTCCAGCATATTGAAGAAACTGTCATTAGAAATTCACTGCAGCAATTAAAATATTATAAAAGATATGTAGATGATATCATCATTATATGCAGACAAGATTCAGAAATTTTACAACAGTTGTAAGCACAAATTAATGGTCTATCCAGTCATTAAAGTAACCACTGAAAAGGACGAACAATTACCATTTTTGGATATACTACTAAATCGGCAGGAGCAAAAACTGGAAATTGAAGTCTACCATAAGCCTACAGCGCCCCCCATTATCATCCCATACGGCTCCCAACAGCCACTAGCGCACAAAAAAAGGACTAAAAACTGCATTCCTAAGAAACATGAGATATGCTTTCACACCATAGTTTTATGAAAAAGGAAAAATTTGCTTGGATGCTCAAAATGTGGGTTACCCACTAAAAATATTGAAACTTGCTGAAAATATGACAAGACAAACTTGAAGAAAAATATCCCAACCGACACCAATGCAGCAACCCCCAAAAAAATAAGTTCACTACAGGGATTCCAATCATCCCATGGCTGGCATATTCATTGAAAAATGCAATGCAACCTTTACAATTACATAATGCCAATTAAAACCAGCAACACTATAATTAATTTAATTAAAACCGATTGGGACCAGAACTCGAAAACAGGAGGAGTATATAAAATACCGTTACAAGAAAACACTGACAATAGCAATTAACCTTACTATGGCAAAACGAAAAGAAACTGCCAAACTAGGATAAAAGAACACAAAAGGGATGTACAGTTAAAAGAACAAACCACTTCATTGGAAGAGTGGTCTGTAATACCGAAATAACCCCACAATTTGACCTCACCAAAATTATTTGTGCCCCCTTTCTCTGACTAAATTTCAATTGGATCTTGCTGAACAACTGATATACCAAAATAGAGAAGCGTGCTGCAACGAAGAAATTTACTACCCACCCCACCCATGGAAACTGCTCCTGGATCAGCTCAGCACTGCTGAAGCATCTACACCCCAACCCCAGGCACATGGGCAGGACCATGAAACGCAACTGTGCCACCTGCTGCAAACCATACGGCACAGCCACACAACAATTCACATGTATACAATCTCCGAAGTAGAACTGTTTACCCAACTTCTGAAGATGACATTAATGGTCGAAACATGTCAGGTTACAGTTCTCTAAATACCATTGTATGATCTGTGCAACAGGAAAGGACGTACTTCAAATATTTGGACAAGAAGCGAATAACATCCCTACTATACTGTATTCACCAATCAAAATGCTATTTTGATTTACTGGAACAATAATAAAACAGTTTGGGTAGTGATTAAGATTTTAATTTAACCCAGCTGTGTTTATCTGTTATAATTAAAATAGTATTAAAATTCTCTGCCATTGAGCAATTTTTTTTAAGTTTATCCTTCAAACAATTTGGAATTTTAGGAGAAAATTCAGAAGCTTTTCAGAGCAAGAACAGTGCCAGTCTTCAGTGAAGTTGCACTATGTGGTTATGTAGGACTGTTTAGAGCTTCTTTCCACTTGTCATGAAGGGCGATTCCAGTGTCTCAGTTGCAGGTGGGAACAGGTGAGATCATTATTTCAATAGCCTCACAGACTATGATTCCATAGAAAGTGGATGCAGGTGCAAGCAGTGTGGTGTGTTCCTAGTCTATTGTTGATGCGTGTTGTACTACTAATGCTGTAGCGGCCATTGTTAACTTATTTTGGCAGACATCTGTTTGATGTTCTGTGAACCTCTCTTGTAGAGAATGTATGGTTTTTCCGATGTAGTAGACAGCAGAATTATGTGGCAAATGGAGGAGAAATCTGTATACACCCAATTTTTGAAGGAGGCTAAAGTTCTCTCTTCCCTTTTGATAATTTTCTTTAAATTTGGAGTGGGCTGAAAATAATTTTGATTTTTGTATTCTGAGTTATTTGTGGATTGATTCATGTAGGACAGGAACTTAAGAAGTAGATCCGGCAATGGCTATCTGCTCAGAGTCTGTGATTGGGAAGAGAACCAAATCTCTTCTGTTGTTTCTATATTAATTAGCTTTTCTATTGTTGTTGGGTGAAAGCCATGGGGCACAACAATGGATTGGATGTTTTGAATTTCTTTTTTCTTCAAATGCTCATTTGATGATACGGTGAAGGCCCTGTGGATGAGAGAACGGAAGGCTGCAATTTTTGTACACTCATGGGGTGCACAAGTCCATGCATGTGATTCAAGGGACATATGTAAGCTTTTGGTATACTGGCGTTCTCAAGGCTCCTACATCATCTTTTTGAGGGAAAAGCTTCTGGGTTTCTCCTAAAAACTTTTAATATGCAAATTGTTTGAAGGATAAACTTAAAAATTTTATTGCTCAATGGCAGAGAATTTTAATGTTACTTCATTGTTTGGAAAATTATCAGTTATGATATTATTGCATGTTACAAATTGTTTCATGATGTTGCAGTATTTTTCACTAATACCATAACATATAATATAAGTTGATGAATAATTGAATTTTAATGAATTTTAATTAAATCTTTACAGAAACATTTGAGGGCTTTGATACCAGAGTATTAGAGGTAAGCTAAATTATTTTGAAAGCAATGATAAAAATGTATGCAAAAATATGTTTTTAACTGAGAAATTCTTAATAGATAGATCCTTTTTAGGAGAATTACAAGAGTTTAGCCCAAAGATTTCATTGTAACTGATTTCTTGTTACAGTATTTAGAATATAATAAGTGTATTATTACTGATATAAGAAAGTAAAATTCTTGGAAAACCATTATTTTAGATTATAGAAAATTTATAATCATAATCTTAAATTGAAGAGATGAATTACCAATGATACAAAATTAATAAAAGTATTTATTGAAAGAACACTGATCAAGATTTGCACTCTTTGGACTTAAAGCAATTCTGACATTAACCTGATGGTTGATATCTTGACAAAATGTAGTATTTGTCCACATGTTGGTTGTTAAATCAGGCTATTGTTTTTCCACATCTAACTTTCTGCTAACTGGGTCCTTACCTAAACATGCATTATGATATATATCTGACATTAAAAAAAAAATACCTCAAGCAGCTACTTGCTATAGAAGTCTGCTGGAGCCAGTCAGTATAATGTGCCTACAGAAAATCTACAAGGAAGGCAAGACTCGGGATGACCCCACTACCCAGAGTATCTTGCAGATTATTTTCCTGCAAGTGCAAGAGTAACATGGGGATCCAACCAATAATAAGACCTCTTTGGATCTAGCACTGCTTGTATTTCCCCTGTGACTGCACTCTCTGGCAATGGGGACCATGCACCTGATTTTAGGTGCAAAGGTTGAAATCATAATGATGTGTAATATTTTAGTTTCACTTTGGTTTCCACTTCAAATTATCTGCTAAATGTATTAAGGTTGTCCTAAGGTTAAACACCATGGGACTTAATTAAAGCAATAGCACCAAAGTTTAATAATCTAAAGTTTCAGACAGTTTAAGTTAAGGGTCTTAACATGAAATGGCAGTTCTTTGTGAACTAGACAAGTAAGTAATTCACGGTAAAATATGAAATAATTGTCCTAGTAAATTCTTGAAAAAATTATGATTTTAATACTTTTTGTTAACACAGTTTGAAGCAAGTGCAGCTTTCATTCTCTGGGAACTTGGTCACTTATGGCAAGCAGTCAAGTGTAGCATAATTTTTGGTGGGAATGATAGAGATATTTATCTTTCTCAGTCAGTAAAAATCTGGTTGGAAAGCACTCTTACAAAAAACAAACAAACTTTGGAGCATTGTATGAAAGACCCAGATTATTGCTTGTCTTTAAGTGATAGATTGTCAAAAACTTTTATATTTCTGATATATTCTTTGAATAGAAATTTAATTCTTAACTTGAGTGTGTGGGGTGGGGGTGGGTGGGAGGAGTTGAGTCCTGAGTAGCAAGTTAATTGACAACATCTAGAGTATATCCAAACTCTGTAGTCTGGCTCCTTATGCTAGTAGGACCTAGTTCATACCAATAAAGGAAAGTTTTCATTTACTGTCTGTGCTGTATTTGGTCAAGAGATAGGCTGCAGGACTAAATATAGCCCCTGGATGTATTCTTTTTCCTTATTTAGACATAAGGTTTGGTTAATAAAGACACTGAAATATTCCTTTCCTGGATGGGTGAAAAGTTGTTTTTAGTTCTTGCAGAAAGGGCTAATTTTATGAAGTTCCCTATATGCAACAATGAAACTTCAGTTTCATGGGGGAAAATCATTATAGCAAGAATCAGTTAATAGTAAAAACACAGTTTGCCTGTAGACTTCAAGGAATAGTTTTCCAGAAAAAAAAAATTATGAGTGGGTATAAATCTTTTTGACCTTGTTGCTTGTGGCACCATCAGCATAGGTGACTTCAATTTAGCACCACTTCTGGGCAGTACTGAAGGATTGTTCCAAATCATAGATGACATCATGAGCAACAAGGTTGGGAAGATTTATAGTCACATTTGGCAAAGAAATAAACCAGCCATTGACAGTTTAATGTTCAGAATACCTGGCATGCAACTGGGAAGCAGTTTGAGTCCCATTCCTGGCAAACTTAAATTTTTCTGCCAAATTATTTCTTAACATTATAATTTGAAAAGTAATTTATAGCATGTCTTCTGCAAAATTAATGCATTGTAAATTATATATATAAACATTTTACATACTGAACGATTTGCAATTTGAGTTTGATACAAATTGCAAACTGTGTTGTACATGATTTTACATAACCAATTATGAAAAAGCATAGTGACATCTTAAGGCACTAGTGCAGGTAACAAATTATGGCCATCAGTGATGACTAAAAACATGTTTCTGAAGCTCTGCTGAATATAGCAGCTTGTAATCCCAGTGGCCTGAGCCTGTCACAGGTAAAGATATATGGCATGTATGCTTTGGGTATACAACAAGCTGATATATTCAGGAAAGCAGTAATTCAAAAAATGTTAGAGAACTCTTTTCAGAACAGGATAGTTAGAATCACATACCATATGTAATTGATGTTAATTGTCAGTCACTGTATAAGAGTATCACAAACATTACTCTGGATGCGTCCCAGCTGGGTCAGCGTTGAGATTTATCTCCGCAAAATTCCCCGCTCTGCCCACGGTCAGTAGGGGACACTGATGGGCTTGGAAAGGCCGCCGTCCGTCGGATGGGACGTTAAGCCGTGGCCCTGTGTGCGGGAGAGACATACCCTGTGCACGTTAAAGAACACGCTGGATGGCCTTGACGGGAGGCTACCATCTGTCTCCCAACAGCTCTTCCAGTGGGTCCCCTCCCCCAACCTTCTCTGAGCCTTCGGGGTCCATGTGACCTGGCCATTTAGCCCATGGTGTGCAAAAAAGTGCCGCTCAGAGGTAAAACAACCCAACCCAACTCTGGATGCCAAAATATTTCACAATGTGTTTGAAAATACATCTACCATTACTGGGAAAGTTCACTTTGAATTGAGTTCTTCAACCCAGTTATCCTCTCCTAAGTCACCTACTCAGGACTGGATGACATTATTTTACCTATTCATCATATAGTCTTGACAGGGTTCCATCTGTCTAGTGGATCATATTCCACAGCATTTCTAGACTTTTGGAACCCTTGTAACCTGGCCATTTAGCCTGTTATGCAAAAAAATGGCAGTACAGAGAGGTAAAACTATCCAACCCTTGCAAGATCTATGACTACCTTCCTTAAAAACAAATCAGTGACTTCCTTGCAAACTCATATGGATTAAATTCAAATTTTGCAGCATATGGTAATGCACAGAACATTGACAACATAAATTTTTATGGTGCAAAAGTTTTGTTGTTGATTACCAAAGTGAACTTTCCCAGTAAATGGTAAAACATGGGCATTCACATATGTTAAATTTTGCAGTAAAAGGGTTAATTTCTTGTCATGTTTTAATTATTGAAAATGATTTGTATTTTGACTCTTGTTCTTTTAGGAAGTGTTTTACACTTGAGCATCTCTGACCTGATAATTTTTATCTGCTGTGTTTTTGACTTTTTATGTTATATAGGATATTTTAAACACCATTCATTTTAATGCACTCGTCTTGTATTTTCATTGTCATCCAGGTTCTTTACACGTGTTGTTATTTTGTATCATTGTATTTTTATATTTTATTTTTTGTTTTTGCTCTTTTTGATTTGGGATTAAATGTGGTCTCCCCCCCCCCTTTTTTATGCACTACAAACACTACAATTGTTAGTACATTATTAAGCCACAAAAAAGAAAAAACTTAAGAGCTATCTTTATGGGTGTGTGGAAAAGGAGAGTTGAAAGGCTACAGGAAAATTTTACCTTCTGGAATGAAGGAGAAAATAACATTTTGCTTTGTTTGGTAAGAAAAACTACAAGAATGGAGTCCTGGTACAACTCAGTTCCCTATTTTTTCTTCTTTTTGGATCTGACTGTAAACCTCACTCCACCCAGTTAAAAATTTGTCTAATCCGCATCTTACTGAAACTATTTTCTATTTCATTTCATTTTAAGATTAAGATGGGTGAGTAGGTGTCAGAATCTACTATTTATTCCACATGTCAGATTTTTCACTAATACTGGGGCTTTATTTTTTTTATATCTTCTGCAAGCTACTACTGGTTGTTGTAAAACTCAGCTGCAGTAATCATGGTAATTACTTAAACGTAAAATAATAAAGTGTTCAATGATATAATGTTCTGGGCTTTGTTGCACTCCCTTGTTTTTCTTTTCCCCCCATAGTTTCTTAGAGTTACCATAAATTATTTTTATGTTGGTATTGTTTGCCAATAATTTTTTAAGGTTGGTAAATGTTTTTGTGTTGTTTGGCAATTTGAAAATATTGAATTTAAATTGGGTGATGACTTGGTTTTTAGGAAATTAATTCCTTTGTTAATGCTATTGATGAGACTAGTAATGAAGTAGGTTTGGTGATCAGTACAGAGAAAACAAAATTATGCAAATCAGTGAGTAATGTTATCCTTTTTGAAAATGCCAATACTTTGAACTAGGTCTCCAGTTTAACTTGGTAGTCAGGTGACAAACACAGATTTTGTGCAACTTGGTGTAAAAAAACCTAATTACTGTTGGAACTTTTAATAAGCTGTAAAGAGGGGAAAAGTAGATGAAAACTAAATATGTGTTCATAATTATATGATCCTTTCTAAAGTTTGTTATGGGCATGAAATTTAGATTGTGGAAGCAGGAAAACAGAGGTTGATACTTTTGATTCTAGATGTTCAGATAGCATATTATTAGGTAATATGATTTTGTGAATCTTTATCTTGGGTTGGGATAGTGTTTAGTGATTTCACCGTGTTTTTCTCACATAACTATAAATTAATGAATAGAGTTTAAAATAATGTTTCTGAAATCTTGATGAAGGTTGGTAGGGCAAGGATGAAGTGGGTTGACAATATCCTACAGCACCTTATTCAATTGCCATGATGTGACAGCTGTTGCTCTGGATAAGCATGTTTGGAGAATAAAACTGCATATTTTATGTTTTAACTCCCATAGTCTCTTGTCCCTTGAGGATTTTGTATGCATGTATCATAGCAATCTGCAGTTCTGTCTTCCATAAAACTGGCAAAAATCTGCCATTTTCAACATAAATTACTTAGACTGATCATTGTTTTTTGCTGTTTTTAGTTTAAAAATGTGTTTACCATGAAAGCAACTTGTGGAAGGTTTAAGTCAGCTTCTGCCTTTGTTGTGACTGGAAACAAAAATGGGCTAGCTGGTAAGTAATTGCAAACTTTATGCAGTTTTTTTGTTGATGCAAAATTTTATTAGTTGATTTTTGATATTGTTGGCCTATTGCCACATTTGATACTTTCCAGCAATAGTTTGATCTGTAGTATCTCATGCTTGATTTACAGTGGTGCACTCCTTTGTTTTTGTATTTTTCATTGTAATGACACATTTGTATGTTTTTACATTTTTCTGTTATTCATATGGATTTCTAACCAAGAAAGTATTAAATATATAAAATTTTTATGTTCACTCAAGTATTTTTATGCTGATTTCAAAACAGTTGCTATCTAAAATGGTTTTTGAGATATAATTATCAGACTGCAAATGAGTATAAATTGTATTATGGTATAGCATACATTACAGTATCAATTAACAGAAACTTAAATTTTATGAAATATGCAATTTCTCTTTATTTTAATCATTATACAGCAATTGTTAAACATGTTAATGAGAAACCATCCCTTTGCTTTAATGACCACTTTAAATCTTTGTGGCAGAGTGCACTAATTCAGATGCACTTCTGTAACAGTATAGTTTAAAGAAAGTAGCAAAGCATGATGTTTATTTGAAGGCCTCTTCTTTGAAATTTCAAACTATTTTGTACTATAAATTTTTGATAGGATTAATATCCAGAGACTGTCCAGACCATTCCATCCTTTTAGAGGCAGGGATGACTCAATCAGTATCATGCCAGGCTCATAATCTGCAGTTTCCTGGTTCGAGTCCTAATTGTTCCAGAGTTCATATTGTCCCGTGGTCAAGTGGGTAGCATGCTTGGCTATTGATCTACGGGACCTGGGTTCAAACCCCGGGTAAGGTATGGATGTGTGTATGTTGTTTTTCTGCTGAGATTCTGCCATTCTCACAGGCCTTCTGCTATGGTGTATAAACTGACGGGCTCCTGTCAGACTCTGTGGCAAGCAGCTGCTTGGAGGGGATTTTTTGTTTTAACCTCCATCCTGACCTTGATGAGAAAGGAGACACTTATGAGCCTTGTGTATAGTAGAACCATACCCTGTGCACATTGAAGAATGCACTGAATGGCTTTGACTAGATGCTACCATCTGTCTCCTAACAGCTGTCCAGTGAATCTCCTTCTCCCAACCTTCCCTCAGTCTTTGGGTCATTGTGACCTAATTATTTAACCAACTGCATGCAAAAAAAAAAATACCAATCAGAAGTAAAACAAATCAAACCAATTCTGTCCTTTTAATGGTGCTATCTACTAATACTTCTGAACATCCTTTGCACAGTGACAAGAAGTGTTATTGTCCTGAAAAATCCAAGTTTCATATCCAAAATGATTCTGGTTATTGATAACAATGTTGTTTACAATATTTCAGTGCAGCCCTTAGATTCACTGTTCCATTTACAATATTTAACTTCCAATACTGACAGGGACATACAATCTCATGCCATGACTAGTTGAATGTTTCACAGTAACTTTAAGACACTGAAGGTTACATTACTCATGACCCCATATTTTTAAGTAGGCTTTAGTCTGATTTACAATAAGACAAAACTGATTTTCATGACTAAAAGTTACCTTTTTCCAGTCTGCAAAATTTTACAGCACTAAACTTCAATGCCCAATGTAATCTTCTCTATAAAAATTAAATGTTTGTAATTAATCTGCCAGTAGAGGTTTTCGACAAGCTTTGCAATGCTGCAATCCAATTTTTAGTAGTGTTCTTCTTACAGTTCTTATAGCTGCTAATGTCCATTCTTTCCAATGGGTGGGGGTGGCTCAGTCGGTAATGTGCCAGGCTCGTAATCTGTAGTTCCCAGGTGCGAGTCCCAGCTGGGTCAGTGTTGAGATTTATCTCCGCAAAATTTCCCGCCCTGCCCACGTTCAGTAGGGGACACCGATGGGCTTGGTAAAGGCCGCCATCTGTTGGTAGGGACGTTAAGCCGTGGCCCTGTGTGTGGAAGAGCCATACCCTCTACACATTCAAGAACACGCTGGATGGCCTTGACGGGAGGCTACCATCTGTCTCCCAATAGCTGTTCCAGTGGGTCCCCTCCCCAACCTTCTCTGAGCCTTCAGGGTCCTTGTGACCTGGCCATTTAGCCCATGGTGTGCAAAAAAGTGCCACTCAGATGTAAAACAACCCAACTCATTCTTTTCAAAGTTGTAAATTGAGCTTTCTGTTCATAAGTGCAATCTAGTCCAGTACCCCCATCAACACATAAAGTTGTTTTCCTATGTCACCTAGTTCCTTCTCTAACAGCAACATACTCTACAGCAGCATACAATATACTTTTGATTCTAGATGCTCAGATAGCATACTGAATTTCAGAATGTTTTCTTCAGTATTCTTAAAACAGTAGAAAACCACATGACACTTTAGCAGTAATTTAATGCAAATAACATCCTTCTTTTATTGTATAATTTTATATCTGTGATTATGAGGCAAAAGTTAAGTTCTTTTCATAACTGTTTTTTATATATATATATACTGCATAAAATGTTGAATGCAATATGCAACTGCTCAATGTCCACAAATTCAGTTTTGAAGTGCATTGAAAAGTACCAAAACCAACAATCCCATATGGTTATTCATCTGTGTGATTGGTTGACATAACGAACACTTCATTGTAACAAGAGCTGTTCAATCCTAGTATCCCCTTATGTTTGTAGCTGCATGTTTTTTTTTTTATCAAAATATCGAGATCTATTTAAAATGTTTGAAAAGAGAAAAGTAGTAAAAGAGCCATCTCATGAATGTCTCTTTTACTACTGGAACTTTCCAATTATATTGATATAAGTTTATTGTAATTTAGGAACCATTATATGTACACCAGCTTATTTTTATTGGCTTAAAAAGCAATGAGAAAAATCCATAATTGTTATTGATACTCTTCAATATATTCTGACAAAATAGAAATGCTTTTAATAAGAGCTTAATAAATCTTCAAAATTTCATTAAGATACAACAGTTCGTTAGCAAACAGTTCGCAAACAGTAGCAACAGTTCGCAGCAAAGAAAGAATTGCATGTGTAGTTTTGTGCATTAAATTTAAAAGGGGCGGTGGTTGCTCAGTCAGTAGCACACCAGGCTCGTAATCTGTAGTTCTCAGGTTCGAGTCCCAGCTGGGTCAGCATTGAGATTTATCTCCACAAAATTCCCCGCCCTGCCCACAGTCAGTAGGGGGCACCGATGGGCTTTTAAAGGCCGCTGTCCATCGGATGGGACGTTAAGCCGTGGCCCTGTCTGCGGGAGAGCCATACCCTGTGCACGTTAAAGAATACACTGGATGGCCTTGACGGGAGGCTACCATCTGTCTCCCAATAGCTGTTCCAGTGGGTCCCCTCCCCCAACCTTCTCTGAGCCTTTGGGGTCCATGTGACCTGGCCATTTAGTCCATGGTGTGCAAAAAGTGCCGCTCAGAGGTAAAACAACCCAACTTAAATTTAAATAACCTGCAAACAGAGTAGTGGAGTTTAAATACCCATGACTGATTTAACATATTACTATTTTTCATACTTGTAATGCACTGTAAATTTACTGGAATAGAATTTAAAATAAAATAGTCACATTAAAAGTTGAAATACAAAAATAGATCAGAAAAATACTTCAGAATTTTACTGTAAAAACAAACGCAGAGAAACAAAAATAAAAAGGAATTTTATCTTTCCTAAATTTGAAATGAGTGTTTTTGAATCTAACACTTGACAAAGCTTTTTAGGAGCTGTAAACCTTTTTCTTCATTGTTACATTGGTAGAAATGTTATCATATTTGATAAGCAAAAAATACCTTCATCTTTTCATACAGTATTGACAAAATATTATTCTTTCAGATGCTATCAGAAAACCTTATAAGATTTCACCATTTCATATGCCATTTAACCTCTTGAGACACTTTACCAATCCATGTTCATGAAGTTAACCAAACACTCAACAAATTTCAGCACAATGCACTTAATACAGGCCAAGAAGTTAAAACAATCAAAGCTTCATGGTAAAACATTCTGACGCATGTTCCGACCTTGAAAATGTTGAGACCAGTATGTTCAAACAAGAATCCAACATTTCAAATTGCTGGTGTGAGTATCCTAACAGTTGTCTCCAAAGGGCTAATCAAGTTTTCATTGTACATTTTGACTGGTGCTTTCATTTCTTGGTTTCTTCTCAATTAATTTCAAAATCATTTGCAGAACTGAGATGCTTGAATAAATGAAACAGCTAATCAAAAGTAGCTTTCATTAAGTGATATTTTTTTTAACTTAAATATGCTAATGATATTATATATGACATTATACACTGCAGTGTGCCAATGAATCAGGGATAGCAATCTAGTAACGTGTTGGACCCCCTCTGGGCCTTGATAACAGCCACCTCATGACGAGGCAAGGACTCCACAGGCTTGTGTAAATGTTCCAAGGTTATGGCAACCCATGCATCCTCCGGAGCTGTCCACAATTCTCTCAAGGTCGTCACTGATGGGACATGGGCCCAAACACTCTGCTCGACGGTATCCCAAAGATTAAGCAATGAAATAAGCTCAACGTATTCCAATATGTGGCGTTGACGCCATACCCTCAGTCTCCCATCGGCATGATAAAGTTTAAATCGGGATTCTCACTCCAGGCTATCTGTTGCCAATTTTCGATGGTCCAGTTTCAATGTTCATAACCCAAGCAAGGTGTTGAGCCTGGTGTCGTGTCATTAGAAGTGGGACTCTCATAGATCAGCAGCTCCCAAAGTCAAAACGATGAAGTGAGCATTGCACGGACCATGCACTGACTTTCTGGCTGGAACCCATGTTCAGATGGGAGATAATTTCAGATAATTTCTGGCCCCTATCGGTCCATACGATGTGGGTCAGACAGTGAAGCCCACAATCATTCAAGGCTGGTTGTCCTTTGCAGTTTGTTCAGGTGCTTGTTTCTTTGCCAGAATTTTCAAATTCCCGAAACACTCTTGAAACTGTCGTATGAGAAAATCCAAGTTCGTTGACAATTTCGAAGATCTAGTGTCATATCTGTCAGGCACCTACTATCTGCCCCCAGTTAAATGCATCTAAATTCCACACCTTTCCCATTATGTATTTTGTTCCCATTATGCTTCTCACGACGAATGCTTGGGGAAGCCGAAGCTGACAGCTATATATGACCAGAGTTTCAGCCACACATACACGCAAATGCGGGACTTGCAGTACTGAATTTGGATAACATCTCCTATCCCTAATTCAATGGCACTTCAGTGTATATCATTACATATGGTATATAATGTCAATTAGTGTGTTATAAAACAAAAATAAATATGAAATATAAATGAAATCTATGTTAAAGTTATAATCATTCAGAAACTATCACTCTGATAAATGAAGCATCTAGATCTTAAATAACAGCAGATGAAAGAATTTTATCCACCTGTTCATTGACGTGTAGTAATTTTTATTCATTGTTAAGTTGAACCACCTATTCATTGACGTGTAGTAATTTTGAAAATATAGTCCTGTAAGAAATTATTTCCATATACAGTATGAATTAGTGACAACATTCCTCTGAATTTTCATTTTGAGAAATTCCTTCTTGACAGCTGTCATGAAAAGTAGGTAGATAAAATCAAATAGAAGATAAAAAGGCATTTTTTTAACATCTTTCATTGAATGAAATAAGTTGACCATAGCAACTTGAAAATAGCCAAAGATTATTGGCTGTAGCCAAGGGTTTGATAAAGATGATATATCTCCCACTTTCTTTTGTTGCAAACCATAGCTTTTGTGTACTGCCATGAAAAGTGTGAAGCAAAGCATAAGGAATGCAGAGAAATTCGAAATGCAGTGATAATAAAAAGTGAGAAAAATCCATCCTTTTTCTTTTACCACTTATTCAAATAGAAAAAGAGAAAGTAGGAAAAAAAATAAATGTCGGGATTGTATTTCTGCACAGACCAATTTCTTACCATTGGAAAAAATTTATATCATCATCATCATACTCAATCAGCCATGGGCTATGAAGGTCTAACAAGACCATGCAATTTAGTTCTCCACGCATATCTGTCTTGAGCTGCATTTGGCCACTACACGCCAATTCTAATAAGGTCCTGTTTCTCATTGTCTGTTCATCACATCCCAGGTCTCTCTCTTTTTCTGAGGCCTTTAGGCACACTGTTCTATATTTGCTAATCTATAATATTTCATACTGGCAACATGGCCAAACCAATGGAGGCTCTCTCTGCACAATATGCTGCTTAAAGGAGGTTGCTGACTCCTTTTCCTAATCTCATCATTAGTTACTAAGTTGAACCACCTAATGACCAAGATACTGCATAAGCATCTAGAAACAAAAGCATCTAGTTACCTGTTATCATGTTCACAAAGTGTCCAAGTTTCACTACAATAACTAACCCTAGAAAGAACCAAACTATTATACAGTCTAATTTTAGTCTTTAGGTGTATATGCCTGTTTCTCCACGCTCTCTATAGATTCTTAAAAGTCATGACAGCAATCCCTATTCGTCTGATCTCATGTCATACATCACCAGTATCTGTTGCATAGCGCCCAAGATAATTAAACTGAGACACCTGCTCAAGTCTACAACAATTCAGATTAACTGAATCGCAACCTGCCTGACCAATTTTCATCACTTTACTTTTCTCTCTGCTTATAACGAAACCTACTCTACTACCAGTCTCATCAACAGCTCGAATGAAAGAGTTCATCTCATCAACATCATTAGCAAAAGGGCCAAATCATCAGCATAATCTAAAACAGAAATTTTCAGATCTCTAGACCAATTAAGCCCAAAATCTTTCCCTTGCAGTGAATTTTGCATAAGATAAACAATAACCAAAGAGAAAAGGAGAAAATGCATCTTTGTCGAACACCAGAAGCAATGCTAAACCAATTGCTACAAGCCATACCAAGTCTCACACAACTCATTGTTATCATAGAGCTTTCATTATGTTAACTAACTTGTCTGGTATACCATATGATTTCACAATCAACCACAAATTATGACGATCAACAGAGTCGAAAGCCTTTTTGAAATCATCAAAGCTAGCAACCAAAGGTTTCTGAAACTCTAAATATTTCCCAAGAATCTGCCTAAGTGAAAAAATCTGATCTACACATCCCTTACAACTTCTGAATCAACACTGCTCATCACACAATTGCTGGTCAACCAGATTCTAAATTTATTGAGCACAATCATGCAAAGAACTTTACCTGGAACAGAAAGTAGGCTGATATTCTTATAGTTATCACAAGAACTGCAATCACTTTTTTTAAAAATAGGGATAATAATAGCTTTGGTAAAATCCTTAGGAACAATTCCTTTATCATAAAAGGTATTCAAAATTTCAATCATCCATGTGGTAACCGAAACATTCCCAGCTCTAAGCATTTCAGTAGCAATTTCATTTACTCCTTGGGAATTTATGTAGTTTAAGTTTAGAAATAGCCAAAATAACTTCAGATTGTGTTATAGGACCAACATTAAAGCCAATAATGCATCTATCATCATTATAAGCAATAGGAGTGGAACTAACCACATTGTTTAGAGCATCACTGAAATGCTCAGCCCACTTAGCTATGACAGAATCCTCACCTTCTATAACCTTACCTTGTTTATCCTTCAATCCCTGTATACTTGTCTGTTTCCTACTACACAAAATATTAGCTATCTGGTACATAGCTTTTGTGTACAGCTCTCTGCTGTTGTGCTGTCTAACTGCTTCCTCAGTTTTCAGTCAAGCCATCAAGCCAGATTCTTATCAGCTGCTAACTGATCCATTACATGTTTATTAAGCTCTCTGCAACGCTTTCTATTAGGACTACTAGAGTATTGATTAAGGACATTCCTGCAGTTCTTTCTTTCTGAAATAACTTCATGTGCCTTATCACTCAAATAATTCTGTTTCTTCTGCTCCTTTTTTCTTAAAAGAGTACTGTTAGTTTCCAAAAAAGCCTTTTTAAAAAATGGCCCCATTCTTCCTCAACTTCAATAGTAAGAAAACCATGATTATCATAATGACTACCACCTATCATGGTAAGCTTTAGCTATAACTGGGTCTTTTGGAGCTTCAGTATTAAAGGTAAATTTTTTAACCTTAGCACAACACTTCTTAAGTTTCAGTTGCAAGACACTTCTAACAAGGTAATGGTCAGATCCAATTTCAGCTCCCCTATATGCCCTGGTATTCCTAACAGAGGTAGCCCATTTGCTGTTAATCAATATATAATCTATCATGTTCTTATGCAGCCCATCTGGTGAAACCCATGTGTACTTATGTATGTTGTGGTGTTTGTAATAAGTGTTAGTTAGTCTCAAACCATTAAGTTTACTTACCTGTAGGAGACATTGCACATTGCCATTACACAAGAATTGGCCTATCACCCTCCTCAAAGGTCAGAGTCAGTGCTGACTTTGGCATTGAAGTCACCTAGAAGAAGGGTAATATCTCCTTTCTTGACTGAATTCAAAATATCATGAAGTTGTCCATAAAACCTATCCTTCTCATCCTCAGTGAGGGCATAACAGCAGATAAAATAAGTCTTTAACAAGTAACAACATAGTCTTTAATTCTTGTCTGAAATTTAACTGTAAGAAACCTTTCATTAATGCACTCATATCTTAGAAGAGCATCACTAGCTTGTCTGCTGAGAAGCAGACCCACGCCTTGGTGATATTTGTTATCGTTCCTCCCTGAAAAGAGAAATTTAAGATTATTTTTAAGAATCTGACCTTTATCTGTCCATCTGGTCTCTTGCAAGCCGAGAATATCTAAATTATAATGGTGGAATTCATGTGTGAGGACATCAAGAGAAAAAGCTCTGTGCAGAGTCCTCACATTCCAACTACCTATGG
This sequence comes from Ryuthela nishihirai, assembly GCA_038380435.1. Lineage (NCBI taxonomy): Eukaryota > Metazoa > Arthropoda > Arachnida > Araneae > Heptathelidae > Ryuthela > Ryuthela nishihirai. The sequence goes on from JAWZYU010000026.1 coordinate 4,135,186, forward strand.
AGAGAAAATGGTTAGTGGGATGTTTAAAGAAATTATGTTTATTGAGAGAGGGAATGCCGGCAATATCAAACAGCCCCCTAATCACAGGCATGGGGCAAATACCCATTCCCCCCCAGTACTAAAGACTGAAGCCATCTATACTGGGAGACTTCCTCCAATGTAGAATTTGACGATGCCCGTAGAAGCAAGAGTTCAGGTGCCTGTGATAACTTCTGTTCACGATTATCCACCAGCTGATAAAACATATCCTGTGAATCTATTCACTTAGAACTGTCAACCCACAAACAGAAAACACAGTGGAAATTTTCCTTCTGTAGAAGCCCACCAGTGCAACAAATTCAGGATCCATAATCAAGCTCAGAGCCTTACTCCAGTCCGGTTAGTGTATATGGTCAGCACAAGGACCCTGTGTGGTTCACCACTCCTCAGCATGATAGAAAAAAAATAAAAGTAGGCATAGTTGTCCAGATCAGTAGTCCACACTGATCTGGCAGCCCTCCTCTTCTGTTCACTTCCACAAGAGAGTATCTCTTTTGAAAGGTATTAACTGCTTGCACCTCAGTTCTACACGAAGAATTGCCCAGCATTGCTCACACTGTGCTTGCTCTCATAGCCTGTGGCTTTGTCAGACTATCAAGATTTTTATTTCAACATATTTTGATACTCTGGGCTTTTCTGTCTACTAGACTGAATGGCACCAATTTCGTATGGGGGTCCCCCTAAATGACCATGTTGGGGTAAAAATAGGTTATTAATAACCCTAGATTTGGTGAGATTTTTTTGGGGGGGAGGTGAGGGGTGAGATGTCTTTTTTAGCCTGGATTCCTAGGAATGTGGGATGCTGTTTGACAAGTGTTAGTGATGACCAAGTAGTATTTGAATTGAATCTTAACTATTTAATTTTTAAAATGAAAACAGCTACACCCAACTTTATAAAAGAGATTTTTTGAAGCAGTTGCCAAAAAACCATTAAGGAAAAAAAGAAGTAATGTCAAAACTATAAACTATTCAATATATTTTTACCACAACTCTTCTGTTGCTCTGGCAATATTCTTAAGAAATACGGTAACTTCCAAGTATCGATAAAACAGTTTTTAACGTGCACAGATCTACCATATGGTAGATCTGTGCACATGTTAAAAACTCAGGCAAAAATAGACATCTCACTAGTAATCCTTACAGATATAAAATGCATAGCATCCTCCATTCTTTTTAAGACTTTAACCAACGTTTTTATTTAGAGAAATTTTAATGAGATGTGAAATTTGCCAAATTTTTTGCCAATATTAAGTTTAAAATTTAATGTGTTATCAAGAAAATTATTTATATGGTTTATGTTATTTATATGGTTATATTATTTATCAAACATAATTTATATTATATTTCTTTGTATCTTAAGGATTTGCACTTGGGAAAGCTCCTGATGCAGCTGCAGCTCTGAGAATGGTATGTGAAATATTTTAATGATTTTTAGAAAAAAAAATACTTTATAAATAGGCTTAATTGTATTTGTAGATAACATTTTCATACTGATAAAATTATGGAATTTGGGTTGTAATGAATAATATTGCTTTTGACAATAATTTTTGAAAGATCAAATACCCAAAACAAGTGGATGAATTTATGTGCCTGGGACTAAGAAAACAGTTTGTAATATGTTACAGTGTGGCACAGAATGGATGTGAAATTTGGAATTAGGGTGTCGGGGGAAAAACAATTGGAGACATTTGAAATGTGTATGTAGAGAAGGATGATAAAAATTGGCTGAAAAAAAAAAATGTCTTGAAAAAGGTTTAGGAAAAAAGATCACTAGTAAGAAACATAGCATTGAGAAGAAGCAGACTTCTTGGGCACATACTATAGCACAAGAACATCACAAAGGACATTCGGGAGGGATTTACAAGGAAAGACTAGCAAAAGAAGATCTAGAGACTCATGCATTGAAAGGATGTGAATGCCACTTCTTGCAGTAAGTTTAAGAAATGGCACAGGACAGATACAGATCAAATACTTATTAACAAATCCACAAATTGATAAATGAGAAGAAGTGAATGCTGCATCAAAATGCATTTAATTCTTTATCAACCATTATAACACACACGGATGTTTCTCATTTGACTGATAGTGATTTATTTAAGTTTAGTGTTCTGTACAATATTTTCGAGATATTAGGTATATTATCCTTCTGTTTAAGAAATTATTACTGTTATTTATTTCCTGTGAATATAAAGGAGATAAGCTTATAAAGAGGGAATGTGGGACTTCATCAGAGGGAACATTGAACAGATGGTTCTTGAGGATGTCTACTAGACATGATATTGAACAGTGGTCACTTGCAGTAAGGAGCTCTACCTAGTACAGTTCAAGACTGCAAGTGGTGCAGGGGTGGCTCAGTTGGTAGTGTATCAAGCTCATAATCTGCACTTCTCAGGTTTGAGTCCCAGGTGGGCCAGCATTGGGATATATCTCTGCCCTGCCCTAAGTCAGTAGTGGACACCAATGGGCTTGGAAAGGTTGCCGTCCATTGGATGGGATGTTAAGCCATGGACCTATATGTGAGAGAGCCATACATAGCACGTTAAAGAACATGCTTAGATGGCCTTGATGGGAGGCTACAATCTGTCTCTTAACAGCTGTCAAGTGGGTCTCCTCCCCCCCCCCCCAACCTTCTCTGAACTATCAGGACCTTGTGACTTGGCTATTTAGCCCATTGTGTGGAAAAAAATCTTTGCTCAGAGATGAAACAACGTTCTGTTTAATTCATCTGATTAATTCTCAAACACTCTCAATTGAGCCTCCTTACCCATCATACCGTGAGAACTGAGAGTCCTTTTCTGTAATAAAAGAAGTCCACTCAGGTAAATAAAACCAACTAACCAAACAAAATTCCTTTTACTTGAGACTGTTGTGACAAGTGTTTATTTCGTATACAAAAAATGTTGCTCAGGAGTAAAACAATCTTCAATGTACCAACACTTTTGTCTCCCCAAATATTCTCTATCCTTTTCAAATTGTTTCCTTTACATAATCCTCAAGCAGTCATTGGCTATGGAGGTTCAACCAGACTGTGCAATTTAGTTCTCCATACACATCTGCCCTCAACTACAATTGTTACACTTGCCCACTACAGGTCAATTCTAACATGGTTCCATTTGACATTGTCCACCCATTGCATTCTAGGTTTCTCTCATTTTTCTGAGAAATTCAGGGACACTGTTCATAACTCTATTCAATAGTCATTAGCTCTGCTATGCTAGCAATATAACCAAACTCACACATTCACTCCCTTCATAGGATGCTACTCGAAGGTGGTTGATTACTCCACTGTCCAACCTCATCATCACTTACATAATGAAGCCACCCAATACTCAAGATACTACACAAACATCTAGAATCAAAAGCATCAAGTTTCTTGCTTACAAAGGGTCCAAGTTTCAATGCTTCAACTAACTTTAGAAAGAATAAACTATTATACAGCCCAATTTTAGCCTTCAGATATATATATATACCTATTTTTTCATAATATCTACAGATACTATGAGTTTCCAGCAGCAATGCCTTTTCTGTTTATCTCATGTTATACATTACCACTATCTGTAGCACAACTCCCAAAATATTAATTAAAATAAAAAACTTGCTTAAGAGCATAGCTATTCAAAAAAAATATTGAAACATCACTCATCTTACCATTTTTTGTTACTTTAGTTTTTTTCTCTGTTTATCACTAAACTTTTATCCTATCATTCGTTATCTGTTATCAGCTTTAATAATTCATCTCATCAACAATGTTTATCAAAAAGGCCAAATCATCAGCGTAATCTAAGTCAGATATTTTCATATCATTAAACCATCTAAAAGCCAGTTTTTTCCTTCCAAAGAATAATTCTTTGTAATATAATCAAAAACCAAACTGAATTGGAAAGGTAGCAAAATGCAGCTCTGTCAAACTCCAGCAGAAATGCCAAGCCTTCACTATAAGTCTTACCAACTATCATGTGTAACTAAGTATTATTATTATAGACAGCCATCATTCTGTTAAAAATAACTTATCAAGAATGCCATACAGTATCACAATCAACTAGAAATTATGAAGGTCAACGGAATCAAAAGCCTTTTTGAAATTTGTTGACAGTGCTGTGAAAGCAAATCACCAGTGGAGGTATCAGTTCCTTTCACTTTATGAAAAATTAAATTAAAAAAAAAATAGAAATGCATGATTTACATGTATTAAATCTAATATATATAAGGAAGAAAGTTTGTTTATGTGTTTGTCTGCCACCTATTCACTTGGCCCCCAGAACAGCTAGAAGCTTCAAACTATGCATGAACATTCCCTTCACCCAGGGGAAGAATATAGGCTATTTGTGAATCAGCTGGGGTCAACCAAAATTGGTGTGGTGGGTCTGAATTTCTCAAAATCCTTATAGACTTAACATTAACATTTGAAAGTTATTCAAAACGTTGCCGCCAATAAATCTGAAAAAAGGAATACATCAAACTCATTTCTTTCTGATTTCGCATGATAAACTTGTTGTTCAGTTGCTTGGTCAAGAGCATGAGCGACCATGGATATTGAAGTCATTCTAATTACCCACAAGCTAAACACGAGATTTTTTGTTGAAATGAAAGTTTCAAAAACTAAATTTGTATCAGAGTTAAAATCATTAACTTAATTTGAAAAATATGCAAAAACTAATAAAAGTATATATGAATAATTAATAAATGTTTTAAATATTATGTTATGCAATAAATAATTTTGTTTAATAATAATTTTTAGTACCTTTACAATTTTTATGCACCTCAGATCATAGTTAATTTCTTTTGCTATAAAGTTACATATGCCTGACAATTTGTATCCGAAGAACTCTGGTAGGTATGAAGTGATTTGAAAAGTTCGATTATCTGAGCGAGGAAATTCCTGTTTTTGGTTTAGAAACTTCTGACTTGGGGAGGATTATGGGTACTTTGAACTATGTCCGTTTCTTTCCTCTTCTAAAAGGGAGGGAGAAATTTTTAACTGGAGGGGGAGGAGATCGATCTTAATATTTATGCCAAATGAAAGCTTGTGACTTGGAGAGTGCCATCTACTCTCTTTTCTAAAGAGTTTCAGACTCAAGCAACACTCAGTCTAAATTCTTTTATGATTTATTTTAATCACTCAAGAATTATCTCGTTTTTTCTTTTATTTTACTACCTATTATGTTTCAAAACTGTTTTTTGCTATTCCTAGAATTATTTTCAGTACTAATTTGATTTCAAAGAATGATAATTTTTGCTGAAACTTGTGAGAATTTCCCACTAAAAATAGCAGGGACTTTTAAGTTCCATTTTAAGAAGTTATTAATTTGAATAAAGTATATTATATTTATATAAAAATTTTCATAGTTTTTTTATGCTCTACCAGAACTGGATTTGAAATCACTGCTATACTTAATCAAGTACTTTCCTTCCAAGTACCAAATTTTACATCCTTGAAATATGAATATTTTGGAAAGAAATTCAAGAATTACATCCATTTTTCCTTTGTATTTCACTACCTATTAGATTTCAAAACTGTTTTTGCTATATCTAGAATTATTTTGAGTACTAATTTGATTTCAAAGAATGATAATTTTTATTAAAACTGTAATTATTTTGGAAAGAACTGCAGGAATGTCCTTAATCAATACCCTACTAGTCCTAACAGGAAGTGTTACAAGTTGCATTGGGTTGTTTTATCTCTGAGCGGCACTTTTTTGCACACCATGGGCTAAATGGCCAGGTCACAAGGACCCCAAAGGTTGGGGGAGGAGACCCACTAGAACAAAGGTTGGGAGACAGATGGTAACCTCCTGTCAAGGCCATCCATAATGTTCTTTAATGTGCACAGGGTACAGCTCTCCCACACACATAGCCATGGCTTAATGCCCCATCCAACGGACGGCAGGCTTTCTAAGCCCATCGGTGTCCCCTACTGACCGTGGGTGGGCAGGGAGTTTTGCGGAGATAAATCTCAATGCTAACCCAACTGGGACTCGAACCTGGGAACTACAGATTACAAGCCTGTCACGCTACTGACTGAGCCACCCTTGTCCCAAAGTGTTATAAAGAGCTTAATAAACGTGTAAAGGATCAATTATCAGCTGATAAGAATCTTTGGCATGATGGTTTGGCTGACAAAACAGAGGAAGCAGTTAGACAGCACAACAGCAGAGAGCCGTACCAGATAGTTAATGTTTTGTGTGGTAGAAAACAGACAAGTATACAGGGATTGAAGGATAAACAAGGTAAGGTTATAGAAGGTGAGGATTCTGTCATAGCTAAGAGGGCTGAGCATTTCAGTGATGCTCTAAACAATGTGGTTAGTTCTACTCCTCTTGCTTATAATGATGATAGATACATTATTGGCTTTAATGTTGGTCCTATAACACAATCTGAAGTTATTTTGGCTATTTCTAAACTTAAACTACATAAATCCCCAAGGAGTAAATGAAATTGCTACTGAAATGCTTAGAGCTGGGAATGTTTCGGTTACCACATAGATGATTGAAATTTTGAATACCTTTTATGATAAAGGAATTGTTCCTAAGGATTTTACCAAAACTATTATTATCCCTATTTTTAAAAAAAAGTGATTGCAGTTCTTGTGATAACTATAAGAATATCAGCCTACTTTCTGTTCCAGGTAAAGTTCTTTGCATGATTGTGCTCAATAAATTTAGAATCTGGTTGACCAGCAATTGTGTGATGAGCAGTGTTGATTCAGAAGTTGTAAGGGATGTGTAGATCAGATTTTTTCACTTAGGCAGATTCTTGGGAAATATTTAGAGTTTCAGAAACCTTTGGTTGCTAGCTTTGATGATTTCAAAAAGGCTTTCAACTCTGTTGATCGTCATAATTTGTGGTTGATTGTGAAATCATATGGTATACCAGACAAGTTAGTTAACATAATGAAAGCTCTATGATAACAATGAGTTGTGTGAGACTTGGTATGGCTTGTAGCAATTGGTTTAGCATTGCTTCTGGTGTTCGACAAAGGTGCATTTTCTCCTTTTCTCTTTGGTTATTGTTTATAATATGCAAAATTCACTGCAAGGGAAAGATTTTGGGCTTAATTGGTCTAGAGATCTGAAAATTTCTGTTTTAGATTATGCTGATGATTTGGCCCTTTTGCTAATGATGTTGATGAGATGAACTCTTTCATTCGAGCTGTTGATGAGACTGGTAGTAGAGTAGGTTTCGTTATAAGCAGAGAGAAAAGTAAAGTGATGAAAATTGGTCAGGCAGGTTGTGATTCAGTTAATCTGAATTGTTGTAGACTTGAGCAGGTGTCTCAGTTTAATTATCTTGGGCACTATGCAACAGATACTGGTGGTGTACGACATGAGATCAGACAAATAGGGATTGCTGTCATGACTTTTAAGAATCTATAGAGAGCGTGGAGAAACAGGCATATACACCTAAAGTCTGAAATTGGACTGTATAATAGTTTGGTTCTTTCTAGGGTTAGTTATGGTAGTGAAACTTGGACACTTCGTGAACATGATAACAGGTAACTAGATGCTTTTGGTTCTAGATGCTTACGCAGTATCTTGGGCATTAGGTGGTTCAACTTTGTAACTAATGATGAGATTGGGCAAAGGAGTTAGCAACCTCCTTTAAGCAGCATATTGTGCAGAGAGAGACTCCATTGGTTTGGCCATGTTGCCAGTATGCATGTTGCCAGTATGAATAATTAATTTGATAGATTAGCAAATAGGGTTATGAATAGTTTACCTAAAAGCCTCAGAAAGAAAGAGATACCTGGGATGTGATGGACAGACGATGCCAAACAGTACCTAGTTTAGAATTGGTCTACAGTGGCAAGTTTCAGCAGATGTAGTTTAGGATAGATATGCTTATGGAAATAAATTGCACAATCTGGTTGAACCTCTGAAGCCATAGCTGCTTGAGGAGGAGGATGATATATATTTTTTAATTCTTTTATTCTTTTCAGATTTATATAAAATCAGTTTTTAAATGTCATTTTAAAGCAAAATAAATTTTCTCATATTAAATTTTTAAACCTACTTTTGGAGATGTTACAAAAATTAAGCTTTTATTAGGGAGGAAAAAATGCATAAAAAGTTTTATGTACCTTTTATTACCTTTGACTTCCTCTTATTGTGGTATTAAATATTTTTTTTTTCTCTCTCTCTCTATAACAGAGATGACCAATTGGTGGCTTCTCTGTTATAGAGAGAGAAACAAAATATGCTGAACTGTCTCAAATAATTTTGTTTTCTCATAACAATGTCACATACTAGGATATGCTTATTATATGTTTACATGTCATTATGATATAACATAATAATAAATAAATTGTGCCTCTGCATTTTTATTTATATGAGATATATTTATAAAACCTGACCCACCAGTCTGTAAATTGTAGAAAAGTGGCTTTAGGTTATTTTGAGTTGGCCGTCCCTGCTCTGTAATGTGACCTATATCTCTTAGTTGCAGAATAAAGTATATTTTTTTAATGATAATGATTGAGAGTGTCCAGCAAGAGTAAACCCATTGGTGGAAATGTGTCGCTCAAAAAGTTAATATTTTCCTGTTGAGTATCATATTCAACATTAAATTTTCTTCATTTCTAGAGTTAGAGTTTCAAAGACCATTAAGTTGACTAATCAAGTTAGAGGAAGCAGCATGTTGAACACCGGATTGTGTTGTAGATGATGGTTAAAAACAGTTATGATATAGTTATAGAGGTTATTGCTTTTTTAATGCCCAGGACAAACTGTGCTTTTGCCACCTTAAAATTGAAAAGATTTTATATGTCAGTGATGACCCCTAATTCATCACCTTAGCCATTTATCTACCCACCAAATCAAGATGGCTTAGTACATTTGTGTAGCTTTTCTACCTCCTTAACACAGAACAAATTTGTTGTGACATAATGAGTGGTGGTAAGTTAAGGTGATATATTCAGGATTGACTGTTGTTATTTACTGTTAACTTTTTAACAGAAGAGGAAGAAATAAAAAGATTTCCAAAAACATCTCACAGATAATCGAATGCTGGTTAAAGCAAAGTATGTTAAATATATACTTTATTAGGTGTGGGAATATTTGTTGATGATTACCATCAAGATGAAAGAAGTGAAATATTTCGAGAAACTGGTAATTCTTCTCATGCAGCAGAATATCATATATTTTATTTAATATATCCATTAGGGCAGTGGTTCCCAAACAGTTGACTGGAGCAGATAACCTGTAAGTTCCACCAGTACCATTTGGGTTACAAGTTGAATGGGAATTTCAGATTTGGCTTCCAACCAAAAGTGTTTGGGAGTCACTGCAGTAGAATATCATAATTTTCACATCTGACTGAATCTTAGTGTTTCATATTTTAAGTTGTTAATTTTTACCATAATGTTTTTTGTAATTTTCAATAGGCAAAAAACAGGGCTGCACAATCACTTCGATATATTGAACTGTACAAGAAACATACAAGTATGAAAAATTTACAAATTTTGAAATTTCTAATGTTTCTTTAAAAAAAAAAAAGTATAGAGAATATAAATAACTTTATCTATTAAAATCATGTGTGTATATATATATATTGTATTTTGTACAATTATTTAAATGAAAAGATAATTTTATAAGAAGGATTTGGCATGTAGTTTAGGCTTTTAATTTGTTTTTGTAATATGTACATTTAGTGTGCGATCAAACCCTGAGATATTAAAAAACCCATACAACATTAGTGTTACTAAATTTAAGTGTATAACAGGAGTTAGGGGAAAATCTTCTGTAATGGAGTTCTAAAAACATATTACTTTCACAAATATCATTAGGTTGTTGCATATCAAATGGCCGATTTTGCAGATGCATGAAGTTTTTGATGTTTTGAGGACTAAAAATGCTACCAGATGGCACTTATATGTTATATTAAATCATGAAGCCTGCTTATGATGGGGTGGCTCAATTGGTAGCACACCAGGCTCATATTCAGCAGTTCCCAGTTTCAAGTCCCAGCTGGGTCAGCATTGAGATTTATCTCTGCAAAACTCCCTGCCCATGATCAGTAGGGGACACCAGAGGACTTGGAAAGGCCGCCTTCTGTCAGATGGGACATTAAGTGTGGCCCTGTGTGTGGGAGAGCCATACCTTGTGCATGTTAAAGAACACACTGGATAGCCTTGATAGAGTCTACCATCTGTCTCCCAGCAGCTGTTCTAGTGGGTCCCCTCCTCCAACCTTCTTTGAGCCTTCAGGGTCCTTGTGACCTGGCCATTTAGCCCATTGTGTACAAAAAAGTGCCACTCGGAGGTAAAACAACCAACCAACCTACTTATGATAACACAATAGCCATTTCGCCAGTAGATTTTGTGGTAAATGGATTTTAAGAGCTTAAAGGGAACAATGGATCAGAGTCACATTCATGTTCTTTTCTTATGAGTTTAAACTGGAACACAATACTGTGAAAGCCACTTGCAACATCAATGCAACATTTGGGGAAGGCACAGCTAGTGAACTCCGTGTATGGGAGAGCCATAACCTGTGCATGTTAAAGAACACACTGGATGGCCTTGACAGGAGGCTACCATCTCTCCCAACAGCTGTTCCAGTGGGTCCCCTCCCCCAACTTTCTCTGAGCCTTTGGGGTCCATGTGACTTGGCCATTTAGCCCATTGTGTGCAAAAAAGTGCCACTCAGAGGTAAAACAATCCAACACAGCTAGTGAATGGACAACATGACATTGTTTTGAAAATTTTCAATCAGATTACATCAACCTTCAAAATAAGCCACTTGCCCAACCTGAAGAAGAGATAACAATCAAATGAGGGCTTAATTGAATGTGACACACACCAAACTGTATGATGACATCTCAAACAAGTTAGGCATGCATTATTCAACAGTATCCCAACACCTGGGGGAAAGCCATTAGGATAGTGAAGAAATTGGATAAATGGGTTCCACATTAATTAATGGACATTCATAAGGCATGTCGACTTAAAGTGTGCACTTCCCTTCTCACACATAACCAAAGGGTTTCGTTTTTGCATAGAGTTGTAACACATGATGAAAAATTGATCCTGTATGGCAATCATCAATGATCTGCTCAATAGCTGGACATCACAGAAGCATCCAAACACCTGGCCAAGCCTAATCTTCACCCAAAGAAGGTTATGGTGATCATTTAGTGGTCTGCAGCCAGTGTTATCCATTATTCGTTCCTAAAACTGGGTTAAACAATAAATGGAGAGAAATAGTGTGCAGAACTAAAAAACATGCATGACAAATTATGCAAGAAGCAGCCTGCATCGGTCAATAGACATGACATTCTACTGCTCTGTGATAGCACTCAACTTCACATCTCGCAAATAACAGTCCAGAAACTCCATCAGTTACAGTATGAGACTCTTTATAATCCAGTGTATTCACCAGACCTATCACCAACTGACTACCACTTCTTAGTGGAGAAAACATTCAATAATGAGACAGCAGATAAAACTAAGAATTCATTGCTTCGAGGAACTTAGATTTCGAAAAAAATTTTGGTTGAAGTGTATTGAATCTTTGATGTATATTTCAGTTAAGTCAAGTTATTTTTAATTAAGTTTAAATTAAGTTTTAATTAAGTCAAGTTATTTTAAAATTTTGGTTGAAGTGTATTGAATCTTTGATGTATATTTCAGTTAAGTCAAGTTATTTTTAACAGAGTTATAGCTGTTGAATGTTTCATTAACAATTCAGTCATTTCATTTGCAACAACCTTATATGTTTGTGAGTGTTGCTGTTTATGTACATATATTTTTAAAATGGTACAAATCCTTATTAGGTTTCTTTTGTATTTATCAAGAAGTTGCCTATTTATCCATTTTTTGCTAAATAGGATTTACAAACAGAACATCTTCCATGTATGCTTTGCATTTTTAGCTCATTTACAAATAATGTGCTATCGTTTTTACTTTGTTGTCTGTCTATAGATGTTCAACCTTTTTTTGTTTTTTAGAGATAAATGAAAAATTATTTTTATGTCAAATATGTACTAATGAAATATTAGGATTTGCAATTTCCAAATCTACCCTCCCTCACCCTGCTTTCAGTCAAAAAGGGCACACCAATTAGATATCTCCCATGAAAGAAATTCATTCCTAATTCTCAATTTTCCTTCAACTCCATTATGGGAACTTGTGTTCTCATATGTACCACTCATGCATATTCATGATTTTATTATTATCCCACTTGCTATTACTCAGTAATGTCACATTGCCTTTCCATAAATTTAATTGTATTTACTCAAAATCATTTTGTACACTTTTGTTCATTTTCTTTCATTTTGAGCACCAGTCTAGTAATATTTCAATATTCTCTATCGAAACCAAAATGAACTTTTCATTTATCTTTTAAAACAAAAAAGTTGCATTCTGTCCTGTGAGCAAATCTTTGTCAGTAAAACACCACCATGCACCTTTACCACGAGACTCTATCAATTTTCAAATTTTTATAATGAATAGATTACAATTAATATTAAAAGTTGCCATTTTCTACCTTTAGTGGCCCCTAATGGTGTAAACCATTAGATTTGGGTTGTTTACTTCCAAGTAGGACTTTTATGTACACAATAGGCTAAATGCTGAGGTCATGAGGACCCCAAGTGCTCAGAGAAGGTTGGAGTAAGGAAATCCATTGGGCAGCTGTTCAAACAGAAGCCTCCTGTCAAGGCCATCCAGTGTGTTCTTTAACGTTCACAGAGAATGACTCTTCTGCATACAAGGCCATAGCTTTATGTCCTATCTGTTGGACAGTAGTCCCAGGTGCTGTCCAACAGATGTTGTTTTTCAGAAATGGCACAGATGTTGTTCTTCATTCAGAAAGGGCACACCAATGGGCCAAAACTGGCCCATTGGTATGCAATTTCTGACAGAACAACAACAAATATTATCTATTCATTCTAAAAAATTGAAAATTGCTAGTCTGATGGTAAAGGTGCATGGTGTACTTTACCAGCAACAATTTGCTCACAGGAGAGAATTCAGCTTGTTTTTTTTTAAAGATAAATGAAAAGTTCCTTTTGGTTTGTATAGGAAATAATGAAATATTACTAGACTGATGCTCAAATTTGAAGAAAATGGACAAAAATGACCATAATCCAAATGATTTTCAGTAAATACAAATTAAATTTATGGAAAAGCACTGTGACATTACCGAGTAATAGCAAATGGGATAATAGCAAAATCATGAATATGCATGAATAGTACATATGAGAATATGAGCTCCCATAATGGAGTTGAAGGAAAATTGAGAATTAGGAATGAATTTCTTTCATAGGAGATAAATAATTTCTGATATATTGATAATATGGTATCATTGTACAAATTCATTTACTATTGAGTAATGTACACAGTACTCATTATTCAGGGAACTGGTCGGTACATATTAATTACGTACAGGTACTAGGCAGAAAAATGGAAACAGTTCCATGTTATCATCTCAGTACAAAAATTACGTTCAGAGATCAATAATTTCTTCAGTATGATTTTTAATAAAAAAAGTCTAAAGATAAAGATCTTAATCAAATCTATCTAAATCTCGATTTTAAACAATATTTGTTCAATATTATGAATGCTAGAATAGTTAATAGACTACAAAAAAATTGACCCCAAAATTTAATTTAAAACGGTCAACTATAATAATAATAAAGTTTTATTTTATTTTGCATTACAAAGAAGTTATGTTAGCTATTATGATACAATTAACATAAAACAGAAAAAGGAATAGTTAAAAAAATAAATACAGAATTTGATAAGACTGAGTATTTCTTTGATCTGTTTTAATGTTTTAATTAAATATTGGGGTCAATTTTTTTGTAGCCTGTTAAATATTCTAGCATTCCATAACACTTTAAATACTAAGCAAATATTTTTAAAATGAAGATTTAGATAGATTTGAGATATTTATCTTTAGACATTTTTTTATTTAAAATCATATTGAAGAAGTTAATGAGCTCTGAATGTGATTTTTTACTGAGATAACATGGAACCGTTTCCAGTTTTCTGTCCAGTACCTGTATATAATGTATTATTTATAGATAATTTCAGGTAGAGGAACCTTGTATATCAAAATTCAGTTATCAGTTTGAGTTTATATATACATATGACATTCAAGCATGAAGTGCAGCATACTAAAAGACTAAAAGGATATTACTTTTTAAGTAATTTGTTGATTATAAAATGGAGAAACATAAAAAAAAAGTTAACCATTCTCATTTCTATGTAGATATTGATGATTTTGCATATTATAATCTTTGTTTTTAACAGTGAACAATATTATTTCTCAATAACCTAAAATTCTCTGTTGTTGAGCAATAAAATTTAAAGTTTATACTTTAAATTATTTCCATGTTAAAAGCTTTTATGAGAAACTCTGAAGCTTTTCAGAACATGAACAGTGCTCTGTCTTCAGTGAAGTGATCCTATGTGGTGATGTTAGGGCTGTTTAGAGCTTCTTTCCAGCCCTAACGTCACCATATAGGGTCACTTCGAAGACGGATTGCTGTCCTTGCTCTGAAAATCTTCTGAGTTTTCTCCTAAAAACTTTTAACGTGAAAATTAGTTTGAATGCAATTTAGTTTCATACAAATTTTAACTTTATTGATTAAAGTTTATTGCTCGACGGCAGAGAAATTTAGGATATTTTTAATTAATTTCTGAGCAAGAAGGTCCTTTTAATTGTGTATTATTTCTTACAGTACTTCATGACTTCTATACCAGTTTTGGTGCTATAAAAATATTTGTGAAGCAAAAGCCAGAAGGTAATGAATGTTCATTTCTAAATAAGAAATAATTTTTTTTATAACCTGGATATTTTAATTAGATATTACAGAAAACAAAGCCTTCAAGAAAAAAATATTATTTCTTAGGAATGCATTAATATAAATAATTTTTGGCCTCCATTACCCTTACTAGCATTCTCAAAGGGTGTGTGTGGCCCCTTGCCTTCTGCTTTTATCATTGCCCTGGGTACACCTATCTGTGCCAACAAAGACACTGCAATATATGGCTCATTATTAAATGAGCCATTTATCAAAGAGGCCTGTTTCATGCTATTCTGATTATTGAAACTGATCATTGAATACTAGCCTACAAGGTATTGCTACATTTGTGTAATTCTTCATTCTTGCTCTAACAAATAATGTGCTGTGTATTGCATTAACCCTTTCATTACCATACTGGTCTAACATTTCAAATGTACTCATCCAATCAATGCTGTTCCTTCCTCTTCCCTACTGCCTATCTGCAACGTGGGCCATTTTCGGCCAGTATGGTAGAGAAAGGGTTGAACCTTATTGCATTCTATAAAGATTAAAAACTATGCGATACTTGAAATAATTTACTGAATTTTTTTTCCAGCAAATTATTTTGTGTTTCTTGTCAGTATTACATTTTTTGTGCTACTTTATTACTAAACAATGTGATAGATTGTACCATTTGTACTTCTGAGTAGTTTCACACATAAGCATGTGTTAGCTAATTTTTCATATCTTTACAACTAAGGCGTTAATGCTCACTAAAATATAGAAACCATTAGCCTCAGAGTATGCATTCCTCTTTTTACCACATTAGTACGTGTTTTGTCTTTTGGCTGTTTCTGATTGAAAACTAACACTTTTATAATATTTTGCTCTAATCTATTTTTTTTTTATTATTTTATATTTTGATGAAAGTATAGCAAAAAACTACACTTTTTAAATTTTATGCATATTTTCAGTAGTTAATATCACTTCTGCATCCATAATTTATCAAATATTATCCATAAAAATTATACAAGATGTAATGGAAAAAGAATGCTAAAATATAGTGTAACAAGAAGCAACATCATTGGGTGTGATATGGTGTAACACATTGGTTGTCAATAAACTCATCTCATGGTCAAATTACAAATATATTACCACAGCCCAGCAAAATACATGAATGTGTTTTTGCAGCCCAGTAATTACACAACTGCTCTTTAAGCCTTGATCTCTTAACATTTCTTATGGATCAGTGAACAGTTTTGCTAAAATTGAACATTTTAGTAACATAAAAAGCTGTACTCTTATAATTGTGATATTCTTTAAAAAATTTAAGATATTAATATATAGAGAATTTTAAACATAATATAGTTTTTAAATTTGAGTATATTTTTCAAGGGAAGCTCACAGCCTGGTAAATGGCACTTCATAGTCCATCTGTTGAGAACACTAGTCTAAAGGTTAGAGTATGAGTTTTCCACACCAGTACAACAAAATGCATTTCTCAAGTGAAAAAATGTTTTATGTATGGGTAGAACAGGGTTTCCAAACTTTGTGGCATTACACCACCTTTTGATTTTTGAGAAGATCTCACACCTCCCCACCTGGGGCGGGGGTGGCTCAGTCAGTAGCGCGCCAGGCTCGTAATCTGTAGTTCCCAGTTCGAGTCCCAGCTGGGTCAGCGTTGAGATTTATCTCCGCAAAATTCCCCGCCCTGCCCACGATCAGTAGGGGACACCGATGGGCTTGAAAAGGCCGCCGTCCATCGGATGGGATGTTAAGCCGTGGCCCTGTGTGCGGGAGTGACGTACCCTGTGCACGTTAAAGAACATGCTGGATGGCCTTGACGGGAGGCTACCATCTGTCTCCCAACAGCTGTTCCAGTGGGTCCCCTTCTCCAACCTTCTCTGAGCCTTTGGGGTCCATGTGACCTGGCCATTTAGCCCATGGTGTGCAAAAAAGTGTCGCTCAGAGGTAAAACAACCCAACCAACACACCTTTCCACCTCTATTTTATCATCAGTAAACTCCTCTGTTAGCAACAATTTTGATCGTAATAAAAAATAAAACATTTCACATCTTCATGCCTCCCCCCCCCTCTCCTCAGTTGGTAAACCCTGGTGTTGAAGGAACATATAAGATCAGCTAGTTGAGTGAATTTGTACAGTTATCAAATAATTCATTTGTAGAATAATTCATTTGTATTGAATTTGTAATTCATTGTAAAATTAACATGAATATAGCCAAAGGACTATAACTACTATAAACATTTCCAGGTTATTAATTCCAAGATAATTAAACAGTCGAGAATGATAGTGATTGATCACTACTAGTGATTTGTAATGGCAGCAGTCTGATGAGCATTAGGATTACTCAAAGTGTGATTTTTAAATGGTAGGATTTTATTTATTAATACTTCTAGTTACATTTTAACGAAAAAAACTTACTGAGGCCAGGAAATTGCGATTTTTAACCAAAATTTCTGCCGGAATTTTAGAATTAAAGCAGTTATGCAGCTTCATAATAAAGGGAATTCATAGTTCTTTATCGTTTTTTAAATATATTTTTTATTTAAATTATCTTGCTTTTAAAGCAAAATTATTTTTTGATGCTGCTTTTCTTAGGCTTAGAGTTTGCCAGTTGTCAAAAGTCTAATAATATGTGTTATATGCATGACTAAATAATTTTGAAAAACTAAATAAATTAGTAATTTAAGCAATAATAGAAATATTATGAACTGTTTATATTAGAATAATAATGAAAAATGGATTAGTTACTTAATTAATAATGTGTCTTAGTTGTTATGGTTCCAACTTCCATATAATATACTATGCACTTCACATGATTGGGATTTGATACTCTGTGCTATCGAAATGTAACAGCTTTATCGTGTTTTATTAAACTTTTATTCTAGTTAGCTGTGTTTAAATCATATATAACACCACAGTGAGTTCAGTTCCAGAAACCTAACACTGTAAGGGTTAAAGGAGATAGATGGTAGGGGTGTAACCTAGAACTCAAAGTATTAAGGAGATTTAGAGTCTAGATTATGCTTGAACAATCTTTGGTATCTTTGCTAAATGTGATGTAGTGTTACAACTGTTGGGCTCAAAGTGTTAATCCAGAAGATGTCACACCCATTTTCTCCTTGGTCTTGTATCTATACCTATGTGCATTTTGGATTGCCACAAATCATTTATCCTGTATCTGCATATGTCCATTTGTATATCTAGCTTTAAATGATCCTGCTATGCAAAGAAATTTTTCCTTTTGAGAAATGCATTTCATCATGGTGGTGGGTGCAAATCATGAGCACCTTACTGGTGTTAATAGTTTTTCACCATATTTTGTTTTACTTTTTTTTTCATTTTATCCTGTTTATACTTTTGCAGATATCATTCAAAGTATATTTTGGTAAATTATTATACATATAAAAAGTGTGCAGTGCATGAACAATTCTCTTAGTTTTGAGAACTGACTAGACATTTATTTTCAGTTTGTGATTTAACCCACAAAGCTATAATTTATCTGCAGGTTATGACAACAAATGACCATGCCATCCCAGGACTTGAACCCAGACCCCGGCAGATGCATGTCACCACAAACCAATACAATACCACTGCACCATTGAAGGATAGGTGTACACTGTATACAACTATCCCTCACTTTGTGCAGTCCTTTAACATGGGTCATGTTTTGGGAACTACCTTGCTTTGCATGGCCATAAATTTCACTTTAGCACTGTTTCAAAACTGTTTTCCAACAACAAAAGAGAATGCAAATTTTAGTACTTGTAGTAGTAGGTGTGTCTCAACTTGCAACCCTGTGAACAACAGTATTTACTTATGAAGAAAATAAATATTTTTGTTTTCATGTCCAACATTATTGTTATAAAAAAACTGCATCAGTGGTAAAATTTTATTTATACTTTATCTGATGCACAGTGTTCTAAAGTACAGAAATGCACATAGAGTGTATGTACTACTTAATTTTTGATTGTTGAGCACAAAATTATTTTTATTATTTAATGTGATTTACACATAGTTATCTCTTTGCATTTCTTTCATATTTCATATGAGTCTTTAAAGTTCGCATATCTAATCTCTATAAAATAATTTTAAAAATATATAGGCAAAATTAGCTGCAGCCAACCCTGCCACTTAAAAGGGCATAAACAAAATTTGTATATAGTAACTATAAGGTGACAAAAGGTTATATATCTATAGAGAACATAAAATTATATATATTTGTCCTATAAAATAAACATGTTGCACATGAAATAGTAAGCTGAAAAAAATTGGTTTTGCCCTGTGTGGGATTCGAAGCCACTTCTCCTAGTTACCGGCCAATGAGTTCGAATCTCACTCACGGCAAAACCAATTGTCTCCCAACAGCTGTTCTAGTGGGTCCCCTTCCCCAACCTTCATGGTCCTTGTAACATGGCCATTTAGCCCGTGGTGTGCAAAAAAGTGCCGCTCAGAGGTAAAACAACCCAACCCAACATTTCTTTCTTCACGACAAAATATATTAGAATTCCACTGCTTTATGTGAAATAGTCCATTGAGGCGATTTAAAAATAAAAAAATATATTAAATAATAATAATTACAAAAAAAAACTTGGGTCGGGGGCCCTATAGCCATGGCTCTGCTTTTTATATGGACCTGCGCACAATGTTAATATTAGTTTAACTTTCTCTAGTGGAATTTCTAGCTGATTAAAGGGATCTGGGTTTGAATCCCAAATAAGGTAAAGTTTCCTTTCTTGTGTTGTCTTTCTGCTGAGGTCTAGCCTTCTTTACAGATCATCTCTATGGTATATTATACTGATGGGCTCCCTTCAGACTTCTGTGGGAAGCAGATGCTTGAGGGATTTTTTTTTTTATATAGGCAAAATTGTGGGTTGGGAACGTAACCCCCATTTTAACATGCAGTCTGTAATAAAAATTCGCCTTACTCTGCATGTTTCACTTCACATAACCAATTCCAGGAATGCATCAGCTGTGAAAAGCAAGAGAGTTGGAGGTATTATATGAAGCTTGAGAAAAGTGTAATATCCAGTGTTTTTTCTTTCTTCTGTAGGTTATGGTTTGGTTTGTCATCGTGCCATCAAAGCAATATGTGAAACTGTTGGCATTAAAGATTTGTATGCTAAAGTAGAAGGTCCAACTAAGAACATTCAGAACGTGACTAAAGCTTTTTTTATTGGACTTATGAAACAGGTATGTGTTTCCTCCATGAAATAATATGAAAAAAAGACTTTTTTTTAAGTTCAATGCAATAGCAATAAAAGTTCTCACAGGATTGATAGTGATTTATAAGTTTATGGACAGTCTGTAAAAAAGAGCTAAAATTGAACATTTCTGTAAAGCTATAAAAATATTTAGATGCTCATAAAAGTACTAAGAAATTTCCAGGAGTTAAAAGAATATATATACTATCTATGTCTTGCTAAAAGTTTGGCTCAAAGCATCTGTCAGCTAATAACTTGTACCATGGAAAACATACTATTCCATTCAAAACTTTAAATTCTCCATCAATAACATACTACTCTATTCGTACAGTAGAACTCTGGTGACAGCAGTGCCCCATAGTTCAGACATTCATAAAGAGATCAATCCCAACCCTCAGAAGCTAGGAACCCAATCTCTTAACCCAATACAGAGATTCTACATGGATAATCACCAGACTAAATTTGAGGCCAATACGTCAAAATAATACCTGCAAAATTACAGAGAGCCAAAAACTGTTATCAATGACATCACCACAGATATACAAAGAAACATGCATCTTGCACTTTCCATTCGCCTGGCCTTTTATTTATTGTACAGGATAAGCCTATTATATCAGGCTCATAATCTGCAGTTCCCAGGTTCGAGTCCCAGCTGAGTCAACATTGAGATTTATCTCCGCAAAACTCTCCACCCTGCCCATGGTCAGTAGGGGACACCAATGGGTTTGGAAACACCACCATCCATCAGATGGGACGTTAAGCCATGGCCCCATGTGCGGGAGAGCCACACCATGTGCACGTTAAAGAATACGCTGGATGGCCTTAATGGGAGGCTACCATCTGTCTTCCAACAGCTGTTCCAGTGGGTCCCCTCCCCCAACCTTCTCTGAGTCTTCAGGGTCCTTGTGACCTGGCCATTTAGCCCATGGTGTGCAAAAAAGTGCTGCTCAGGGGTAAAACAATCCAACCCTATTATATGATTCTCATTTTAATGCATTTTGAAAGCATTGCAACTTTTCTTTCAGTGAAATACAAATGAAAAATGTGAAGCAAAATTATTAATCTATTAATCATACGTACTCTGCTATTGGGTTGTTTTATCTCTGAGCAGCATTTTTTGGCACACAATGGGCACACAACCTGTTCACATTAAAGAACACACTGGATGGCTTTGAAGGGAGGCTACCATCTGTTTCAAAGTCCCATCCAAAGGACAGTGGCCTTTCTAAGCCCATCAATGTCCTCTATGGCAGGGTGGGAAGTGTTATGGTGATAAATCCTAAAGCTAGGACTCAAACCTGGGAACTGCAGATTACAAGCCAGGCATGCTACCAATTGAGCAACCCCCTCTCTGTTATTGGAGTGTACATAATTCTGTTTAATCACAAATGGGAATACTTGGAGGATGTTAACATGATTTTCAGACATTAGAAGCAGGACAAACATAAAGCAGAAAAAACGATAGCTACCTTGGGGTACAGTGAAAGAAACAGAAACTGAAATGTATGTTTTTCATTTGTGTATAATTCTGTAAATTTAAGGACAGTGTAAAAAAAAACTTAAATTGAATATTTCTATAAAGTCTATAAAAATATTTTGATGGCCATAAAAATATTAAGAAACTTCCAGGGGGTTGAAGAATATATATACATAGAACTGGCAACTACTCCAATTTTTGGTTTAAAAAACCGATTTTTAGGGATTTTTTCAGTTTACACTTACAAAAATCTGCCTCCAAATTGTACAGTATTTTTTGCCCTTTTCCTTATAGGTGAATGTTAATGAAAGGGAAGAATTGTTTCTGATTTAGCCCTTTTACTGTACTAAAGGTGCTGCAGCTGTGGCCACACCTGCATACCAACCAAAGAAAATCTATAAGACTGCAGGTGATCATTTCCAGACAGAACATATGGCAAAGTCCACATCTAAATTCTTTTACAGAGTTGAAAGTCATAGAGTGTGTCTAAATGTGTGTTTATTGAACCTATACCCAACTCTCCCAGATCTGGCCAACTATTAATGCTAATTGAATTACTTAAAATCGAAAACTTCAGAGTAAAATTGAAAACTTCAGAGCTTTAGAGAACTTTCCTATCTGTAGGCTATGATTGACATTGCAACTTGAATGGGTGCATTTGTATGATCATGTTTTTTTCAGCTTGCTTTCTCTGATGGGATTATTTAGTTCTGGGAACTTTTTCATACTGTGGATCAGTGGTTCATTATGTAGGATAATTCATATGTTTCAGGTTTGTTGTCTTTGATGGGATTATTTAGTTCCAGGGTCTTTTACTTCAGATCGGCAGTAATTTGTTTACAGTTTTGTTTTTTATTCTTCAGTCAGTAAAAAGGGTGGTGCAGTTGTTCATTGTTTAGGTTAAAATGGTTATCTCCAATAATTCTGTACTGGGGTTTTCTTAAATTGTGGAACAGCAATTCATTGTTTAGTGGTGTTTTAGCACTTGTTTAAATTAATAGCTTGTTAATATTCCTAAGTTGAAGATAGGACATTTGCCAGTAACGGATTTGTAGTGGGCTTCTTGGTTTATGCCACTCCTTAAGATTCCCCGCCCTGCCCACGGTCAGTAGGGGACACTGATGGGCTTGGAAAGGCCGCCGTCTGTCGGATGGGACGTTAAGCCGTGGCCCCGTGTGTGGGAGAGCCATACCCTGTGCACATTAAAGAACACGCTGGATGGCCTTGACGGGAGGCTACCATCTGTCTCCTAACAGCTGTTCCAGTGGGTCCCCTCCCCCAACATTCTCTGAGCCTTCGGGGTCCATGTGACCTGGTCATTTTGCCCATGGTGTGCAAAAAAGTGCCACTCAGAGGTAAAACAACCCAACCCAAAGCCACTCCTTAAGTTATAAAATCCCTCAGAAAAAATAGTTAAAACCTCCAGCAAGACTAGGATAAGAAGTGGCATAAATCAAGAAGACCACTATAAATCACATAACCGGCAAATGTCCTACCTCCAACCTAAGAAGAAAAGTCTAGGTGACATCAGTAGCAGCATCATCATCATCATCCTCAAGCAGCCAAGGGTTACGGAGGTCCAACCACACCGTGCAATTTAGTTCTCCAAGCAAGTCTGTCCTGAGCTACATCTACTGCATCTGGCCACTGCACACCAATTCTAACAAGGTCCTGTTTGACTTTGTCTGCCCTCTGCATCCTAGATCTCCCTCTCTTTCTGAGACCTTTAGGCACACTGTTCATAACCCTATTCGCCAATCTATAATTATTCATACGGGCAACATGGCCAAACCAACGGAGTCTCTCTCTGCACAATATGCTGCTTAAAGGAGGTTGCAAACTCCTTTGCCTAACCTCATTCACAAAGTTGAACCACCTAAAGCCCAAGATACTGTGTAAGCATCTGGAATCAAAAGCATCTAGTTTCCTGTTATCTTGTTTACAAAGTGTCCAAGTTTCACTACCATAACTAACCCTAGAAAGAACCAAACTATTATATAGTTTAATTATAGTCTTTAGGTGTATATGCCTATTTCTCCACACTCCATAGATTCTTAAAAGTCTCGGCAGCAATCCCTATTCGTCTGTTAATCTCATGCCGCACATCACCATTATCTCTTACATAGCTCCCAAGATAATTAAACTGTGACGACTGTAACCATTCAGATTAACTGAATCACAGCCTGCCTGACCAATTTTCATCACTTTAGTTTTCACTCTGTTTATAACCAAACCTACTCTACTGCCAGTTTCATCAACAGCTCGAATGAAAGAGTTCATCTCATCAACATCATTTGCCAAAAGGGCTAAATCATCAGCATAATCTAAATCAGAAATTTTCGTATCTCCAGTCCATTTAAGGCCAAAATCTTTCCCTTGAAGTGAATTTCGCATAATGTAATCAATAACCAGGCTAAAGAGAAATGGAGATAAAATGCACCCTTGTTGAACACCAGAAGTAATGCTAAACCAATTGCAACAAGCTTTACCAACTCTCACACACGACTCGGTGTTATATAGAGAGCTTTCATTATGTTAACTAACTTGTCTGGTATACCATATGATTTCACAATCAACCACAAATTATGACGATCAACAGAATCTGAAGCCTTTTTGAAATCAACAAAGCAAGCAACCAAAGGTTTCTGAAACTCTAAACATTTCTCAAGAATCTGCCTAAGTGAAAATATCTGATCCACACATCCCCTACCTCTCCTGAATCCACATTGAACATCACGCAATTGACTGTCAACCAGATTCTTAATTCTATTAAGCACAATCATGGAAAGAACTTTCCCTGGAACAGAGAGTAGGCTGATACCCCTATAGTTATCACAAGAACTGTAATCTCCTTTTTTGAAAATAAGGATAACAATAGCTCTGATAAAATCCTTAGGAACCATGCCTTTATCACAAAAGATATTCAGAATTTCAGTCATCCAAGTGGTAACCAAAACATTCCCAGCTCTAAGCATTTCCGTAGTAATTTCATCTACCCCTGGGGATTTATGAAGTTTAAGTTTAGAAATAGCGAAAATAACTTCAGATTGTGTTATAGGTCCAACATTAAAGCCACCAATGCATCTATCATCATTGCAAACAATGGGAGTAAAACTAACCACATTGTTTAGAACATCACTGAAATGCTCAGCCCGCCTAGCCATGACAGAATCCTCACCTTCTATAAACTTACCTTGTTTATCCTTCAATCCCTGTATACCTGTTCGTTTTCTACCACACAAAACATTAACTATATGGTACAGCTCTCTGCTGTTTTGCTGTCTAACTGCTTCCTCAGCTTTGTCAGCCAAGCCATCAAGCCAAAGATTCTTATCAGCAGCTAACTGATCTTTTACACGTTTATTAAGTTCTCTGTAATGCTTTCTATTAGGACTAGTAGGGTATTGATTAAGGGCATTCCTGCAGTTCTTTCTTTCCGAAATAAGCTCAAGTGCCTTATCAGTCAAATAATTCTGCCTCCTCTGCTTCTTTTTTCCTAAAAGAGTACTGTTAGTGTCCAAAAAAGCCTGTTTAAAATGACCCATTCTTCCTCAACTTCAGTAGTAAGCATACCATGACTGTCATAATGACTAAGTAACCTATCATGGTAAGCTTTAGCTATAACTGGGTCTTTCAGTGCTTCAGTATTAAAAGTAAATTTTTTAACCCTAGCACAACACTTTTTAAGTTTAAGTTGCAGGACACTTTTAACAAGGTAATGGTCAGATCCAATTTCAGCTACCCTATATGACCTGGTATTCCTAACAGAACTAGCTCATTTGCTGTTAATTAATATATAATCAATCATATTCTTATGCAGCCCATCAGGTGAAACCCATGTGTACTTATGTATGTCACGGTGTTTGTAATAAGTGTGAGTTATTTTGAAACCATTGATTTCACTTACCTGTAGGAGACGTTGCCCATTGCAGCTACCAATACCAAAAGGGCCTATTAATCCTCCCCAAAGGTCAGAGTCAGTACCAACTTTGGCATTGAAGTCACCTAAAACAAGGGTAATATCTCCTTTCTTGACAGAATTCAAAATATCCTGAAGTTGTCCATAAAACCTATCCTTCTCATCCTCATCGGCATCCTCAGTGGGGCCATAACAGCAGATAACATTCAAGTCTTTAACGCTTGTCAGAAATTTTGCTGTAAAAAAACTTTCATTAATGCACTCGTATCCTAGAAGAGCATCACTAGCGTGTCTGCTGAGAAGCAGACCTAGTGATGCTTATTGTTATCCCTCCCTGAAAAGAGAAATTTAAGATTATTTTTAAGAATCTGACCTTTATCTGTCCATCTGGTCTCTTGCAAGCCGAGAATATCTAAATTATAATGGTGGAATTCTTGTGTGAGGACATCAAGAGAAAAAGCTCTGTGCAGAGTCCTCACATTCCAACTACTTATGGAGAGAAAATGGTTAGTGGGATGTTTAAAGAAATTATGTTTATTGAGAGAGGGAATGCCGACAATATCAAACAGCCCCCTAATCGCAGACATGGGGCAAAGACCCGTTCCCCCACCACTAAAGGCTGAAGCCATCTACACTGGAAGACTTCCTCCAATGTAGAATTTGACGATGCCAATAGAAGCAAAGAGTTCAGGTGCCTGCGATGACCTCTGCTCAGGATTATCCACCAGCTGATAAACATATCCTGTGAATCTATTCACTTGGGGCTGTCAACCCACAAACAAAGAGAAAATACAGCGGAAGATTTTTCGTCCACAGAAGCCCACCAGTGCAGCAAAATCAGGATCCATAATCGAGCTCAGAGCCATAATTCCATTCAGGTTAATATATATGGTCCGTACCAGGACCATGTGTGGTTGACCACTCCTTAGCAGGGTAGAAAAAAAAAAGAAAAGTAGCCATAGTTGTCCATATTAGTCACACTAATCTGGCAGCCCTCCCCTTCCGTTCACTTCCACAAGAGAGTATCTCATTTGAAAGGTACTAATGGTCTGCACCACGAGAAGGCGGGGTCGGACATTAGGTTCTAAGCCTGGCCAGTTCTATGCATCATCACAGGGGATTGGTGCATAACTCTCATTCCAGTGACTACCTAGCTACCATTTACAGACCTCAGTAGCATAAAGCAATTAAAATACAGCTCTCAGCATAATGCCAACCTATTTGAGAAGAGGGATTGCAGGTACTCCCTGAAATATTGCATCTACCTATGTTTATGTGTGCCTGTCAACTATTTATTTGTCCAGTAGTATGGTAAGAGTAAACAACTGTTTTTTTTTTATCATAATACAAAGTGTATTCTTTTCATATATACATCTTCTTTTCAACTTCAGAGATGCTCTGGATTGGTAAGTCAGCATTCTCTAAATATAAGAATTCATATATGTATGGGAGAAGATGGAGCAAGTGAAAGAGGGAATGGAATGCTCTACAATCACAGGAAGTCTTGGAACATCAAAAGGGAACTTAGAGGCAGAGTTATTTGAGTGATAAGGCTATATAGCTTATATCTGAAAGATAGGAGGGGTTTGCAGATCAGAGTTGAATCAAAACTGATATTAACAGATGGCATTATAGAGTTTAATAATCATGTAAATGATCAGTTGAAAGCTGATATAATTCTTTGGTTTAATATACTGGCTGATAGAGCAGAAAGAGCTGCTAGAGAACACAACAAAAGAGTTGTATCAAATAGTTAATATTTTGTATAGGAGAAAACAGAATGGCATGCAGGCATAAGGATGAAAAGGTTACGGAAAGTTAGTTTTCTGTCTTGGTGAAGTTGGGGCTTAACGTTTTGGAGATGTCGTGAACAATGTGATTAGTTCTACTCCCATTGTTTGTAATCATGATGGCTGTATTACTGGCTTTAATAATGGTCTGCTTTCACAATCTGAAGTTACATTGACTATCTCTAAACCTACATAAGTCTCCAGGGTAGATGAGATAAGAGCTGATATGATTCTGCTTTCAAATGGCTGACAGTAGTGTTTTCTAAGCTAAAGGGGTTACAAGAATTTTACTACAGATATTATAATCCTTATTTTCAAAAAAATGTGATCACAGTTGTGATAATTATAGGGGGCATCCGTCTACTCTGTTGCAGGTATATTTCTGTCCATTGTTCTTAACAGCATTATAAATCTGGTTGATAAACAACTTTGGGATATACAGTGTGGGTTCAGATGTGGTAGGGCATGCACAGACCAAATCTCAACACTTTGATTAATGAGAAATTTATGGTTATTTGCTTTGTAGATTTCAAAAAAGGCTTTTGATTCTATTGACCATCATAGTGTTGGCTGATTGTGGCATCATATGACATTCCTGATAAGTTAATTAAGGTAATGAAGGCTCAGTAATAAAACTGAGTCATGAATGAGAGTTGGTAATACCTGTAGCAATTGGTTTATCATTGCTACTGAAATTTGACAAGGCTGCATTTTGTCTCTTTTTCTCTTTGGTTATTGATTATGTATGAGGAATTCACTGCAAAGGAAAGATTTTAACCTTAAATAGTCTAGAGGTTTGAAAAATTCTGATTTAGATTATGCTGATTACTTGGCACTTTTGTCAAATGATGATGAGATGAACTCTCTCATTAGAGCTGTTGATGAGATAATCACTGAATCTATATTCTGTTACCAAACAGAGAGAAAACTAAAGTGATGAACATTGATTAGGTGGATGAAACTCCACTATTTTTGAATAGCTGTTCTACAGACCAGGTTTCTCATTTTATTTATATCAAGACTGTTGTTACAAATACTGGTAATGCACAACATGAGACTAATAGGAGAATAGGCATTGCTGCTGGGACATTTAAAGATCTGTAGAGACTATGGGGAAAAAAGGTGTATACATCTGAAGACTAAAATTAGGCTGCATAATAGTTTAGTCCTTTCTAAAGTTTGTTACAGTAGTGAAACTTGGACCCTTTGTAAGCATGACAACAGATGCTTGGTGCCTTTGACTCTAGATGCTAGGGGTGGTGGTAGCTCAATTGGTAGCACACCAGGCTCATAATCTGCAGTTCCAAAGTTCGAGTCCCACCTGGGCCAGTGTTGAGATTTCCACAAAACTCCCTGTCCTGCTCTCAGTCAGAAGGGGACAACAATGGACTTGGAAAGGCTGCCATCCATTGGATGGGACATTACGCCTTGGCCCGTGTGAGGGTGGGCAATACTCTCTGTGCATTAAAGAACATGGATGGCCTTGACTGGAGGCTACTAACTGTCTTTGACTTGGCCATTTAACTCATTGTGTGCAGAAAATTGTAGTTCAGAAGTAAAACAACCCAACTCTAAATGCTTGTGCAGTATCTTGGGCATTAGGTGCTTTCACTATGTAAGTAATCAACCACCTTTGAGTAGCATCTAATATAGAGAGTAACTGTGTGAGTTTAGCCATGTTGCTGTATTGCAGAACTACAGATTAGTGAATAGAGTTATGAACAGTGTACTTAAAGAGGGAGATCTAGAATGCAACAGTAGACAGTGTCAAACAGGACCTTGTTAGAATTGACCTTCAGTGGCCAGGTACAACAGCTGTAGGTCAGGGTAGTCATATATGGTGAACTAATTCACAATCTGGATAAATAAAATGCACAGTCTAGATGAACCTTTGTAGCCCTTGGCTGCTTGAGAATGGATGTATTCAGCTGAGCTTGGAAAGAATGCCATCCATCAGATGAGACAATAAGCCATGATAAAACACACTGGATGGGAAGCTTCCCTGTTTCCAAACAGATATCCATTGGATTCCATTCCCAAATCCTTCCAAGTCTTTTGGAGTTCTTGTGACCTGGTCATTTGGCCCATTGTGTGCAAAAAAGTCCCATTTAGAAGTATAACAACCCATATTGTTTATTTCAAAATTACTACTAAATGAATTTAATAATTTATGTAAAGATTGTTGGGGAAAGTTAATTTAGAATACTGTATTAATATTCTCTGCATTATATCAGTTATGTAAAAAAAAGTAATGACATATTGAGTCATGCTTTGCTGACTTAACGCAATTTTTTCAAATTTTAGTACAACTATTTTTTATTTATTTTTTGTAGCACACCCACCAGCAGTTGGCAGACAGAATGGGCTTGCACTTGGTGGAATTTCGTAAAGAGAGAGATTTTTATCCAGAGGTAATTGCTTCTCCAGCAAAATGTAGAACAGAGGAAGAAATAATGCCTGGTGAAGCTACAGATTTTTATGAAGTCATCAATGAAGGAAGAGTTGAAGAGGAGAGAAAGAAATTTGAGCCTTTTTACACAAAACTACCAAGTTGGGAAAAGAGACTTAAAGTCATAGAAAGACTTAAGAATCAGCGCAGTGTGCAACTTAGACTTAAGGCTCGATATGGAGAAGTAAAAAGCTTTTTAAATGTAGCACAAGAAGAAGAAGAAAAGAAAAATCTAAAATCAACTGTAGAACAAACTGAATAGTTTTGTAACTTGGTAAGAGAAAAAATAAAAGTTTTGGAAGTAAATCTCAGTTTTTTTTACTGCCAAGGGTATTTAATTTTTCTACCATAGCAGAAGTAAGCTGTTAAAGATATTCAGATGGAAAAAAAATACCCCTCTCCCAAAAAAAAGCCTGAGGAAAAAATTAAGAAGTGCAACTATGATTTCTGACCAATTCCTGTTCTCGGTGTATAGTATTTAGCATTAAATTAATAATTAAGAAACTTCAAAATATTATATAAAGTCAGAAAGTAATGTTCCAGTCAGTGTAAGATTCCCTGCCAAACTAACAAGCATCTGTGGCTGTGCCGCCACCACTACATGTTACTACCAAATAGTTATCACTAAGTAGCAGCAGTCGTGTTTCACACAATTGCTGAGGTGCAGAGTGGAACAAAACAAAGGTATTGCTTGGTATACAAAGCTGGAGAAGTGATCAATAATTCAGTTTCATGGGCACAGAAGTTGGCACTGTCCATAGATTCCTAACTGGAAATCTATTGACAGCAAGTGATTGTGTAAGACTAAAATGGCATTTCAATGCAGCATGTTAAGAAATGAAGCAACACCATCAATTAAAAAATGCCTGCTTGCAAACTCCTTGCTCCAAAATGGACCTCCTCTGTACCTGGTGATAAGCAACTCAACACCCATCATAATAGTTCAGACCTGAATGGATTTTCACTTGTTGGGAAGCTGAAGATGCATCTCCAAAGACAACACTTTCCATTGTATGACACCATCAAAGAGGAAGTTACTAAGGGATTTCAGGAACAGGATGGTTATGTCTTGCTCCTGAATTAGCAAGTCCTTAATTAGCCTGTCCTTCCATTAGCAAGACTTTGATAAGCTGATTGACTATTATGATAAGTGTCTCAAGTCTGACTAAATAGAAAACTAATACACCCATTACTGTATATTGTCTTCAATGTAAATTACCTGCTTTCCCAAGAAATTAAATAGGAAACCTTTTTGATTTATCCTCATAGGGGTGGGGGTTGCTCAATCGGTAGCACGCCAGGCTCGTAATCTGCGAGTCCCAGCTGGGTCAGCGTTGAGACTTATCTCTGCAAAACTCCCTGCCCACGGTCAATAGGGGACACCGATGGGCATGGGAAGGCCGCCGTCCGTTGGATAGGACATTAAGCTGTAACCCTGTGTGCGG
Organism: Ryuthela nishihirai; assembly: GCA_038380435.1. Taxonomy (NCBI): domain Eukaryota; kingdom Metazoa; phylum Arthropoda; class Arachnida; order Araneae; family Heptathelidae; genus Ryuthela; species Ryuthela nishihirai. The sequence goes on from JAWZYU010000026.1 coordinate 4,166,258, forward strand.
GAGCGAGCCACATCCTGTGCACGTTAAATTACACACTGGATGGCCTTGACGGGAGGCTACCATCTGTCTCCTAACAGCTGTTCCAGTGGGTCCCCTCCCCCAACCTTCACTGAGACTTCACCTGGCCATTAGCCATGGTGTGCAAAAAAGGCCATTAGCCATGGTGTGCCTTGTGACCTGGCCATTTAGCCCATGGTGTGCAAAAAAGTGCCGCTCAGAGGTAAAACAACCCAACCCAAATCCTCATTTATATAAGATCTTTATATTTAATGCAATAGATAAATGTTTCTTACGTTTTTTTTTTTCAAATAATAGAAAAGGAAGTGTTGCTAAGCAAGTAAATATCATTTTATAATACATGTTAGCTAAATCTAACTACTGGGGTAAGGATTAAAAAGATGGAGTTTTATTATTATCAAATGCCTTTAACTTCTGAAACTTCATAGCTCTCAAGTCAAATTCTTGAGGTTTGAGAGGCGTTAAAATCAAATGTGAAAAATGAGAACTTTTCACTCACAATAGTATTTATCTATCAGTTGCGACCAAATGTGTAAAAGATAGAATTCTGCATTATGTCTCTAAAATTAATTAACATATAACAATCCATAGGAAAAGATTTTAAAATGGATATTTTTATCTAGCTTAAGTTTAAAAAAGTAATAAAAAAAGTTTATTCTTGGCTTTACTCTTCCGAGATTCTACCTAATTTGATCTCTGTTTTAATATTGGTAATTTTGACTTAAAAAATTAGGTTATACATTTGTTTCTCAATAAATATATGTTTTTGTTTGAGTGAATACATGAAAAATTTCAAATCTTACTAACCAGTAATTCACCTGAGAAAAAGAAATGGAAATTATTTTTTACTAGAATGGAAAAAAAAAAAGTTTTTTTAACTTCTGTTTAGGATAAAAACTAAACAATTTTTTTTACTCATCATCCTATCCTTTGCTCATCATTTAATGGTTTGTCAAAACAGTTGTTCTATCATCTTCTCAACCCATTGACCAATTGCAGTGAGTTATGTACCAAATGAAAGTTTGTGATAAAAAATTAGCCCCTTTATTCCCCATCCACCCTAATTGCTCCACTATACCTTCTGAACATAAGGGCCAAGTGCAATGAGATTTTGTAATTCAGAATGCCATGACCTCAAATTATGTGTGCTTTTCGTTCCTTCTCAATAAAGTAGGAGGGAAATTTAGAAAGGGTTGATTTTAAAGAGTCATATGTCAACTGCAAGCTTAAGGAAAAGGCATTAACTGAAGTATAGTCATAATGAAAGAATAAAATTTAAAATATGTCGAACTGGTTAGGATTCTGGAAAGCATCTCCAACTATTTACATAATTTTATACAAGAAATTAGTTTTCGACGTGTTTTCACCTTACACATGACAATCATTAATCGTGACAATCTACATGTTTGTCAGGGAAGGGATGTATTATATTGGAAACTTGCAATATATTGATTTACTACAAAGGATTTAAATTCCATAATAAAATAAAAACTTTTTAATTCTATAAAACATGTAACAACAATACAATTTCTAAAATACTTTAATTATAAAAAATTTGTAAAGCAATGCAAAATTTAAAACTAGTTAATACAAATTTTTTGGACATCATAGATTAAATTGTCTTTATTTAATTCAATATTTATTATTACGTAGACGATTTTTCTTTAATATATCTCAAATCTAATTCTATATTTTAAACCAAATGCAAAACTTGAAACTTTATGCAAGCAATTCCTTAAACAGCTGTTATCTAAACCTATTCAGTAGCAGAAACATATTTTTGTACATCCTACTTTGTTAGTATAATAACTTCTGCACTGGATCAAAACATTTGTATATTCTTCTAATAAGCATTTATTTTACAACTAGTGTGAATACTGTTTTCAGATTGTTTTTCTGTATAAAGATATATTTTTCAATACAATTGCAGACAACATTATCTCTATAATACTTTCTATTGGAAACTTTAGAAAAAATAGGAAATTGTTTCATTTTCCTTTATTCTTCTGGCTCTCCTAAAGAAGCTGCATTTTATTTGTTTATTCTTTTGAACAGAAGCTATATTTTCTTTTGTCACTCTGTGCTCTTTGGATCTGAAGTACAAGTTGTATTTTATTTTATTTGTTTATTCATCTGGTTTGCTTGAGTTGAAGTTGTACCTTCTTTTACCTGTTCCTCTCGAGGTTCATGTGGTGCAGGTAACTTTTCCCATGAAGGCTCCACTCCCCAGATTTCCCTCGCATATTGGGAAATGGTTCGATCACTAGAGAAATGGCCAGCATTTGCAATATTCATTATGGCCATTTTTGTCCACTTTTCAGTATTCTGAAAAAATGTATTTAGTAAGTATAAAATGACTTATTAAATTATTTTAATGCTATCTGAATAAGTTTAAATGAAAGACTCCATATTAAGGAAGAATTGGTTTCCAAAATTTTAAAGATGTGTGATAATGAAACTTCAGAATTTCATTTCCAAGATCATGAATAAAAATGCTGATATACAACACAGTTATGAAAAATATAGAGTCATTATTGCACTGTAAGTTCATGTTATTTTTACTTCATATAGATTTATTTTTAGTAATATATAATGTGAAATCCATCTTAGTAAAGCATTATTACAGCATGATACTAATGTATAAACTAAAATTCAGGTCACATGTTAATATGATATTCATATGGGATTAATGACAAACACAGCCCTTTTGAAGCTTTACTCTTTAAAAAGCCTCTCTATATGGCTAGACCAGTGTGGTCCAACTAGTGTCAACTTGTGTTCCAGCATACATGATTGTATGTTAGTTTTAGTTTTATAGCATAGAACTATGATTTCTTTTAGTATCTAACATCTGAACATAAATACAAGAGAATGAAAAAGGTGTGATTGTAAGCGAAATTTTTAAATTTTTTAAAATATTGTCCCAATATGTATATTTTTTGTGAGAAAAATATTGTAATATGTAGTAAAGTATCACAGGAGATGTCCTGTAGACATGGACTCGTGCAATTGTTACCTGAAAAAATTTAGTTTTAACATAAACAAAATAAAATTTTTTCAACTAAGTGTTTCATTGTAATATGCATTTTTCTTGAGAGCTTGGGTGATATATCCAAACCAGTTTGGTGTAGGAAAACTCAGTTAAAACACACCAAAGCAAGGGTGTAATAAACATTAGCCCTTTAATATCCAAGACAGCCAAAAAAACGGGATATGGGGTAGAAAGACAGAAATAGCACTACTCGGGTGCTAATTATTTCAAATTTTGGATTAAAGTAACAACAATAATCATTCCATGTTTATAGTTATGGAAGCTAGAATATTTAACAGCAGCAATAGTTAAATAATCTGAAGAGTGAATTCAAATAAAAATGAAAGCAGTAACCATTATGCCTTGTTGAGATGCATCATTTTTGCAGTTTGTGTAATAGTTATTTAAATTATCAGCAATTTTGAATGGCTTCCTTTTTTGTAGAAAGAGCTACGTTGTTAAATGTTTTAGTGTCCATATCTATTTAAATGCTAAACAAGTTTTCTTGAAAATCGAAATTCACAAAGATTAAATTTAGATCTCTAATTTATCTTCAGTCACATTTTTCCATAAAAAGCTTATTTAGGTTATAAAGATTTAAATTTAACTCCCCATTTGACCTAATGTTAATGGAATTCTTAAAGAATGAGTTTAAAATCTCCTACATGTTGTGAATCAATATGAGTTTGATTGCATACTTACTATGTATGTGTCATTGACTATTTGTTGGCATTTTATGTAGTCTTCATAATCTGCTAAAAGGTAAAATCTGGAAGAAAAAAAATAGAGCATTATTAATGCTTTAGATGATGCTACAGATTTAAGACAAAGTTTACCAATTTTAAGTACTTTCCTTTAACTTTAGAAAGATAGCAGAAATTTTGAAACCTTAACTGGTCCTGTTATTGCCAAAAGTTGTGATCTCCCTGTAGATGATGAAAAGTTGTAAGCTAGTTGCTTTATTTGGCTTTGTCAATCTCTGAAAATGTGAGATGGCTTACAACAATGAGACGTTTTGAACAGCACTACTTGGATACAAATAATTAACAGGTATTTATAAACTTTTCTATATTTATTCATTTGTTACTATTAGTTTTATTATATATGCAGAATATTATATATTAAGAATAAATTACCATAAATCCCATGAAATAAAACCCAAATGGTCAATTATTGTGTAAAAGAAGTACAGCAAGAAAAAGATTTTCTGTTGAAAATTTAACATGAAAATTTCTAAGAACATAAATATAACAGTGGTAGTAAGCAAATTTAATAAAATGTTTATCAGGTATGGTAAAAGATTATTTCTGTGAACTAAATAAATACTAACCTGCAAAGGAAATTCAAATTGTAAAACTTTTAAAAGATCACAAACTTCTGCTTTTATACATACCTCTAAAATGTGTTAACTACCATCCAATAAAATAATTCACTTCAGTCTGTATAAAAACAATAAGTTTTATTTCTAAATTGACCATATATTTCATCCTATTGTAGGGGCAGGGGTGGCTCAATTGATAGTATGCCAGCTCGTAATCTGCAGTTCCCAGGTTCAAGTTCCACCTGGGCCAGCATTGAGATTTATCACCACAAAATTCCCTGCATTGTCCATGGTCAGTAGGGGACACCAATGATCTTGGAAAGGCCACCGTCCATCAGATGGGATGTTAAGCCATGGTTCCATGTGCGGGAGAGCCGTACCCTGTACACATTAAAAAACATGCTGGATGGCCTTGATGAGAGGCTACCATCTGTCTCCCAACAGCTGTTCCAGTGTGTCCCCTCCCCCAACCTTCTCTCTGAGCCTTTGGGGTCCTTGTGACTGGGCAATTTAGCCCACTGTGTGCAAAAAAATAGTGCTGCTCAGAAGTAAAACAGCTCAATAACCCATCTTTTTGTGACTGCATAGTCCTTTGTATCTGCTGCTTTGCCTTAATACCAGCTATCTAATTACTCTTCACAAAATAATACTTAACAAAGTACTGCTCATAAGTGTATAAGTTATTTTCATTTAGTCAAGGAAGCTGTAAGTAATTAAAATATGTTAGTGTAATAAATGGTTTCAGTTTCACTTTGCATATGTCCCTTCTGATTGTAATGCAAGCAAAGCTCTGCATATCTCTTAATGCTTTCTACCTTACAATTCGAGTGGTCTGTTTTGCTTCAAATGTTATGCAGTCAAATTTAGCAATTATTTTACATTTAGAATGACTGTGTTACAGTACGTTTTGTGTTTACAGTAAAATGGATTGAATTGTTTTACCTCAAAAATGGAATTGTCTCACCATTTTTGCACACATGAGCTAAATGCTAGGTCAGAAGGATCCCAAGAGTTCAGACTTCGATAAGAAAAGGGGGCCCACTGGACAGCTGTTAAGTTACAGACAAAAGCCTTCTGTGTGGCCATACAGCATGTTCTTTAATATATACAAGACATAGTTCTCCTGCACACAGAGTCATGGCTTTAACATTCTATCTACTGAACAGTTAGTTGCCTTTCCAAGCATGTTGGTGTCTCCTTTTTCACTGACGGCTGAATGGTGGTTAACTGAAAAAATTTTTTTACAAGCACACAGTGCTTTACTATATGAGGACAAACTAATTCTTTTAAAAACTCCTCTTTGCAGTTTCTTCATATTTCTTGTGTATTAAAATAAAAGTATCATTTGCACTTATGAAAGCCTGATTTAGTGTAACAGTCTATTAATTCAGCCAGTACTGAGGGGTTTTTTTTTTTGCAGTGTGGATGTGGATGATTTAATTAATTGTACCTGTTTCAGTACTGGTAGAAATCATTAATTTGTTGATGCTTTGGTCATAATTGTAACAATGAAATATTTTTTAAAAATTAATAGTGAATATTTTTACAATTACAATGTCACATAGAGTTACATTATATTCAAGCTAAGGAAAAGCATTGGTGAAGAAGCAGAATAAAACCAAACACATATGCTGAAGACAGCTAACCTCATATTAAAATAGCAGCAGGCTCAAGGTGTCAGCATATGCACAGTTCAACAGGAGGAAAGTGTTTTACAGTTGCACAGTACCTCCGTTATCATTCTAGGGTAAGTTCATATAAATGCTGTATGCAGTCACTAAAATTGTATCTTATTTCAAATCATTTTGTTTCTCACCTGTCATGATTGAGAAGAACATTTACAACATCTTTGAATTCAATTGGATTTTGAGGGCTAAAAAATCCATTTTCAATTTGATCTATACATCTCTTCAGTTCAGGATTTCGATTGTAATAATCCCATGCATTGTACCTGAAAACAAAAAGTCTTATAAGCTGAAACTGATATTCCAAAGCATGAGCTATAACTGAATGTAATAATAACTTATCGTTGCACTTAGTAAAAAATGTGTTACATTAAAGATGTAATTCAGTTTTATTTACTAAACCATAATTTTTTAAAATTTATACCAACAACCATATGCTCTAAAATGCAGCAGCTTTGAAATGTAAAAATAATATCCAATAAATTTCACAAAATGTATTAGTGAACAACATATGTTGTTATGGCCCTGGAAAAAAAAAAACCTGAAAACTTCATTCAGCCACATTTAGTTATGGACATATTAGAAAAAAAATTAATGATCTCACTTTGAAGAATGGGCATCAGATAATTCTACAATGTATCCTTAACCACTGCGCAATCTTAGGAAATGAGATTGCTGATAAGTTTGCTAGGGATACAAATAATATAAAACACATTTTCTGCTGAAATCCCATGCTCAAGTTGTAAATAATCTGATTAATAAATATCTACAGTAAAAGAAACAAGAAATAGTTCTAAAATATAGATCATAAACCGACCCACAGAAGATACATTGATAATAAAATAAGCAGCATAAAAATAAGCAAATTTACAAGGCAACAACAAATAAAATCACCAGACTAAGAACTGGATACTGCCTTCTCAATAATAAACTTATTTAAAATCAACTTCCCAAACTGTGATAAGTGTAACACCCAAAGAAAGCATCTCCCATGTATTACTCAACTGCATAAAAAACTAAGGCTACCAAAAAATGTTTTTTGAAATCACAAATAAATGCAACATAACAAAGTACTTTCCAAACTTGCTGACACATGAGAACAAAAAAAAAATCAATAAATTTTATCTAAAAAAATTACTAAAATTTCTTCTATTGAGTGATTTACTCCACAGGATCTGAAATATTCCTTGTTATCGGCTATTTCTCTGATCTGGTGTACATGGATAAAGAACTTCATCATTTTTTGCTAAGTTGGTTGGCAAATAAGCATAACCAGCGAGATGCCTAGTAGGCAGCTCCCCAGCATTCCTACCTCTTTGAGTCGTATTATTTTCTTACCACTTTTTTTTTTTAACTTTCCTCTCTTTTTCTGATTCTCACCTTCCCATCTCTCAAAATACCTGTGTGGAATCCTGCTAATTAACGTATGGGTTTGTTAATAGATACAAATCTAAGGATGCAGCTTAAGAACAAGAAGTCTGACATGTTTGCAAGCTTCCAGTTCTAATATCGCTCACTGTACTTGAATTCACCATCAGAGTATAATACAGGTAAAGTCTAGTAACAATTCCTTTTTTTTTTAATTATGAACTCTTGTTGCTACCACAGTATCCCTCAGCTATCAATTATAACTCAAGTCCCTAAGATCTGAAAGTATATATGGGAGATTCATATTGCTCTTATTAACTATGCATAAAGATATAGTTCTTCCATATTTTTCATTCTCCATTGATATATGTTAACCATAAAAATTTTGCCTTGGTATTTTGCAAACTTTCCATGTTACCATTTTTAATCATTACACACTAGTCATCATTATGATATTATCATGCAGATATTTTTCTGAATTTAAAATAAACATTTAAAATATTATTCCTTTGATGAGCTCTCATTGTAGCTTCCTGGAGCAATTTACTGAAAAACAAAGTTATTTCTAACCAACAAGGATTTTTATTTTCTCTTCCTGATTACTGTTTCAACAGTTGAGTGTGCATGTTTATTGCTTGGGTTTTACAATAGCTCCAAGACCCCATAGTTCACAAAGTATTATATTATTTTTTTTCCTGAAAGAAATCGCCCTTTTTAAAAGGTTGGTTCCTTTATTTAATCCTGCAAATTTAAAAAATATTTTAGTACATAACACATACATTTTCAGTTAGTTACTTCAGGATAAGATTATAATGTTTTGTGCATGTATACTGAAAATAATTCAAAATTAACATGGTCACCAGACTGAGTTTGATTTTGAATGCTTGGTACTCTAAGGGTTAAAACAACAAATAACTATGTAATGAGGAACAGTGGAGTTGCATCATACACGAATTCAACTATATGCACTTGGCAATAAAAAGGAAAAAATAACAATTTAAGTAGTGCGAGCAATACCGCTAGCCATTCTGCTCAATCAGCTGTCCTGGAGTAAGCATGTGATGGGGCATGTGAATATGCTATTCCTTCAGTTTCGCATGCCTCTTATAGTATGAGCATTTCTCTGCAGTGAGTGAGATTCCAGTATTTAAAGATAATAAGAGATTTCTTACAATGTGGCCCCTAAACACAAATCAACTACTTATCTGGTGCTCAACTAAAGAAATAGAGATCTATTTTAATGCTGGAGAAAAACTTGCTCTGATTGAGAGAATGTATGTTGGTCTTCAGCATGGCATATAAATATGGCTGCAATGAATCTAGCATCCATGCCATCAAGATTCGATAGATAGAAATTCGTCAAATCTCCAATCAAGTGCTCCAATAACTGCTAAGGAGACAAGCCAAGTGTGTGATTAGTGAAGACTGAAAAGGCATTAAACATATGGCTGGAAGACATGAACCGTAAACATGACTCTCGATGGCAACACTTTGTGAAGAAAAGCTCTTAGCCTCTATGCACTGTTCAAACATAACTCCATGGCATTTATTCATTCATTCATCAGTGTCTCTCTCATATAGTTAAAAATACTGTGAAATTATAATGTGCATATGTACTATTTTATTATATAGTGTACTTTACTGTATACATATTACTGTACAGGGTTGTATACTTAAAACTATGTATACTGTACCTTATGAGCAATTTAAGGAATTTTCAAAGGTAATTTTGATATATGCAATTTTCACCTTACATGCTGACTTTAGAATCTAACCTCCCTGCATAAGATGCTACTCCACCATACTAAATAATACATATTAATTGCCATAATCAATAAGGATTATATTCATGGCAGTGGGATTCTTCTACTCTATTTTTTATTTAGCTCTTGGAGTGAGTCCAGATATACTTAACTGTTCCAGGGCTCACAACTTGTATACTAGTTGACAGAATCCAAAATGATAGACTGACTACATCTATATCAGTTTTTAATACAAGACATAAAACTTTGACCGTTTGAAAATTTTCTTACATATATCTTACAAAAATATATTATAAATGCTTAAAAATTAATATTTTTCCCATTTAATGCATATTTTATTAAACTATGATATAAATAATTTGATAAAACCATCTGATTGTCATTTCCTAGAAATGATATGCAGTATTGCCAATTTGTTTGTTAACGTTACTCTACACTGAAGCATTCCCTTAATTTAAACTCAGAAGTTTGTTTTGAACTATTATCAACAAATTTTTCCCTAAAGTTTCTATAATCTCCTGATAATTAACAAAATACTGCTATTTTAAAAAAAATTATCCTGCATGTCAGGTTGGAACAGTACAAAGCTGGTGGTGGCTCAGTGATGGCCTGGGGTGTCTTCAGTTAGACGTCTGTTGGACCTTTAGTACGTGTACCGACGACTCTCAATGCATCCTGGTATGTAGAACTCATGGCTGACCATTTACACCCATTTATGGCCATCATGCATCCCAATGGAGATGGTGTCTACCAGTAGGACAACTGTTCATCTCACAGGTCCAGGTTGGCTACTGCATGGTTCCAGGAGCATTCTGCTGACTTTGAAATAATGAATTAGCCACCTAGAAGCTCAGATTTAAATCCCATTGGAAATCTTTGGGATACTGTCGAGCAGAATGTTCGGGATCGTGTCCCATCAGTGATGACCTTGAGAGAATTGTGGACAGCTCTGGAGGATGCATGGATCGCCATACCTGTGGAACATTTACACGACCTTGTGGAGTCCTTGCCTCGTTGTGTGGTGGCCATTATCAGGGCCAGAGGGGGTTCAACACATTACTAGGTTGCTATCCCTAATTCAATGGCACTTCAGTATATAACATGCCATAATTCCTTTCATTAATTTTTAGACAAAAAATGTTCCAAAGTTGATTTTATTTTTCATCTGAGCATATGAATAAATAATTTGGTCTCTGGATATAAACCAGTTTTTCAGGCTGGCTCCTGGAAGGTTTAAAAATGAAAAAGCCTTGCCCACTTCTATTTTTGTTTCACCCAAAAAAATAGTGCATTGAAATGGTGCAGTTCTATTTCATTTGTATCAATTTTTCAAGAAATAATGTAAAAGGAAATACTGATCGCACAGGATAAAGATTATATAAATGGCAAGCTTTTAATGCTTACCCCTTTTTCTTCAGTTTCTCTACTTCATCTACTGTCATACCAAAGATGAAGATATTCTCTGGACCCATTTCCTCTCTCATTTCTATATTTGCACCATCTAAAGTACCAATAGTGAGTGCTCCATTCAGCTGGAAGTAAAATATTGTTAAATCAGCTCAATTCATTCATATTAAGTTTATTCAGAAAGTACATTAATTAATATTTAGTTCATTATATATTTTAATACAAACTTTAAACTACTTAAAATTATACTGTAATTGCAATATTACGTATGAATTTAATAACTGTGTAGTGTTGACTTTACAGAAAAACTTTCAACCCTTTTTAAGAATGACTTTTTTTTTTATATAAAAGTAGTAAATTCAATGATATTGAATGAATTTCAATTTTTAGGCTTGTAAATATTATTTTACTATGTTTTGTCTTCAAATGGTAAATTTTAATTAAAATTAAATCCTTATGTAGATTTCTTTTATTATTTTTACACAAAAAGGATATTTTTCTCTACTATTAAATCTTGCAGACCATTTTAATAGCTGAGTGGTTAGTATTCTTTGCTTTGGATCAGAGGGACCAGGATTCAAACCCTGGAAAAGGCATATATGTTTTTTGTGTTATTTTTCTGCTGAGATATTGTCTTTGCCTTCTCTATAGCATGCACTGATAAGCTCCTGTCAGATTTCCATAACAAGCAGTTCTATGAGGGTAAGGGATAATTTAACTTGGATTAACAGGATCCATGGCTTCATGGATCCAACTTTCTAATATTTTAGATTATTACAAGCATTTGAAATAATCCAACCATCATGGTGGCCAAGTGGTTAGTGTTTGGCTGCTGATCAGAGGGACCTGAGCTTGAATGCTGGGTAAGGCATAATGTTTTGTGTTTCTGCTGAGGTCTCACCTTACTCATAGATCTTTTGTATGGCATATTAAATGACAGGCTACTGTCATACCTCTGTTGTAAACAGCTGCTTGAGGAGGGGTTTTTTTTTTATTTAATATTCTTATAACCCCATCAAGAAAATTTTTGAGGCTATTAAGTGAATCCTTAAATAAATTGCACTGTATTTTCAACCATTTATTATTTTTAGTATTTGGTAGAATCACAATTTAATCTTTTTCACAGTAGCAATACATTATAATGTTTAAAAAAAAAACAGAGAAACAAAGTATTTAAGGAAAATAATTTGCATACTCTAATAAAAACTTAAAATTTTTATTAAGTAATTTTTAAATGATAGAATGGCTAAAAATATGAATAATTATTCACATATATTAATTAATATTATTAAGTTTATTAATATAAGTTTATTAATAATAATATTATTAATATTTATTATTAATTATATTAAGAGAATATATTAATTTGTGTAATTGATATAGGTGAGTTTGGGTTCAAATTTTGAGCCCAGTTAGCAAAAAATTGACACATTATAAAACATATATATAAACAAATGTATGCCACTAAATAATTTCTTTAATTCTTTGTATTTTAGACTATTACAAGCTTTAGAATAATTATAATTTTTAAAAGACTTAAAAGCTTAATGATATTTAGAATAAAAAAAAAGAATAGAAGTTATTCATAAAAATTGAAAATTTTTAATATCATCATTATTAATGAGAGAGAATACTTGAGAAAATAATCAGAAGTTAAATTGTGCTTATTAAAGAAAAGTTGAGATCTTAAAAAAAATTCACAATTGCAAGCATATTAAAATTAAATTATGACTGATGCCTAAAGCAGTGTTCTATTTCAAACATAGGCCAAACTCGTCTAATTCCTCACAAGAAGGTTGTAATTTATATGACAGTAAAGCTGGTAACCAGAATATTTATCCTGTTTGGAAGGAAATGTTAGCCCGATGAAGGATCATATAGAGGGGGGGAGGGGAACAAGCAAGGTGGCTATGCCCTTCCTCTTCTAAATGCTAGTAACCAAAATGGAGGTAAAAATATATATTAAACTGATATTACCCATATTTTTCAAGAAATTTCATTTCATTCTGTTTGATCTTGCCCCCACCCCCTTTTTATTTTTTGCTCAAACACTACCCCTCCCCCTATAATTTTTTTCTCTTGATCCAGGCCTGGGTCTATAAATCAGTAAAATGAGAATCTATTATAATACACAAGATTGTCATAGGCATACACATTAAGCTGAAATGTCGCATTTTGCATATATTAGCATAAATTTGTACCATGAATTTCATGTTGCCTGTTCCAGATGCTTCAGTTCCAGCAGTAGATATTTGTTCACTGAGATCAGCAGCAGGGATGATCTTTTCTGCAAGTGTTACCCGGTAATTCTCCAGGTATACTACTTTCAACTTGTTACCAACAATAGGATCATTATTTACTATATTAGCAACTGCACAGATAAGTTTGATGATTTGCTTGGCCATGTGATATCCTGGAGCAGCCTAATAAAAAGAATTACAGTTGGTAATGTGTTTTCTACCATTATCATTCAGAAGAACACAATTTAAAAAAATTATATTTTGGAATAATATATTGTTGCGAATTTAAATATGGATAAGCACCGAATGTGAGTTTCAAATAGTGTATTTTCAAACAAATTACAATGGTATGGATGAAATAACTTATAAACAAACTTAACTACAATTATACATAAATCAATAACACTTTTTCTACAGAGCATACAAGACCAGTCTGTCTGTTCTACTAACTACTACCTCTTCACTGTCTGTCGTATCTCTTGAATTCCTCCACTTCCGGCGTAAACAATCCTTCATCTTGTGATAGATCATCAAGTTTATCTTACTAACAACACAAAATAATCACCCGCGCACACACCATAATAAAAATACTTCTTGTTTTCGCTTAACATGCACTGACTCAAACTATCTGAATGTCCTATTCAGATTTCCAACTTTTAACACACTTAACGTGTAAATACTCAGATGAACGTCTTCATCTTTCACAATACCACGCACTACTGCATTACATTTACCCCCTTTTTATTCTTCTGAATTGTTCTAAGTTCCAATTCGTTGGCCAAACTGAATCTCACGTAAATACAAGAGGTATAGTACCAAACTGAATCTCATGTAGATACAAGAGGCCTAAGATGATGGCTTTCACTAAAGAAAGTTTTCCATTTTAGGTCTCTTGTACGTCCTTACTACTTTTTGTATTTTGTTTATTTGCCCTTATGGGCCCACCATTGTGTGGTTTACTTTTCGTTTGTTTTTCAAACTGATGCCAATGAGGCATAAATCTAGATGGAGAAGGTTATGGGTACCATTGTACATGGCACTTCATAAATGATGTAACGATCTACGAGTAAAGTTACATTAAGAAAAAAAGTATGTTTGTAGTAAGGATTGGATTGCAAAGTTCTTTACTGTAATTTTCATTAAAAAAAATCAATTCAATGAAATACATTGTAATGCCTTAATTCTTATGGAATATTAAAAATAATGCACACTGTATATAAATAGCAAATTTTAATAACTGCATTATAAACTTAAAAACCAGGTAAAGTTCTTTCCATGATTGTGCTTAATAGAATTAAGAATCTGGTTGACAGGCAATTGCGTGATGAGCAATGTGGATTCAGAAGTGGTAGGGGATGTGTGGATCAGATATTTTCACTTAGGCAGATTCTTGAGAAATGTTTAGAGTTTCAGAAATCTTTGGTTGCTAGCTTTGTTGATTTCAAAAAGGCTTTCGACTCTGTTGATCGTCATAATTTGTGGTTGATTGTGAAATCATATGGTATACCAGACAATTAGTTAACATAATGAAAGCTCTCTATAATAACACTGAGTCGTGTGTGAGAGTTGGTAAGGCTTGTAGCAATTGGTTTAGCATTACTTCTGGTGTTCGACAAGGGTGCATTTTGTCTCCTTTTCTCTTTAGCTTGGTTATTGATTATGTTATGCGAAATTCACTTCAAGGGAAAGATTTTGGCCTTAAATGGACTGGAGATATGAAAATTTCTGATTTAGATTATGCTGATGATTTAGCCCTTTTGGCAAATGATGTTGATGAGATGAACACTTTCATTCGAGCTGTTGATGAGACTGGTAGTAGAGTAGGTTTGGTTATAAACAGAGAGAAAACTAAAGTGATGAAAATTGATCAGGCAGGCTGTGATTCAGTTAATCTGAATGGTTGCAGTCTTGAGCAGGTGTCACAGTTTAATTATCTTGGGAGCTACGTAACAGATAATGGTGATGTGCGGCATGAGATTAACAGACGAATAGGGATTGCTGCCGGGACTTTTAAGAATCTGTGGAGAGTGTGGAGAAATAGGCGTATACACCTAAAGACTAAAATTAGACTGTATAATAGTTTGGTTCTTTCTAGGGTTAGTTATGGTAGTGAAACTTGGACACTTTGTAAACAAGATAACAGGAAACTAGATGCTTTTGATTCCAGATGCTTACGCAGTATCTTGGGCATTAGGTGGTTCAACTTTGTAACTAATGATGAGGTTAGGCAAAGGAATTTGCAACCTCCTTTAAGCAGCATATTGTGCAGAGAGAGACTCCGTTGGTTTGGCCATGTTGCCCGTATGAATAATTATAGATTGGCGAATAGGGTTATGAACAGTGTGCCTAAAGGCCTCAGAAGGAGGGGGAGACCTAGGATGCGGTGGGCAGACAATGTCAAACAGGACCTTGTTAGAATTGGTGTGCAGTGGCCGGATGCAGCAGATGTAGCTCAGGACAGATATGCTTGGAGAATTAAACTGTTTGGTCTGGTTGGACCTCCATAGCCCATGGCTGCTTGAGGATGATGATGAGAACATTGCTAAAAATTGCATAAAACTTGAGAATTATTGACTGCTATTTTCTAAAGAATAATTTATTTGAATGCATTTTTGAAACCAAATTTCACTTTTCATTACAAAATAATAATTAAAAATAAACACAGAAATAGAAATTTGTTGTAACAATTGCATTAAAAATAATTTATAATATATATATTATATATAATCAGAATTAACATAACTGAATATAAGCAAGACAATATAAAAAATGACTGAATACCTTCCCACCAATCATAACAGTTCGTGGCACAAATGGTATATTAGGATCATCTTTAATCCTGTTGTACATTGTGATTATGTGTAGACAATTCAGCAACTGTCGTTTGTACTCATGAATTCTTTTCACCTGTATATCAAACATAGATGCTGGATTCACAGTAATCCCATATTCTTTTTGAATTAAAGTCGCCAGTTTCATTTTGTTTTCCTTGAAAGAGTATAAATACGTTATTCCATTAATAGAGTAAAAACATATTAGTGCCATGTACTACAGTAACATGCAATTTTAAAATTAAAAAAGGGGAAAAAATATAGGTATTATATTGCAATAAGCAGCAGCTACACTAACTTGCCAATGGTTCTTTAACAGCAGTTTAGTAACATCCATAATAATTTAAGGAAGCAAAAAAAAAGACAAAATATTAAAATAATGAATCTGATCAGGGATGTCCATTGTTCCATTAATTTTCAGAGTTTTCTGCTAATTAATAACAGGGATGAAAAGTTTTTGTTTGTTAGAGGGCTTCTGAGTTAGACCCATCCTGGCAAAGCTTATGCGAGCTCTTGACAATTACAAAAAAATTTTACATACCTGTTTTACAGTACGCACTGTTCGAAGAAAACCAGGGTTATTAACAAGTGTAGCAACTTCAGACAGTTCTTGGAGGTGTGTGATCCAGTTCTCTCCAATATGCTGTAAATATAATAACTTTTCATTAATTGCTTAGAAAATGTAAAAAAAGTTAATTTTCTCAGAATACATATACATTATTAATTTGCTTATTAACTTTTTTACTGCCAAATTCTATTACGCAATGAAAATACAATTACTAAATGTCAATCCCTACTTAAAAGTAATAGTACACTTTGGAACTATAACTTATCTTTTTAACATCTACTATTAGGTTGGTGCAAAAATAATGGCCGTTTTTAAACCTGAACTTCAACAAATCATAACTCAGCTCATAATATGCTTTATTAATTGAGATAAAATCAATTAGAATCTACACATTCTTGCCAATTAGAAACAAGTTGATCGATGCCATTTCAATAAAAATCTGGAGTTGATAAATTCTTTGAAGGCTGAACTGCTGCCTCATGGTTGTTGAATATTTTTTTCTCTAGAAAGTTCTCCAAATGCTTGAATAAGAGGTAATCCTTTGGCAACAGGTCAGGTGGATGAGAGTTTTATAGCCCAATTCATTCAACTTCTGGAATATCATTTGTGCAACATGCAGCCAAGCATTGCCATGGAGAAGAATGGGACCTCTTCAATTGGCCAATGCTTGATGTTTATTGTGCAACGTCAGGTACATTTTGTCGAGTTTCTGACAATACTTCTCCATATGGATGGTTTCACTTGGACTCAAGAAACTGTAGTGAATGACACCAGCTGCAGACCATGAAACAGTTACCATAACTGTCTTTTGGTGAAACTTCAGTTTGGGAAAGTGTTTTGGTGCTTCAATCACACTTGAGCCATTATGCCAATCGTTGATGGTTGTCATACAGAATCCACTTTTCATCATGCATCACAATCGGATCAAGAAATGCATCGTTTTTCTTGTGCAAAAGCAGCGGTGAACATGTTTTATAATGACAATTTTTTTATTTGATTCAAATGCCAAACAACAGTTGTGTGATCAACATTTAGCTCTTCCATAATCTCTCGTATGGAAGAATGAGTTGAGTTGAATTGAAAGTTGAATGAATTGGGCTATAAAACTCTCATCCACCTGACCTGTTGCCAAAGGATTACTGCTTATTCAAGTATTTGGAGAACTTTCTAGAGAAAAAAATATTCAACAACCATGAGGCAGCAGTAAATGCCTTCAAAGAATTTATCAACTCGATTTTTATTTAAATGGCATCGATCAACTTGTTTCTAATTGGCAAGAATGTGTAGATTCTAATTGATTTTATCTCAATCAATAAAGCATATTTTATGTGAGTCTGCTTCAATAATTGTCTTAAATTGGTTGTTGTCAATGGCAGGAGGACATCCTCGACCTTCTTCATCTTCAAGGCTCATATCTCCACTATGAAACTTTTCAAACCAATGCCACATTGTACATTCAGAAGTGTATCCCTCGCTCCATGCTTCAACAACATTATGAGTTGTTTGGTTTGTGTTTGTGGCCAAGCTTGAACTTGTGCAACAAAATTATACACAATAATTTTGAGATAACTGAAAATAAGAAAAATTAAACTTTTTAAAAACAGTTTTAGCATAGATTAAGCAAAGAATAAGTTTTAAAACGATATATAACATGAACCAAAAATATATTATTTCTTATTTTACAATTAACATTAAGGAAGAGAACCAAATAAAATTGGCCATTTTTTTTTGCACTAATCTAATAAATTTATTATTTGAACACTGTAATAAAGCTGTAAGATTGAAAATGGGTTATTTTTTTTCATTCAATAAAAAGCTATAACATTTTCTATAGACTGTAATTTGTAGGACTTGTTAACAGCACTGAAAATTAATTGATATATATAGACTTCCACATGAGAGAAAGAAGCATTCAGTGTCTCACAAACATGACCTTTTCATTGAACAGCCATTTTCCAGCTAACTATTACAGTCTGCCTTTCTCAAATAATTCGTTTAAAAAAAAATAAGGATTTTATTAAACTCATTCAAATAGAAAACAAAAATTTTGCAGAAAAAAATTACATCTATATATTAAAAAAATTACATCTATCTTAATATTGCTTTTGTTTCAAAAATGCAAATAGTTGTTTGCAAGTTATACTTTTATGTAAGATAGGAAATTAACTTTGATGTAAAATATACAAAGCCTGCAATACATATTTTTTTAATTTTCCAAGTAAATTTTAGAAAAATATTTTTTTTATCATTAATAAAACTCCCCAATAATTAGGGGTGGACTTGGCTTAAGTAACGTGCAAAGAGTACGAGGCATACAAATGCTACATGCGAAGGTCACCAAGATAGATGTGATGTTCTTAGTATTTAATGCTGTTTCTCATTTTTAATGTTGGATTAGCATAATGGTCTATAAAAAGTAGCATCTTAGTGGCATAAAATGTGTACCCTGATCAACACATAAAGCCATGTGATGGTTCTATTGATTGGATCTCTTCATAGCCTAAATATTAGAGGAAATCTTGATTAGTAGCTGATAGCTCAGTGGTATGTTTGCCATAAGCAGGAGACAGTAGTTTGTTTGGATCAAGATAATTTCAGCTAAATTAAAATTATTCATTTCTGTGCAAGCACAGAACTACATTTTTACTAAAATTCTAATAGCTTTAAAATGAAAACCAGACATTAAGAAGACACATATGTTTCATCAATGAGCAAATTTGACAATTAGTAATGCCACTTGGCCCAACCTTAGAATTATTATTATCTGGAATGTATTAGTTACCCTCCTGATGGAGTTATCATTTTTCTTTCTTTGTACAAGATATGAAAAAAAGTTTCTGATTGTAAAAATAATCTCGAGTTGTTTCAATTAAGAGGATTTATACAGAAGTTCCTAGTTTCAAAAAAGTTTTTTTTTTTGACTTGCTATCTATTGATCAATCTCTATGGAACCTCTGGCACTTTAATGGTTCGTGTTATTGAGTTGAAATTTCATATTTAGAGATATATCCATTCAACCACCATATGTCTACTAAAATAAAGTTTACCTCCAATCTAATCTTTCACTTTAGGGGATTTCATGCAACATTCAGCTGATACAAATCACAGGATGAAGGCTACTGAATTTTTTTTATTTGGTTGCTTTTACAATAAGTATTTATTTAAGAGTGGAAAAAGAAGTTTGTGTAATGTATGCTCTAGTATAGATTATTTTTCTTATTTCCCATAGCAATATCTCTGTATTACTTGACATTTCTTTATCAATTGATTGTGGATTTGTCAAAACAGCTCTTCCATCATAGTTTTCCAACCAAATGCCTATTCATAATGAGTTATGTACCAAATAAAAGGCTTGTGGTGTGAGGACTGTTTCATAGGTTGTGAAAATTTACTCTTATCCTTCCTTCCTCTGCCCTGAAAAAGGCGAAATGTGTAAAAACTATTCAGACATTCTATTCTTCTAAGTACAAGAACCAAGCATGATGAATTATATCTCAAAATCTTGTGAGGTGGGAAATGTCATAGACTCACTCAAATTATACCACCTCCTTTCTCTCCTGCCAAACAAGGAAAATTTAATGTGGCTTAATTGTAATGAGTCGTGTAAACAAATGTATATATGTATCACATCAGTCTAGTGTGATATTGATGCCAGCAGAAGTCTTCCTCACCTGACATGAGGTAAACATACCAATTTATGCTCCCTTCCATGGTAGTTCACTCAGGGGCACAGGGAAGGAAGTTTATAACCAAAACAAACATTTTTGTTCATCTGTAAAGATTAACTTAAAAGAAATATGCATAGTCTTTAAAGTTTTACTTACAATCCAAATAATAGTGATAAGTAGGAAAAGATTATTCTCCAAGATATAATTATTAAATACGTCACATGAGCCAGGAAGAAGTTAATGAATTGATGATTATTTCAGACAGAAAATTGAGTAACCACAAATTCTTGATATTGATATTCTAAGAAAACATTTCCTTAGCCCAAATGAGAAAAAGAAAATTTCTACACGTTTAGACTTAATTTTAAACAGTTCAGCCCAGTTAGATGGTAAAAAATATCATACTTCATTCAATATATATATTAGAATCAATAAAAAAGGTTTAATCATACATAAATCATGTGAATTTTAATTATACTAAAAAAGTAACTTAATTTCAAAGCTGTGTTACTAACCTCGGCAATAGCATCAGCTAAGTTAGAATTGCAAAGTACCAACCATCTTCGTGGGGTAATACCATTAGTTTTGTTCTGAAATTTTTCAGGATTCATTTCATAAAAATCATAAAAGCTGTAAATGGAAAAAAAAGTATTTGGAAGGCTTTTTTTTTTTGCACATTCAACTAATGATGTAGGAGTGTTTCTAGAAATATATATATATACAGTATATTTGTATTATAAATAACACAAATTAAGAATTTTGTCTAGAATGCAAAAAACCACATGTGTAACTTTCGAAAATTCCTTAAAAAAGGGCCTGACCATATAAAGTATGAAAATTATGAGAGTAAATATAACAGTAGCAGCAATTCATATAATACAAGGCATACTACTTGAATAAAGAATTAAAAAATATAAACAAATTTCCTAAACTATTAAAGCTAAAATAATTTTCAAGAAGTAAATTGCAATATCATATAGGCAATTGATATGATGCAATTATCCTATACACAGTCAT
Organism: Ryuthela nishihirai; assembly: GCA_038380435.1. NCBI lineage: Eukaryota > Metazoa > Arthropoda > Arachnida > Araneae > Heptathelidae > Ryuthela > Ryuthela nishihirai. Next base: position 4,187,175 of record JAWZYU010000026.1, read on the forward strand.
ATCAGAATAATATGACCACCTACCATACACATACTATGGCAGGTGGTCATATTATTCTGATACTACTGTGTTTGCTGCTAATGCAAAAAAAAATATTCCTAACAGAAAATTTAGTTTACCCATGTGATTTATACCTCACCTGATTCAAAATAAATCTTCACTGTTAGCAAAAGTTTTTCCATTTGTAGTATTCTCATATTAAGTTAACTATTGCTGTTAGCTTCAGCTACAACTGTTTGATATGTAAGCTTTATTCTAGTACAGTACTTTACTCAACTATTTCACCTTGGAACTAAATCTGTCTATTAGAGTTGAAGATGTAAGCACTAGTATTGCTCCATTTTTGTGGCTTAGTATTCAATCATTAAGCTGATATTCATTTCTTAACTTAAAGTTCTGGAAGCTCTGTTAAAGGTTCTCAAAATAAATTCTATATAGCATTTATACTTCCTCAGGTTTTTTTCTGTTATTGATTAGATTTAAAGCACCTTCGTGTGCTATGCAACATTAAAGTTACAAAATTAAGTCGTAAATGCAATAAAAACTTGACATTTTAAGGGATGTATTAAGTGCTTATTCTTTTTTTCGATGATCAGAAAGATTTGACAATAGATAATATAAGATATCCTTCTCCCAAATGCAGCTCACTCCTCAGGCATAAAAGATATTAGGACCTGACAAGAGCATGTTGGTATAAATGTTATAATAATCGTTGTAGTAATGACTTGTAAGGAGATGAGTCGTCAGCATAATAAAGACAATTCACAAGCAGTGATTTTTGTACACCATCTCAACCACTCTTGTCTCACTCATGAGTCCTTGCAGTATTGACAGATGCGGGGGTTGGCTCAATCAGTAGGGTGGCAGGCTCGTAATCTGCAGTTCCCAGGTTCGAGTCCCAGCATTAGATTTGTCTCCTCAAAAAACACTGCCCTGGGTCAGTAGGGAATACCAATGGGCTTGGAAAGGCTGCCATCTGCTGGATGGGACATTAAGCCATGGTCCCATGTGCAGAAGAGCCTGTGTACATTAAAGAACACACTGGATGGTCTTGATGGGAGGCTACCATCTGTCACCTAACAGCTGTCCATTGGGCTCCCTCTCCCAACCTCTGAGCCCTCGTGACCTAGCTATTTAGCCCAATGCATACAAAAAAATGCCACTCAGAGGCAAAGCAACTCAACCCAGGTTTGAGGCTCAACTACCCCAGCATTGTGATTTATCTCCATTAACCCCTTCTACCAGTGGGTTTGGAAAGGCCACTGTCCATTGGATGGGATGTTGAGCTATGACCCCATGTGTCTTAACAGCTGTCCAGTGGATTCCCTTTCCCAATCTTCTCTGAGCCCTTGACATCCTTATGACCTGGCCATTTAGCCCATTGTATGCGAAAAGATGCCAATCAGAAATAAAACAACCCAATGCAATATTGACAAAATAACAATTTCACTCTGAATTTTTACATTTAAAAAATTTAATACCTTTTTGAATAATATAACATTTCACTTAAAGCTGGACTGTCTTCCTCTGGATTGATTCCAGGGGAAAACACTGGTTGTAAAAGCCCACACCATACCCAGTATTCAAACCAAATCTCCCCTGCTACCGTGTTACCATGAACCAAAAGATAACACTTCAACAGGAGCTGGCTAAATGGACAAATTATTATTATTACCAAGTACTAACATGTAGGGTAATAAATAATAAGCATAACAATACTGTATCATGTCATTACATTTGCAATTTCATGCTACTAGGAAATAATTATCCATTAAGTAATTTAAATAATTTGACTATTTCGTCATGCATCCATTGAACAGGAATCTGTATTGCTGGTTTGTGGAATAGCATTGAACTTAAATTATTCAGGTTTCTCTGTCATTTAATGATGATGGAATATTATTTTCGCCTCAAAGAGGGTTACAGTTTTCTTAAAATAGGCTTAAGTAGCCTTCATTTTATTTTCTGTTGTTATTCAGAATCAAATGCTGTTTCATTTGGTACATAACATGAGCTATATATATATATATACCTGTTAGCAGGGGTGGATCCAGATAATGTCTTTAGGGGGAGGGAGGCAATATACAAGATAGGGCTCCTTTTCGAATTAAGAGGTCTGCTATTGAAAAAATGCATTTCGAGACTTTACTAGGCCTCTTGGCTGAAAAGCATTTTTTTTATTATTATTATTTTCTAAATTCTTTTTCATTTGGACAAAAAAGCAATTTATTAAATAAGATTACACTCATCCCTTGATTTACATGGTAGATAGGTTCTAGGATATCATGATACAAATCGAAACCAAGACCAACAACAACTTATGGAAAAGGGGATTGGTTCTGAAAAATCCTTATTATGAGTAAAATGTTCTTCTGCAGCTATAAAAATTCCCTGTTATAAATTTGGTGATGAGTCATGTTTTGTTGTTTGAGAGAGCTTTCCGTAAACCAAAAATTTTGGAGAAAGAAATAATGAACATTTTATTTGCCGTTGATAACCATCAACGGCAAATAATCAGAGAATGAAATCAAATTAAGCTGATCTGAAGAAGAGAACAAGGTTTTGATCACAATCGACCAAGAATATTCATCTGCACTGAATGGTGAACATGAAGGATTTTTCAACCTTACAAAGTGATGACACACAATGTGATTTTAATGGCATTTCATAGTCCAGTCAAATTTGGTAGGATCAAAACCCTTTGAAATTTTTAAATTACTGCTGAGTGACAATATGCGTGAATTGATTAGGAATGATCCAAACTGATATACCCACCATCTGAAAGTAGGCCCACTCAATCTGCAGTTCATAAAGCACATACAAAAGATACTGAATCTGGATCATTTCTTTCAATTATTCAACCAAACATATTTAGGTACATAACTAAATGATTTTTACCGATTTCTAATACTAATTAAAAATGTATATTTTTGTTCCTAATCAAGATATTTCCTTGATTCTTAAGTAGTTTTTTTCTAATTCCTCTGAAATGTAAGTTTTTGTTTTTAAGTTGAGAATTTTCCCCTGCTGCTCTCTCAGAAAATATTTTTTTTCAGTGCCTCTTCAATAAGTTTGGGTTGTGGATGGTCCTGATCTAAAGGGAAACAAAATAAATACGAATCTAAATTGAAGCCCTATCCATAATATTAATGAAATATGGGAATTCTTTATCATTCTTTAATATGAGAGTTTTAAAACTCCCTCACTGAAAAGATTATTGTTCTGATATACATATATATACATTTTGGGAAATCAAATGACCAAATGCATCATGCCTCTTGATTGTTTTTTGATGATCCGAGGTATTTTAACATTTCTGATTGGAGTTTTGTGCACCCAAGAGTATATGTATAACACATTCAATAGATTCGTAAATGTGAATCAATTTTTTTCTCTTCTTCGGGCTCTAGGGCAGGTGACACCCCTGGATCTGCCACATCAGGATAAAGTTCTGAAGTGCAGTTGTTTTTTCTCTGAAAAGTTTTTGAAAAATGGCCATAATTGCATGCATCATAAGAAACCTGACACTTTAAGGGTTAAATGTAATTATATAAAATATGTAATATATTTTTCTCTCATGTGCCAAAACTTTTAAGTCAGAAAACATTTTATCTTTAGATTTTAAATATCTAATTATAATCTAATTTACCATCTAAGATAGCAATGGATACAATTGTTAATAACACATTTAAAAGATTTAACATCATTTTGATTCTTATACACAAAAAATATCATTATTTATTTCATAAGAAAACAAAAAATACTCACGTGCTGGACTTGAGTATTTCAGAATGTAGTTTTGCTACACCATTAACTGTATGTGAGCCAACAATAGCCAGGTGAGCCATATTAATGCACTTCTCATAGCCTTCCTCCACTAAGGACATTCTACGTAATTTTTCGACATCACTGGAATATTTTTCTGACACTTTCTAGCAGAAAATTGTATTGAGTGACATCTTTGTACAAGACACTTTAACAGTAAACAAAATGTGCATGTATAAATGTGTAACTCACTCTATTACAATCTTTCATTTATGCATTGACCTTGTAAGCAATTTTTGCATTTATCACAAAATTAGTACCACTTTCTGGTTTGTTATTTTTGTACTTAGATAATAGTTTAAGTAAGAAAATATCAGTGTGGTAACTTTGAATATTTTAGTTATGAGAGCCTACAGGGCTAGATCTAGGGAGGAGTGTGGCATGGGAGCCATGCCTCTGTGCACCATGAGGATAATTTTAATTACTAGAATGGAGGCAAAAAAGTAAACCTTTTTTTTTAAGCCACTAGAACCTAGGGGGGGAACATACATTGAACTACATGGTGAGAATAATGCCTGAAAAAAATTCCAAAACAGTGTTCTGGTTTGTTTCATTTCAATCCAGACTCGAAGATTGTATGCTCTAGGCAAAAAATTACCATGCATATCATTAACAGTGTAGTGCACTACAAGTAGTTCTACCACAGGTATGGGTCCACATTCATGCTTGAGTTGCACATCTCTGGATTAAATGCTTTATTAATATTAAAAGATCACCTAAAAGTATAAAAGCAATAGGAAAAAAAATTGAAAACTTAATAATTCACTGAGTGGCCTCTTATGGAAATTAAATTTTTAATTCAGTTTATTTTAGGCTTGTCTTCAATTCATTAAGCTTACAACAGAGTGGAAGGAAAAAGTATATGTTTGTATTTCAATAAAATTTCAAATAGGCAGACTAGTAAAGGGTTGCAAGTTTTTTTGTTTTGTTTTTTCTATCTTATGTGGGTCTGTATTGCTAATTTTGGATTGTCACAGACTAGTCATGTATTATTGCGACAATCGGCTCATTGACACTAATGTGGTAATTGATGGTCATAGATTGATGCCGTAAAGTTAGGTTAAATAGTCATACCTGCATTTTCTTTATTCTTCTAGAGGTAGCTTCACTGGTTGTTCAGGGGCGGGGGTGGCTCAGTCGGTAGCGCGCCAGGATCGTAATCTGTAGTTCCCAGGTTCAAGTCGCAGCTGGGTCAGCATCTCCGCAAAACTCCCCGCCCTGCCCACGGTCAGTAGGGGACACCGATGGGCTTGGAAAGGCCGCCGTCCGTCGGATGGGACATTAAGCCGTGGCCCGTGTGCGGGAGAGCCATACCCTGTGCACGTTAAAGAACACGCTGGATGGCCTTGTCGGGAGGCTACCATCTGTCTCCCAACAGCTGTTCCAGTGGGTCCCCTCCCCCAACCTTCTCTGAGCCTTCAGGGTCCATGTGACCTAGCCATTTAGCCCATGGTGTGCAAAAAAGTGCCGCTCAGAGGTAAAACAACCCAACTGGTTGTTCAAAGAGGACAATTCTGGGTTGTGTGCTGTTCTAGGTACCTGATGTTTTCACAGGTGCTTCTCACTTGGTGCTTCTCACTTGGTGATAGTTCTTAAGTGTGATGGTGTTGCACTTTTCTGCCTCTGTGGTATGAGTCACTGGGTATCAAATCCTACGTTTTGTGCATTCTACTTCATGCTGCTATTAGTGTGTAAGTCAAAGCACATGAGTATTTAGGAGTACTGTAATACTGCTTCAGGAATAAGCATTAAAGCAAGAATGTTTTGATGTAAAGAGCCACTGTCAACAAGTCTGTTGAGGAATGTTATTGAAAACACTCAAAAGAATTCTAGGATACTTAAGCCAGTTGCCTATACCAGATGTTGGTGACCAGGCATTGCGACACGTTTTGTGCCATCTGCTTTGGCACATCGTCAGGCAGGCACTGTTCTGGCAGCAGGATGAAATAGAGATGAGATTGATCGGTGAATGCAAATGTGGCCTGCATGGGGTCGCCAAGATCAAGTGCAGACCTGGTGTGCCCCTGAGGTGCCAGCAAGGAGTAAGCAGTATAATAGATTTTCTACATTTTGCCTGAGTATCCATTTCCTAATTAATGTTAAAAAAGATAAGATTTCTTTATCTCGTCCCCTGCCAGGACAGTGCCGAAGCGGATGGCACAAAATGCATCGCAATGCCTGATCACAAACATCTCATATAGGCAACTAATTCGGTGCACTAATAGGAGCAGGAAGTTTAAAATGACACCTAGTGACTCGTACCACAGAGGCAGCAGAGTGCAACACCACCGCACTTAAGAACTCTATCACAACTGAAAAGCAACAATACCAGACCTGTGAAAACATCAGTACCTGGAATTGTCCTCCTTTGAACAACCAACGAAGCTACCTCTATAAGAACGAAGAAAATGCAGGTATGACTTTTTAACCAAAACTTCACTGCACCAATCTATGACCATCAATTACCACATTAGTGTCAATGAGCTGATTGTTTGTCATGATAATACGTGACTAGTCTAGCATCTACAGTGTTTATAGAGTTAACTTCATCTATCCTTGATCTAAGGGACCTGGGTTCGAACCCCGGGTAAGGCATGGATGTATGTGTCGTTTTTTCTGCAGAGGTCCTGCCATCCTCTCAGACCTACTTTGGCATATAAACTGACAGGCTCCTGTCAGACCTCTGTGGCAAGCAGCTGCTTGAGGGGGTATTTATTTATTTATTTATCCTTGATACGGTTATTCAAGAATTATGTCTTTAGAAGTACATTTTATATTCTTTAAGATGACCTTCTGTAAATGGTAGCTAGGTAGTCACTGGAAGGAGAGCAATGCACCAATCCCCTGTGGTGATGCATAGAACCGGCCAGGCCTAGCACCTAATGTCCGACCCCGCCTTCTCATGGAGCAGACCGTTAGCTTGAACAGTTAGCTTAAAGGTCAAAAGAGATACTCTCTTGTGGAAGTGAACGGAAGGGGAGGGCTGCCAGATTAGTGTGGCCTACTGATCTGGACAACTATGGCTACTTTTCTTTTTTTCTACCCTGCTGAGGAGTGGTCAACCACACAGGGTCCTGGTGCTGACCATATAAACCCACTGGACTGGACAGATATATGGCTCTGAGCTTGATTATGGATCCTGATTTTGCTGCACTAGTGGGCTTCTGTGGAGGGAAAATCTTCCGCTGTGTTTTCTGTTTGTTTGTGGGTTGACAGCCCCAAGTGAATAGATTCACAGGATATGTTTATCAGCTGGTGGATAATCCTGAGCAGAAATCATCGCAGGCACCTGAACTCTTTGCTTCTATTGGCATCGTCAAATTCTACATTGGAGGAAGTCTTCCAGTGTAGATGGCTTCAGCCTTTAGTAGTGGGGGAACGGGTGTTTGCCCCATGTCTGCGATTAGGGGGCTGTTTGATATTGTCGGCATTCCCTCTCTCAATAAACATAGTTTCTTTAAACATCCCACTAACCATTTTCTCTCCATAGGTAGTTGGAATGTGAGGACTCTGCACAGAGCTTTTTCTCTTGATGTCCTCACACAAGAATTCCACCGTTATAATTTAGATATTCTCGGCTTGCAAGAGACCAGATGGACAGATGTAGGTCAGATTCTAAAAATAATCTTAAATTTCTCTTTTCAGGGAGGGACGACAATAAGCATCACCAAGGCGTGGGTCTGCTTCTCAGCAGACACGCTAATGATGCTCTTCTAGGATATGAGTGCATTAATGAAAGGTTTCTTACAGCAAAATTTCAGACAAGCGTTAAAGACTTGAATGTTATCTGCTGTTATGCCCCCACTGAGGATGCCGATGAGGATGAGAAGGATAGGTTTTATGAACAACTTCAGGATATTTTGAATTCTGTCAAGAAAGGAGATATTACCCTTGTTCTTGGTGACTTCAATGCCAAAGTTGGTACTGACTCTGACCTTTGGGGAGGAGTAATAGGCCCTTTTGGTATTGGTAGCTGCAATGGCAAAGGGCAACGTCTCCTACAGGTAAGTAAACTCAATGGATTCAGAATAACTAACACTTATTACAAACACCACGACATACATAAGTACACATGGGTTTCACCTGATGGGCTGTATAAGAATATGATTGATTACATATTAATTAACAGCAAATGGGCTAGTTCTGTTAGGAATACCAGGGCATATAGGGGAGCTGAAATTGGATCTGACCATTACCTTGTTAAAAGTGTTGTGTGGGGTTAAAAAGTGTGCTAGGGTTAAAAAATTTACTTTTAATACTGAAGCTCTGAAAGATCCAGTTATAGCCAAAGCTTACCATGATAGGTTACTTAGTCATTATGACAGTCATGGTTTGCTTACTACTGAAGTTGAGGAAGAATGGGATCATTTTAAACAGGCTTTTTTGGACACTAACAGTACTCTTAGGAAAAAAGGAGCAGAAGAGGCAAAATTATCTGAGTGATAAGGCACTTGAGCTTATTTCGGAAAGAAAGAACTGCAGGAATGTCCTTAATCAGTACCCTACTAGTACTAATAGAAAGCATTACAGAGACCTTAATAAACTTGTAAAGGATCAGTTAGCTGCTGATAAGAATCTTTGGCTTGATGGTTTGGCTGACAAAGCTGAGGAAGCAGTTAGACAGCACAACAGCAGAGAGCTGTACCAGATAGTTAATGTTTTGTGTGGTAGAAAACGGACAGGCATACAAGGATTGAAGGATAAACAAGGTAAGGTTATAGATGGGTAGGTGGGCTGAGCATTTCAGTGATGTTCTAAACAATGTAGTTAGTTCTACTCCCATTGTTTGCAATGATGATAGATGCATTGGTGGCTTTAATGTTGGCCCTATAACACAATCTGAAGTTATTTTGGCTGTTTCTAAACTTGAACTTCATAAATCCCCAGGGGTAGATGAAATTACTACAGAAATGCTTAGAGCTGGGAATGTTTCGGTTACCACTTGGATGACTGAAATTCTGAATATCTTTTATGATAAAGGCATGGTTCCTAAGGATTTTACCAGAGCTATTGTTATCCCTATTTCCAAAAAAGGTGATCGCAGTTCTTGTGATAACTATAGGGGTATCAGCCTACTCTCTGTTCCAGGTAAAGTTCTTTCCATGATTGTGCTTAATAGAATTAAGAATCTGGTTGACAGTCAATTGCGTGATGAGCAATGTGGATTCAGAAGTGGTAGGGGATGTGTGGATCAGATATTTTCACTTAGGCAGATTCTTGAGAAATGTTTAGAGTTTCAGAAACCTTTGGTTGCTAGTTTTGTTGATTTCAAAAAGGCTTCCGATTCTGTTGATCGTCATAATTTGTGGTTGATTGTGATATCATATGGTATACCTGACAAGTCAGTTAACATTATGAAAGCTCTCTATAATAACACCGAGTCGTGTGTGAGAGTTGGTAAGGCTTGTAGCAATTGGTTTAGCATTACTTCTGGTGTTCGACAAGGGTGCATTTTGTCTCCTTTTCTCTTTAGCTTGGTTATTGATTATGTTATGCGAAATTCACTTCAAGGGAAAGATTTTGGCCTTAAATGGGCTGGAGATATGAAAATTTCTGATTTAGATTATGCTGATGATTTAGCCCTTTTGGCAAATGATGTTGATGAGATGAACTCTTTCATTCGAGCTGTTGATGAGACTGGTAATAGAGTAGGTTTGGTTATAAACAGAGAGAAAACTAAAGTGATGAAAATTGGTCAGGTAGGCTGTGATTCAGTTAATCTGAATGGTTGCAGTCTTGAGCAGGTGTCACAGTTTAATTATCTTGGGAGCTATGTAACAGATAATGGTGATGTGCGGCATGAGATTAACAGACGAATAGGGATTGCTGCCGGGACTTTTAAGAACCTATGGACAGTGTGGAGAAATAGGCGTATACACCTAAAGACTAAAATTAGACTGTATAATAGTTTGGTTCTTTCTAGGGTTAGTTATGGTAGTGAAACTTGGACACTTTGTAAACAAGATAACAGGAAACTAGATGCTTACGCAGTATCTTGGGCATTAGGTGGTTCAACTTTGTAACTAATGATGAGATTAGGCAAAGGAGTTTGCAACCTCCTTTAAGCAGCATATTGTGCAGAGAGAGACTCCGTTGGTTTGGCCATGTTGCCCGTATGAATAATTATAGATTGGCGAATAGGGTTATGAACAGTGTGCCTAAAGGCCTCAGAAAGAAGGGGAGACCTAGGATGCGGTGGGCAGACAATGTCAAACAGGACCTTGTTAGAATTGGTGTGCAGTGGCCAGATGCAGTAGATGTAGCTCAGGATAGACTTGCTTGGAGAACTAAATTGCACGGTCTGGTTGGACCTCCGTAGCCCATGGCTGCTTGAGGAGGAGGATGATGATGATGATGATGAAGACGACCTTAATGAGCTTCATGCAGTGATTTATTTCGAGTATGATTCCATTCCACCTTGACTTTTCAAAAAGAAAAAGAAAACATACTTTTTTTCAATATTAATAATCCAATAAATTACAAGGGGGTGGCTCAGTTGGTAGAGTACCATACTCATAATCTGCAGTTCCGAGTCTCAGCTGGACCAGCATTGAGATTTTTCTCTACAAAACTCCTCTGCTGCTGGCTCTGCCCTTGGTCAGCAGGGAAAACCATCCATCTGATGGGATGTAAAGGTGTGGCCCCATGTGCAGGTGAGCCATACTCTGTTCATGTTAAAGAACATATTGGAGAGATACCATCTGTCTCCCCCCCCCCCACACAACCTTCTCTGAGCCCTTGGGTCCCTGTGACCTGGCCATTTACCCCATTGTGTGCAAGAATGTGCTGCTCAGAGGTTAACCCACGTCCAATAAATCACAATGACTTACATTTGTACTTTTGCATCGATGTGTCATTACATTATGGTATGTTTATTTTGCTATAACTTCAAAAAATATTATTGCGAGATTGACATTTTATCTCTCTAAAAAATATGATCCATAGTTAAGTAATTTAGTAAAGTAGCAACAGGAGATAATCCTATCATATTTTGTTAAATTAATATTTAGGGGAACATTTGTGACCCTTTAAGATGGTGACTTGGTAATGATGAGGCATTATTAATCACTGGATTCACTTCATTTGAGATATCTTTTTGCACAGGCCTGAGTGATCCTAATGATTCACAATATTTTCTAATATTTGTGTCATATTATAATTTAAAAAAATAGAAACATTAAATTGTATATTAGAAAAACTTATATCTGAATTAATGTATCTTTATAGACTATTCTTCAAAATACAGACCTTTAAATGCTGAGCATTAATTTCATAAATGATTTCTAAGTGGCGAGGAAGTATATTTTCAAGCATAGAGATTGGCCATCGTTCTAGAGCTTCAGGAAGTACTGTATGATTTGTATAAGCACATGTCTTTACTGTTATATCCCAAGCCTGAAAACAGGTCACAATTACTATCACAGAAATTTAATATAATACTTTTAATTTTATGCTCTTGGCTTCCATTGTAATAATTGAATAAAAAATTTTCAGTTTTAAACTTTAAGGAGAAAACCTTAAATTGTGAATGAATATGCTCCCTTCTCTAATGAGAAGTCCAATTACTATTATAAACATTTAATTCCTAATATACTGTGCTTTTACCTTTCACCCCTATTTATGCAAATGTTAGGTAATAAAGCTCTGAAAACTTCATTGACAAAGAATGTTTTAATGTAAAGAGCTACTGTTAACAAGTCTCTGTTGAGGAATGTTATTGAAAACACTCAAAAGAATTCAAGGATACTTAAAAGTAAATTGCCTTTTTTTACCAGATCTTTATTATAGAGATTAAAACATCTAAAATTCAGCTGCAAAAAAAAAATGTGTAGGCTCAAGGAAGAGAGGAAGTCTCTTCCTTGAGCCTACACATTGAATTTCATTCGATTCCTTCAGACTGTGTATCATCATATAGCAACTGACAACTGAAATGATCAAAATTTGAATATTACCTTCAGCAGAGTGTATCCTCTACTGATATCTTAGTTATCTTGTTAATTTGTAGTGATGAAATTTTGATACCTGTGGTAAAAATTTCTCTTTGAATTCCTGAAGAACTGATCTTAAATAAGAATGAATATCTTTGCAGTGCAACCCAGAATAGATTGATAATAATTGCATAAAAAATAAAACTTACAAATAAAGGAAAGAGTAATGAATTTTAGCATGATATTGGATGACCAACAGAGTAAGGATTTCTTATAAGTATGTGAATCAGGACTCTGAAATGTGGTCTCAAAGGCAACTTCATGAATGCAATGAGGAGCTGAATTACTTCCAAATCAGTTGGGCAGTTAAAAAGTTACTTTCCTGCTGCTCAAATAAATTTATAAAATGGTTTTATTACATATTAGGAAAGTTAAACGTATAAATGTGATTTAAATGAAAAGTGAATAACCCTTTGAGAATGGACTGACTGATCTTTGTGGCCTTGCATAGGGAAATGAGTGTATATGTAGAAGAAACTCATCAACACCAGAATCAGTTGTAAATATTGGCTTGAACATAATAGATGCTGTGTGGTATACTGATAATTTGAATATCAGCATCTGCTGTTGACTGAATTTTTGCACCATGGTGACAGCATCAACCTGAAACGATTTTGCCAAACTTTGGGCATTTGAAGGCGACAATAAATTCGAAGCACCCAGGACTGTACTGCCCAAGTAACAGTAACAAAGTTGAACAGGTATATTTAGGAATATCTGGAACATAGTCTCTGTAGTCCTGGTATTACCTCCTATTAGGTTTTCATATTTCTGTACCTCTTAAAAACGCTATGAAAAGAAAAAAGGTTGAAGTCAGAAAACAGGTGCAGTGCATACATAGTCAGAGACTTCCTCATGCAACAGCCATTGCTCTAGCAAAGGGGTATCATATTTCTAATTTCATGTTGGGACAAATATCTCAGTAGTCATGGAGAATTTGAACAGATCAATAAATTATTTACGCTTCATTTGCAACTTGTTCACCTTTTATTTGAACTACTCTTATATTAAAATATAAAAAGTTTGAATTTTAATTAAAAAGTAAGAGTTTGAAATTTGAATTCAGAATTAAATGCCATACAATGGAGAAAGTGTGTTGTGTAAAGAACTGGTCTCAAAAATGACATGTATAACAAGTTGTGAGAGTTGATCTTTCACTTTGCTTCATTTGCTCGTGGCTTTTACTTTCTCATGCAATGGAGAAAGTTGATTGTGTAAAGAACTGGTTTCGAGAATTTTTTGGCTATGAACATATTTCATGGGTGCCTGAAGATAAAAAAAGTGGATTTCAACATATTTGTTAATATGTGCATGCTTCTAGCGCTTGAATGTTCAAATTTTATATTTAGGGATATTTTCATCAGGACTGAACAAGGGCCTGATGGACAAGTGGCCGTGTGAATATAGATGCCATGATTCAATAGTTAGAGTTACTTGCCATAGAGAAACTTTAGAAATAGGTAATTTTTATAAAAAATGTACCAAACACTATCTGTAAACGCAATATATTCTAGAAAATAATTCAAGCCCACTGAAACAAAGTTTAGGAGATTTCATGTTAGATTCAACTTTTGCAAATCCTTTAGTCTGAAGGCTTATTGAACATTTTCATTGAGGCATTTTGTGTTGGTTAATGATCTAACTGTATTGGAAAATTACTTCTAGTTTATTTTGTGCTAAGGTTGTTTTTCAATTCATAGCTACCATAGTAGTTGCTAGTAGCTTGTTTTGACATACTACCTATTAGGAAGAAGCTTTTGCTCTTTTATTTGTTTGAAGTGTTTATATTCGTGATGTTCTTCTCATTACTATAAAATTCAGTTAAAGATATGTTGCAACTGTATGCTGATTTTTTTTTTTTCACTGTTTCAATTTGGGACAATGACTCATTCAATAGTTTCTCAGACTCCTGATCTGATGTTCCCAGGATTCAGTTCCAGTTGTGCCAGTGTTGAGATTTATCTATGCTAACCCCGACTTTTCTCTTGAATATGTTTTAAAACTGAGTCTATTCAATAAGTAACATCTGATGGCATGTAAAAAATAATATGCAATGTGATCACAACCATATATGCTTTTGAATCCCCTGCCTAGGGGACATTGCATTGCAGCTTAGAAGGCATTAAAAAGTGATAACAGGAGAGCGTCAGTTGAATCCCTAAAATGGTCTCATGAGGTGGTCTGTGCAATAATAGGTTTCTTAAGCAAGAAAGATGGCTGCCATGGCTCTTTATCACCAAGTGCAAGAGGTATAAGATCCAGATGATGTGGATGTACAGAGTGTGTCAAAATGGTGCACAGAGTTTGCAAGGACTTCCATGCTGACGGATGAACTGCACAGGAGTAAGATATCAACTTCAACAGCAGACAACAACACAGCATGTATGGAGGGCCTGATTCAAGATAGCGGACAAGTAACTGTACATCAAGTGCAAACATCACTATTGGTACCATAATGGATCATGAAGGTGAACACACTGAACTCTGTTCTTTAGTGCAAGAATTAAACTACTGGTGTATCAATGACTCTGATGACTGAATGTATAAATAAATGATTTTTTCATTATGCTTTGTTGTTACAAACATATAACACACTATCAGATATCGGGTTCGAGTCCGAGCTAGGTCAGCATTGAGATTTATCTCTGCATAACTTCCCGCTCTGCCCACGGTCAGTAGGAGACATCGATGGGCTTGGAAAGGTCGCTGTCCGTCGGATTGAACGTAAAACCATGGTCCCGTGTGCGGGAGAGCCATATCCTGTGCACGTTAAAGACATACAGTGTGCGGGAGAGCATACACTGTGCATGTATAGATTGTAGCCTCCCGTCAGGGCCATCCATTGCGTTATTTAGATGCCTTGACGAGAGGCTACCATCTATCTCCCAACAGCTGTTCCAGTGGGTCCCTTCCCCCAACCTTCTCTGAGTCTTTGGGGTCCATGTGACCTGGCCATTTAGCCCATGGTGTGCAAAAAAGTGCTGCTCAGAGGTAAAATAACCCAACACTATCAGATATCACTTATTTGAACAGCTTTTATACTTTTCTAATCAAAATTAAATAGATTACCTTTTCCCATGGCAGTCCTTCTACATCAACAAAAATTCGCATTAATTCTGGAATGGCTAGCGCAGGATGAGTATCATTCAGCTGTATTGCTACCTAGGATAAAAAAGGTTAAATTTCTGAATATTAAAAACTCAGCATCATTTTTATTTGTGCATCAGCTAAATATATATTCATTAATAAAATATCATTTATAACGCACCTTTTGTGGAAAACTGTCAAAGGATTTTCGCACTGGGTCTTTTGTCCCAAACTTTGAAGATTTAAAGCGTCGTATAATGTCCTGAAGAGTAGCAGCCACCATAAAGTATTCCTGTTTCAGACGAAGCTCTTTACCTTCAAAAAACTAAAAGGAAAACATTTAACAAAAACAATTAAAAAATTCCTCCAAATGCAAATTTTAAGGTTTAGCATAATGTGATCTGATTGTTAGAGACATTTTCAAAGAATTCAGGGAATAAGGACTTAAAAAAAAGACTAGAAGCAAAAGCATTATGCCTAAACAAAGTTATCTAATATACAATATATTTCTACTGCAGTGCGGCTCTGGAAATGAAAAGAGCTTTACTAACACTAAGGTTAAAAATACATGTGAGAAAAAAAAAAGCAATAAATTTTAAATTTTCGAATAACACCTTTTAGATACGAAACTTCTTTTGCATCCCATACCAAACAACCTTCTCACACAAACTGTCATTACTCATATACTGGTAAAAGCCCGTAAGAATCAAGGTATGATAATTAAATAATGAAATTAGCTAGTTAGAATAATAACTAAACACATTTTAATAATATCAAAAACCAGTCTAAAATTTAATTACTAATTTATGCTTTAGAAAGTTTGTCTATCAGTTTGACAACAACAACTGAACGGCAAGAGCTAGGAGCACCAAATTTCGTCTGTAGCTTCATCTCAATTTAGTCTTACAGTGCACTACAAGGATGTCAACCCCATAAAATTAGGCCCTCTCCCAAAAGTTGGCCACAAAATGTCAGTCCACTCATAACTTTCCTATCGATAACTTGTCACTCAATAACTTTCAACTCTCCATTCATAAGGTAGGTGGTGGTGCCCTCAGAGTTTTTGGACCCTTACAGTGGTTTTAATTCTGACCCACTGCAGCTAGGGACACAATCTCTAAACCCTATGCAAAAAGATGCAAGTGGGACCACCACACTAAATTTGAGACCAATTAGTCAAGTACCTGAGAAATTACAGGGTGCGAAAACTTCTACCACTAGTGACATCATCTCAGACACAAAAAACGTGTCCTATACCATTTCAGAATACTGAAAGCTTACTACTTCTAGCATTTATTACACGTTAGGGCCTGAGCAATGCTGGGAAATTTTGCTAGTATCACATAAAAAGTGGAACTTTTATTGTTTGAATTGTTTTGAGAAAGGCAGGTATTGGGAATTACCAGCAAATGGACTGCATATTGACCACTATCTAGTGATGATCCAAATGTAATATTTTATACACAGACCCCTTTAAGATTAACCTTATTTAAATTATAAAGGGACTCGGTAGTTTTATTCATAATCAAAAATAAATTCAATATCAATGATTATGTACATACTTTAAAAGTATCAACTTAATATTTAGTCTATCAAAATGAGTTATTAGTTTATTGTAATGAAACACATCTTAAACTTACATTATCATTTGGATATAAAACTCTTGTGATATTTTCAGCCAAGTTTCTGTCTAAAACAGCTTGAATATAGTCTCCATTATTGACTGAAAATAACAGTAAAGGTTAGTGATAATTTGCAAATTAAATCTTATGCGTTCACAAATAGTAGAGTTCTCACTATAATATCGGTATTGAAAAATAAGATCTAGAAATAAACATGTCTAAAGCTTTGCCAGACAAGTGCTCAAAATTTAAAAACACAGTTTTAGACTTGCATGAATTGGGTCGGGGGTGGTTCAGTTGGTAGCACGCCAGGCTCGTAATCTGTAGTTCCCAGGTTCAGGTTCGAGTCCCAGCTAGGCCAGCGTTCAGATTTCTCTCCGCAAAATTCCCCGCCCTGCCCATGGTCAGTAGGGGACACCGACGGGCTTGGACGGGGCGTTAAGCCATGGCCCCATGTGCACATTACAGAACATGCTGGATGGCCTTGACGAGAGGCTACCACCTGTCTCCCAACAGCTGTTCCAGTGGTTTCTGAGCCTTCAGGGTCTATGTGACCTGGCCATTTAGTCCATGGTGTGCAAAAAAGTGCCGCTCAGAGGTAAAACAACACAACTTGCATGAATTATGTAAATTAATGAAAATAACTGAATCATATTTATGTAATACACTGAAGTGCCATTGAATTAGGGATAGGAGACGTTAGCCAAATTCAGTCCCGTATTTTTGCGCATGTGTGGCTGAAACTCTGGTTATATATAGCCCAAGCATTCGTTGTGAGAAGCGTAATGGGAAAGGCGTGGAATTTAGATGCATTTGACAGAGGGCAGATCGTAGGTGCCCGACAGATGGGACACCCAATCTCCGAAATTGTCAACAAACTTTGATTTTCTCCGAAATTGTCAACGAACTTTGATTTTCTCCGAAATTGTCAACGAACTTGGATATTCTCCGAAATTGTTCCGGGAATATGAAAATTTTGGCAAAAAAACAAGCACCTGGACAAACTACAAAGGACAACCAGCCTTGATTGATCATGAGCTTCGCTGTCTGACCCGCATCGTATGGACCGATAGGGGCCAGAAATTATTTGAAATCACCTCCCATCTGAACTCGGGTTCCAGCCGGAAAGTCAATGCATGGAACGTGCAACACTCACTTTGTCTCAGCTTCGGGAGCCGGTGACCTACGGGAGTTCCACTTCAAATCAACTCCAGACTCAATGTTTTGCCTGGGATAATGAATATCGAAAATTGGCAATAGTTATCCTGGAGTGATGAATCCCGATTTAAACTTCATCACATTGATAGGAGACAGGGCATGGCTTCAAACCCATGAAGCCATGGATTCTGCATGTCAGGTCGGAACAGCACAAGTTGGTGGTGGCTCAGTGATGGCCTGGGGCGTTCTCAGTTGGACATCTGTGGGACCTTTGGTATGTGTACTGGTGACTCTCAATGCATCCCGGTACATACAACTGATGACTGACCATCATGCATCCCAATTTATGGCCATCATGCATCCCAATGGAGATGGCGTCTACCAGCAATACAACTGTTTATCTCACAAGTCCAGATTGGGTACTGCATGGTTGCAGGAGCATTCTGCTGACTTTGAAATAATGAATTGGCCACCAAGAAGCCCAGATTTAAATGCCATTGAAAATCTTTGCGATACCATTGAGCAGAGTGTTCGGGCCCGTGTCCCATTAGTGACGACCTTGAGAGAATTGAGAACAGCCTGAGAGGATGCATGGGTCGCATGCATCTCCCCTGGTCGCATGCACGGCGCAAATGTTTCACAGGTATGCCTGTGAAACATTTACGCAAGCTTCTGGAGTCCTTGCCTCAAAGTGCGGCGGCCGTTATCAGGGCCAGAGGGGGTGCAACACGTTACTCGATTGCTATCCCTGATTCAGTGGCACTTCAGTGTATTATAACTATGAATGTTTTCTCAGATATTAGATTGTAATTTGTAATATGTATCAAAGAGGGATTTGGAAAATAGTAAAGATTTACGATATTGATTTTGAAGAATTAAATAGCATTATACATACCTAGACATAATTGTGTATATATGCATAAATATCTCTATGGGGAGGAAGGTTTTATGGTAAATTATTAAAATTTTTGATAGTGCTTTGCATCCTCACAACTGGTGTAGAAAGGTATATTTTTGGACCTTGTGTCTTAGTTATTTGACAAGGTTGGTCGTCAGAAATCCTGTCATGATAAATATCTTATAATTAAAGATAAATAAGTAAGAGCCTCAATTTTAGCTATCTGCTTGGATAAAATATTTGATGGTCTTCAATTATAATAATATATTTCCATAATTTGAGCTATGAAAAAGATATGATCTTGCAAGTTTTTCTGTATCATCAAAATATTTTACTTGTTTCTTATAATTACAGAATTTGGTGGAAAGAGTGTAACCTTGGAAAAAGATATTTCCACTCCAAAGCATATTTGGGGCGGGGGTGGCTCAGTCGGTAGTGCGCCAGGCTCGTAATCTGTAGTTCCCAGGTTCGAGTCCCAGCTGGGTCAGCGTTGAGATTTATCTCCGCAAAATTCCCCGTCCTGCCCACGGTCAGTAGGGGACACCGATGGGCTTGGAAAGGCCGCCGTCCGTCGGATGGGACGTTAAGCCGTGGCCCCGTGTGCGGGAGAGCCATACCCTGTGCACGTTAAAGAACACGCTGGATGGCCTTGACGGGAGGCTACCATCTGTCTCCCAACAGCTGCCCCAGTGGGTCCCCTCCCCCAACCTTCTCTGAGCCTTCGGGGTCCATGTGACCTGGCCATTTAGCCCATGGTGTGCAAAAAAGTGCCACTCAGAGGTAAAACAACCCAACCCAACCCAAAGCATATTTATTGTCATATATTATTATATTTTATTTGCCATCTTTTCAGTCTGACAATAAGATTATTTTCAAGGAATGGACTCCTTATATTGTTTGCAAGTCACAGTTAACTCATCCCAGTGGTTAGTGTGCTTGACTGCCAAACAAAGGGACTTTGCCTTGAATTCGGAATAAGGCATAAATATTTTCTTTCCAAGTTATGTTATCTTTATGCTGAGGTCTTGCCTTTTTTTCTGTCATTTATTTATATAGGCTCTTGTTAGACCTTCATGGCAAATGGACAGCCTCAGTAGTTTTTTTTTTTAATTATTTTATAGCAAAAAGATTAATTAAACCTTTCCCTCTACCAATTTAATTTTATTTTTATGGATAGTTCAGTATTTAAATTAGAAATGTTAATGTTTAAAATTATGAAATTAAATTGTGTAAGAATAGTAAAAACTAATTTTTACATCTGCAACATCAGCATTCTCATGTTTGATTCAAATTTATTTACATTTAAATAGACATTCAAAGAATACAAGTCATAAATTTATACACAGGGTTGTACAATGCTATTAAGTTTCAGATTAATAGGTGAAAAAATAGTCCATCTTTTTCTGCTGGATTTTTTTTTATATCGGTTTAATTTTTTTTAAATCGTAAAAGATTTCTTTGACTTTTGCTGCTTTTGAAGAAAAAAAAAAACATTATTGGTGCATATATTAAAATTTAAAAAGCAAAAAAAAATTTTCCCCCTCTATATTTCAGAAACCATAACAATTCTTTTGCATAAGCTTTTTTCTCATGCAGTATGTGGTCACCATTTCCATTGTTTTTAAGATTTCTATGCAACATATTTTTCCCCACAAATGTAAATTCAGGAACATAATGTAATTAAGGTCAATCTGATATTACATTGAATTTAATATGATATTGGGAAACGCTATATTTATAGCTGGTACGTAATTTACGTTCCTCAATAAAAAAGATGAAAATTTAGATAAATTCAGTAATGTGATTAATTTTTAATGTACATCTGCTCAATCTTTAGAGTACAGGTATTTTGTGAATGATTGATCATTATTTTGTGAGCCTGGCATGCTAACAACTGAGCCATTTACCACCTGAATAAGGCCAAGTTTTTCTTTAATTCAACCTTTCATGTAACAAAGAAAGGCTTTACATAGATGAGATTCTATTCAATCTTCAGCTAGATTTTTAACGAGTATTCATCTGAAGAGAACTTAATTCGACTACTGGCAGGAGATAATTATGGAGATGGTATTTTAATTGTACTGGCTGCACAGATCTTCACTTGTTCTCAGGAGGGATTGTCACAGCTGTGAGGTATTTATTTAATTGTGAGTGGGACTTGAATCTATATCTTCAATCCTTTTGCTCACTCATTTTCAAAAGAAATTGCTCCCAGCTCCCTTTTAATGAACGATGAGTCTTGTGGCCGAGTGGTTAGCGCGCTTGGCTACTGATCAAAGCGGACCTGGGTTCGAGTCCTGGGTAAGGCATGGATGTATGTGTCGTTTTTCTGCTCCTGCCATCCTCTCAGACCTTCTACTCTGGCATATAAACTGACAGGCTTCTGTCAGACCTCTGTGGCAAGCAGCTGCTTGAAGGGTAATAATCGTGTTGATCTTTCGAATTCTAGTGGAATGAGAAATAGGTTTCGCTCTTGTAGCACAAGATTGTAAAAAAATCGCGAATAGAAATCGGAAATTTTTCTACTGTTTCCAGTTAAATATCGAAAATAACATTTAAATTTATGATATATATTTTTACCTGTTGATTCTGCTAGAAAAAATTATGATAAAGTTTAAAAATAAATCTATTTGAGTCTGCAGTGAACCTACACGCATGTTCAGTCGCCGTAAATAGCATCAAGTAGCGAAGAATAAATTTCTGCCTTTATTTTTCCGTACCGTATGTAGATTATCGATCAGTTGTGATTTCTAGTGTTCTGCGCTATTTATAGCTCTACTAGGATTATAATGCTTTATAAACTTTTAACCTAAAGATATTGATTTAGTACTACCAGAAATTGCGTCATCCGGGAACTACCGCACATCGACTTTCGATCAATATTTTAGCAGACTTTCGATTTTAAAGAATTTTTTGTTTACTTTAACGTTTCTACAATTATTTTTATTGCTTCTCAAATGGATATTGTGATTATAAACGAATAATTAATTTGAAACGATTGAAAATGAAACCAATAGCGATCTTATAATGGCGGCAGTCAGAATAACAGGATTACTCAAAGCGCGATTTCTAAAAGGTAGGATTTATTTATCAATACTTTTAATTACATTTCAATCAAATAAACTAATTAAGGTCAGGAAATTGCGATTTTTAACAAAGAATTCTGCCGGAATTTTAGAATTAAACTTTTCCATTAGCAGCAATGCAGTTTCGTAATAAAGCGACTCGTTCTCAAATTCAGTGCTTCAGTTAAACTTTAAATGCTCTCAAACATTTTACTGATTTTTTTCCATTGTTCTTTATCACTTTCCAAATATATTTTTTACTTATTATTTTAATTATGTTGCTTTTAAAGCAAAATGATTTTTTATGACACTGTCAAAAGTAAGACTATGCATGATTAAAAAACTAAATAAATGAAAGATTTAAGCATTAATAGAAATATGAACTGTGTATATTAAAATAATAATATAGAAAAAACGGGAAAGTTTTTTTTAATTTCACTAAAGACAAAGTGAAAAAAAAAGTACACTTTTGCAACGTTTTAAAAAAATGCTTAAAAAGTTTAACTTGCAATTATTTTTCTTCGAACTTTTGCCACTCTATTAATAAAAATTAAAAGCTCATTCTTTTGTTTTATAGACGAGGTTCTAAAGCTGTTTATTTTCTGAAAACACTAAAATCCGGCCACAATAATGAGTTCAGTTTTAGAAACCCGATACTTTAAGGGTTAGTAATGCCGATGAGGATGAGAAGGATAGGTTTTATGAACAACTTCAGGATATTTTGAATTCTGTCAAGAAAGGAGATATTACCCTTGTTCTTGGTGACTTCAATGCGAAGTTGGTACTGACTCTGACCTTTGGGGAGGAGTAATACGCCCTTTTGGTATTGGTAGCTGCAATGGACAACGTCTCCTACAGGTAAGTAAACTCAATGGATTCAGAATAACTAACACTTATTACAAACACCGCGACATACATAAGTACACATGGGTTTCACCTGATGGGCTGCATAAGAATATGATTGATTACATATTAATTAACAGCAAATGGGCTAGTTCTATTAGGAATACCAGGGCATATAGGGGAGCTGAAATTGGATCTGACCATTACCTTGTTAAAAGTGTGTTGCAACTTAAACTTAAAAAGTGTTGTGCTAGGCTTAAAAAATTTACTTTTAATACTGAAGCTCTGAAAGATCCAGTTATAGCCAAAGCTTACCATGATAGGTTACTTAGTCATCATGACAGTCATGGTTTGCTTACTACTGAAGTTGAGGAAGAATGGGATCATTTTAAACAGGCTTTTTTGGACACTAACAGTACTCTTTTAGGAAAAAAGGAGCAGAAGAGGCAAAATTATCTCAGTGATAAGGCACTTGAGCTTATTTCGGAAAGAAAGAACTGCAGGAATGCCCTTAATCAATACCCTACTAGTCTTAATAGAAAGCATTACAGAGACCTTAATAAACTTGTAAGGATCAGTTAGCTGCTGATAAGAATCTTTGGCTTGATGGTTTGGCTGACAAAGCCGAGGAAGCAGTTAGACAGCACAACAGCAGAGAGCTGTACCAGATAGTTAATGTTTTATGTGGTAGAAAACGGACAGGCATACAAGGATTGAAGGATAAACAAGGTAAGGTTATAGAAGGGGAGGATTCTGTCATGGCTAGGTGGGCTGAGCATTTCAGTGATGTTCTTAACAATGTAGTTGGTTCTGCTCCCATTGTTTGCAGTGATGATGGATGCATTGGTGGCTTTAATGTTGGCCCTATAACACAATCTGAAGTTATTTTGGCTGTTTCTAAACTTAAACTACATAAATCCCCAGGGGTAGATGAAATTACTACCGAAATGCTTAGAGCTGGGAATGTTTCAGTTACCACTTGGATGACTGAAATTCTGAATATCTTTTATGATAAAGGCATGGTTCCTAAGGATTTTACCAGAGCTATTGTTATCCCTATTTTCAAAAACGGTGATCGCAGTTCTTGTGATAACTATAGGGGTATTAGCCTACTCTCTGTTCCAGGTAAAGTTCTTTCCATGATTGTGCTTAATAGAATTAAGAATCTGGTTGACAGTCAATTGCGTGATGAGCAATGTGGATTCAGAAGTGGTAGGGGATGTGTGGATCAGATATTTTCACTTAGGCAGATTCTTGAGAAATGTTTAGAGTTTCAGAAACCTTTGGTTGCTAGCTTTGTTGATTTCAAAAAGGCTTTCGACTCTGTTGATCATCATAATTTGTGGTTGATTATGAGATCATATGGTATACGAGACAAGTTAGTTAACATAATGAAAGCACTCTATAATAACACTGAGTCATGTGTGAGAGTTGGTAAGTCTTGTAGCAATTGGTTTAGCATTACTTCTGGTGTTCGACAAGGGTGCATTTTGTCTCCTTTTCTCTTTAGCTTGGTTATTGATTATGTTATGCGAAATTCACTTCAAGCGAAAGATTTTGGCCTTAAATGGGCTGGAGATACGAAAATTTCTGATTTAGATTATGCTGATGATTTAGCCCTTTTGGCAAATGATGTTGATGAGATGAACTCTTTCATTCGAGCCATTGATGAGACTGGTAGTAGAGTAGGTTTGGTTATAAACAGAGAGAAAACTAAAGTGATGAAAATTGGTCAGGCAGGCTGTGATTCAGTTAATCTGAATGGTTGCAGTCTTGAGCAGGTGTCACAGTTTAATTATCTTGGGAGCTATGTAACAGATAATGGTGATGTGCGGCATGAGATTAACAGACGAATAGGGATTGCTGCCGGGACTTTTAAGAATCTATGGAGAGTATGGGGAAATAGGCGTATACACCTAAAGACTAAAATTAGACTGTATAATAGTTTGGTTCTTTCTGGGGTTAATTTGGTAGTGAAACTTGGACGCTGTGTAAACAAGATAACAGGAAACTAGATGCTTTTGATTCCAGATGCTTACACAGTATCTTGGGCATTAGGTGGTTCAACTTTGTAACTAATGATGAGGTTAGGCAAAGGAGTTTGCAACCTCCTTTAAGCAGCATATTGTGCAGAGAGAGACTCCGTTGGTTTGGCCATGTTGCCCGTATGAATAATTATAGATTGGCGAATAGGGTTATGAACAGTGTGCCTAAAGGCCTCAGAAAGAAGAGGAGACCTAGGATGCGGTGGGCAGACAATGTCAAACAGGACCTTGTTAGAATTGGTGTGCAGTGGCCAGATGCAGTAGATGTAGCTCAGGATAGACTTGCTTGGAGAACTAAATTGCACGGTCTGGTTGGACCTCCGTAGCCCATGGCTGCTTGTGGATGATGATGATGATGATGAATCTAACACCTTCAGTGTGATACTATAACCCATAACTATCAGGGGTAGTCCCAGGAACCACATTTTGGAGGAGGGGGCGGTGAGCAATTCTCATAAACTCTTCTCAATGGTTCTAACTCTTAGCTTTTTTAAGGGCCTTAATATATTAATTACAATATTATAAAACATGCATATTACTTACAAAATCTTAAATTGAAACTGTTAGGAGATCTGGCTGACCAAAGTCGTAGAGTGTTCACCACATTATTTCGGAATCCAGGTACAGGATTGTCGTATGGCATAGCAAAAACTATCTGAAAAGATTGTTACATGTAAAAAACATCTAGAGTAGAGATCCTTATAATAACTCATAGACTAACCCGGGTATTTTTTTATAGCTAAATGTCAGGACAATACATATTATGATTAAGTGAAATGTCATTGCATTTTTTTTTTCAATTATTAGACATCTAAACTTCATTGAATAGTTTTGCCAAAATAATGAGTTCCATTGTGCAGTGGAACTCAAACCTCCATCTCCCATTTACATGCCAAATGTTCCGACTCAACACCTGGCATATATCTGGGAGACGTTGGTCGAGTCCCACTCATGACGAAATTAATATTTTCAGCAAAATTATTTCTGAATTCTATGTCAACAGGCAATCTGTTCCTTTACTATTGATTTAAACTTCATTAACTTAAAAAAAAATAAATTTTGGTGACCATCATTCTTTTGCAAAAATGATGTGTGTGTATTGCAGGCACGATGTTCACTCCCAGTGGACAACAACCAATTTTAAGGTTGCAACGGTGGCAAGAGATTTTATACTAAACTCCACGACATAACATTTTCATGATCTTATACATTACCAATAACTGCCATGGCAATTAGAATATCACTCGTTTGTGTAAGATGTGTGTTTTAGTCTTTGTGGGAAAAGGCATGATCACATGCAATGTGTTGCCGGTGAAGCAATTTTTGGCCCAAAACCAAATCATGATGGAACATAATTTCATGAAAGGACATAAAGAAGCGTATGGCAGAGCACCTAAAAAACATTTCTAAGGAGGACTTTCGAAAATGTTCTGAAGCATGGAATACAAGAATGCAGAAGTGCAGAGGGCCCAGAGGGATTACTTTGAAAGAGACAACCTTTGATTTCTGTAATTTTTCTAGAATAAAAGCTTTATGAATTTTTTTTGTTGTTGTTGCACATCATATTATCAAACATATTGAGACACTTTTGTTAGTGGAACACTACATTTAAAGCTACATAACTTTAAAATTAAGCTTTTTACAAAAAGAAAAAAACATCGATTACACAATGGGCTAAATGCCCAGATCACAAGGGCTCGGAGAAAAGAAAGACTGGATAGATGGAAACCTCCCATCAAGACCATCCAGTGTATTCTTTAACGTGCACAGGGTATGGCTGCACATGGGTCCACAGCTTAACGACCCATCTGACAGACTTTCTGAGTCTATTGCTGGCTGAGGGCAGGGAGCTTTGTAGAGATAAATTCATTTCAGCAAATGATTTATTATAACTGTTGAGGTAAGTTCTTACAGTTAGCAACACTGCTGTTCAGCTTCCAAAACTCTAAATAGCAAACAGATATTGCTCAAAAATGGGATTTGGAGAAGTGTTTTAAGATATTCAGTTTATTTTTTGTGATATTTTCCTACAAGAAGCTTATACACTCGCACATAAAGGGTCCTAATATGATGTGTTAGGACAAGGGTAGCATAAACATTATGATTAACATTTATGCTACCCTAGTTCCTAATAGACATGCTCTCCCCAAACATATAGTGGATGTTGTCAAAGAAATGAGATCACTCCGACTTTTCGAACATGTTTGACAGTTGATGCTAAGACCCTGCAAGGCGTGTATTGCCGCTCAGGGAGACCATTTCGGACGCTTGCTATGATGTAGACTCGGATAATTGTTCTCATCAATCATATCAGTGTGCTGTAATAAAAAGGATGGGCCTAATGTTAATAGAAACGTTTTTCATTACTATGCACAGTAGAATGAAGTTTGACTGAACCTTTTGGAAACACCTTGTATAGCTTTATATACAAAAACTTCCGTAATCAGTAGAAACAAATTCACAATTCTATACAAAAATAAATATTACCAAATAAGTACTTGGCATCTTAGCTAGAAACATAATACTTTAGTTTTACTTTATCATTATATTCAGATTTATCTCCGACCTCCACGCTGCCTTGTTCAGTAGGGAACAAAGACCATCTGTTAGATGGGATGTAAAGCTGTGACCCCAATGTGCAAGAAGGCCTTACCCTGTGCATGCTAAAAAAATGCTGGATGCCTTGTCGAGAGGTTACCATTTGTCTCCCAGCTGTCCTATGGGTCCCCTTCCCTCAACCTCCTTTGAGCCTTAGTTGTCCTTGTGACCTGGCCATTTAGCCCATTGTGGGCAAAAAAAGTGCCACTCGGAAAATGCAATAATCCAACCCTTATCATTATAAAAGTGTATGAATTAATGCCTGCGGTTCTTTTATAACTGCTTTGGTTTTTGCCTAACAAATTCTCATAAACACGAGAGAGAAAACCGAGTTGCCATACTTTGCTATTAGACAGGGGTTATCATTCTGCGAGAAATTGCCCTTTTGGCAACACTATTAGTCTAAAATAAGCAAAATACTGGTTGAAAAATGCTGTTACAGTAACAGTAACCTATTATGGACTTCGCCATGTAACAGGGCCGGATTGTTAGAGTCCCAGCTGGGTCAGCGTTGAGATTTATCTCCGCAAAATTCCCCGCCCTGCCCACGGTCAGTAGGGGACACCGATGGGCTTGGAAGGCTCGTAATCTGCAGTTCCCAGGTTCGAGTCCCAGCTGGATCAGCATTGAGATTTATTCCCCTTACCCACGGTCAGTAAGGGACACCGATGGGCTTGGAAAGAATCGTTCCGTCCGTCGGATGGGATGTTAAGCCGTGGCCCCGTGTGTGGGAGAGCCATACCCTGTGCACGTTAAAGAACACGCTGGATGGCCTTGACGGGAGGCTACCATCTGTCTCCCAACAGCTGTTCCAGTGGGTCCCCTCTTCCAACCTTCTCTGAGCCTTCGGGGTCCATGTGACCTGGCCATTTAGCCCATGGTGTGCAAAAAAGTGCCGCTCAGAGGTAAAACAACCCAACCCAGGGCCGGATCTAGGGTGTGGTGCCCCATCAATTCAGTTTAAACCTACAATAGCTTTTCATTTGCAACAAATGAGTACGGAGAAGAATCCTACTAAGACCGAAGTCACTATTGACAACTGCCTCGGTTAGAGCTAACATAACACACAAATTTTACCCTGCTGGAAGAGTAGCTAGATGCCTAATCACTAAGCCAGTTAAGGCTATAAGTTCCATGCTTACATGAACATCTTACTGACACCAACAATTCATCCACTGCAAAACGCCTTTTATCAATCATCTCTGCCTCTCCACTCAACAGATTCCAACATTGCCATTTGATTAATATAGAACGCATTTAATGTAAAATATACCTACTTGTGTATCTACCCATTTGCTGCCTCTGCTGGTTTTTTCTGTCCTGCCATAGAAGTTTACAGGCAACATATATTCAGGTCTTGCTTTTTCCCAAGGATTACCAAATCTTAGCCAGTCATCTGGCTCCTCAACCTGAAAGAAATTTCATACTCAAACATTACTACCACCAAAGAAAGTTTAAAATTCTACAATCGAACTTTGACTAAAAGGCATTTTCAACATTGTTCAAGTAACTGATATTGAGTAAGGGAACATGAATATAGGAAAACATGAAAAAAAAAATTAACATAAAAGTAAAAATCAATATAAATGAGACTAAAACTACCCTACCATATCACAATAATGCAAATATTTTTCAAATATATAATTTCACAGAGCAAGTATTTCGAGTCTTTCTATGATACACTTGTTTCATATACTACTCACAAAAATTAGGGGATATTTCATCGCTTCATATTCATTTTGAAATATCCCCTAATTTTTGTGAGCAGTATAGTTAAAAATATGGCTATTAGATAAAGAGATCCATATGGAAATGAAAAGTTATGACATGTTTTAAGACGTATGTTCTTGATACTGAGATGGGAGGTTGACACTGTATGCCAGAGTGAACAAGGATTGACTCAGGGCGATAATGCATCAGGCTCGTAATCTCCAGTTCTCAGGTTTCAGTTCTATTTGTGCCGACATTGAGATTTATCTCCACTAAACCGAAATCTGTCTTCAGTCAGAAAGGGAGACACCAATGAGCTTGGAAAGGCAGCCATATGTTGTTGGATATTATATTAAGCCATGGCCCCATGTTTAGGAGAGCCATACCATGTTCACATGAAGAACATGCTTGATATAAGGCTAAGAGCTGGGTCTTCCATTCAACCTTCTCTGAGCCCTTGTGATCTGATCATTTAACCCATTGTGTGCAAAATAGTGGGCCACTCGGAGGTAAAGCAATCCAACTCTATAACAGATATCAGACTTTCTGAGAGCAGAAGTAAACCAGTTTTAAGTTGGGTTGGGTTGATTTACCGGCACTTTTTTGCACACCATGGGCTAAATGGCCAAGTCACATGGACCCTGAAGGCTCAGAGAAGGTTGAGGGAGGGGATCCACTGGAACAGCTGTTGGGAGACAGATGATAGCCTCCCATCAAGGCTATCCAGCATGTTCTTTAACGTGCACAGGGTATGGCTCTCCGTACATGGGGGCCACAACTTAACGTCCCATCCAACGGACGGCGGTCTTTCCAAGCCCATCGATGACCCCTACTGACCATGGGCAGAGCGGGGAATTTTGCGGAGATAAATCTCAACGCTGACCCAGCTGGGACTCGAACCTGGGAACTACAGATTACAAGCCTGGCGCGCTACCGACTGAGCGGTCATGTTCACTTTTTAAAGACGGCCTTTCCCATAGATTTCAAGAAAGTTAGGCAAAATTTTCCGAGGCAGACAACATTTAAAAAAAATACAAGACAAAATTGCTTTGCGAGCGTATTGTGAGAAATATGCAAAGGTATTTTTGGCAAAGTTATCTGCCAATTAGGATAATTGTGAAGTATTTTTCCTCCATTCCTTCGACGACGAGTGATTAAGAATTTATCAATTAAGTAACTAATTCAGTTGTCAAGTTGATTGATTAGCAATAATGTCAAAACATTTGTTTTTAGGAAACATGAATAAAAAATAGTTAAGTCGCCAAATCCTGGAGTAATTTCAGTGTTCATCAGCAGATCCATATAACCATTGAGGGCCTTAAAGAATGAAGAAATCATGTGACAACAGGAAATAACTGCCTGACTGGCAACACTAGAGGAATATTGCTTACTGCCAGCATAGCTCTGATATGGAGTTTTATGGACAGTTGCATCAACTTTCCACTACCATATTCTTGGAAAGGAGAAAAGGTTGCAATAAAAATAAAGTATAAATATTTCAACAATTTACCAAATATATCATCTTTGCGAATCTTTTAAATCTAATTTTAATTGACTACAGCTTGCATAAAGGGCTAATTTAAAAAAAAATAGCTTACCTGTTCTCCATTTTTGATTTTTTGGGCGAATATTCCATATTCATAACGGATACCATATCCATAAGCAGCCAAACCGAGGGTGGCCATTGAATCTAAAAAACATGCTGCTAATCGACCCAAACCACCATTTCCTAATCCTGCATCATCTTCAATATCTTCTAACTCTTCCATTTCCAGGCCTAACTGGAAAAACAAAGGGGTGTTACTTCTTATGAAGTATTTCAAATTGAAAGATAAATTCTGAAAATGGTTATAATGCATTAAAATTACAGTTTCACCTTAATATACAGAATAGATAGTTATCTTCAGATGCTGTATACTATATTCTGCAAAAAACGGTATATAATTTATACACAGGGTATCAAATGTACTAAGAACGTGTACCAAATAACGCACAGCACCAGTGGTGTCACTAGGGCTAGATCCTTTGAGAATGATACAAACTGGAACAGAGACAAAATATATAACGTATTTTTCGAGAAATTTTTTAACGTGTACTAAAACAAGAAAAATTTTAGACTGGAATAGCTTCCCAGACCCCCAGTGGCATATCTAAGTGGGGGTATAACCTTCCACCCACTTGGGCCCAGGACTGAGGTTATGAGGGCTTGAACGTCATATATTTTCCAAAGGCAGCCCTCAAAAGTAAAGACTCAAGTATATCAAATGAGAAACATGTCAAACTTCCAACTATCACCCCCATAAATCTTGGGCAATGGTGTTGCCAAACTAATTCACACCAATATCAGTTGAACTGAAAGTAAAAAAAAATGGCATTATCAACAACAATTTTTAATAAAACGTGAAGCTGGATGGACTACACATCGTGTCGCTGCCCATGTTCATCGGGATGCACCAACTGTTGGACACTGTTGGCAACAGTGGTGAAATGAAGGTTTTAGTGTGCATTGCAGAAGTAGTGGTGCCATCCAACAGACGTCAGCACAGCTTGATGGGTGCATTGTTCGACATGCTCGTTCACCATCACAAAGCACTGCAGGAGATATTCAATGGGCTGTGTCAGCAGCCATGGACATCCCCATAACGATCCGAACGGTAAACCGAAGGTTGCATGAGGCACACCTGCACTCTAGGCTACTGTTACATTGACTGCAAACCATCGCAGTGCTTGTCTGGCTTGGTGATGAAGTCGTACGAACTGGGGTCATGAATGGAACACTGTTGTGTTTAGTGATGAATCCTGTTTCTGTCTGGGTGCTGACAATTGAAGGGTCAGTGTCTGGTGACAACCTGGCAAGAGGACAGATCCAGCTTTTGTTCGGGACTAGCACACCACCCGTCAGCCAGGCATAATGGTATGGAGTGCTATGGATATGAGAGCAAGTCACCTCTTATCTGCATCATGGGAACACTGACAGCTGCACGATACGTTAGCGCGGTTCTCTGCAGCCTGTTTTATTACTGTTCCTGGGAGACATGCAGCAGCATTTTCCAACATGACAACACCCATGTACACACTGCTAGGGTCTCCAGACAATGTTTGCAACATGTTCAAGAGTTGCCATAGCCAGCACAATCTCCAGATTTATCCCCAATAGAAAATCTGTGGGACCACATTGGACAACATGTGCAATTCTCTCACCAGCCAGTGCAGAATCTTGATGAATTATGGGAGCAAGTCAATGCTGCTTGGTGTGCAATTCCTCAGGACCATAACCATTGACTGTATGGTTCCATGCCAGCCATATTGCTGCTTGTATTACCGTTCACGGCGGCGCAACCACCTACTGAGGCAGTCACATTGTGCTGCATTATCTCATCTTCTAACCACTGTAAGTGGCTGCAAATTAAATTATGGTATGCCAATATGTATTGCTATGTGTGTGCTATATTTCACCCTTATCCCCCCTCTCTCCTTCTGGGTGGGGCAATTTTAATGTCGTGTAGTGTATATTCCTTAACTACTATGCCTTAACTGGCATAGTGATTAGGGAGCTACCTACTGTTTTCAGCAGGGCAAACTTTGTGTATTGTGTTAACTCCTACTGAAGTAATGGTCAGTAGTGACTTTGGTCTTCAAAATTCGAAGGCCTATAAAAACTGGGAGCAGCTTTCAGGATTCTTCTCTGTCCTATGTGTTGTAAACGAAAAAAGAAAACTGCTGTGGTTTGACCTTCATTTACTGGGGGGCGGGGGTGGCTCAGTCAGTAGCGCGCCAGGCTCGTAATCTGTAGTTCCCAGGTTCGAGTCCCAGCTGGGTCAGCGTTGAGATTTATCTCCGCAAAATTCCCCCGCCCTGCTCACGGTCAGTAGGGGACACCGATGGGCTTGGAAAGACCACCGTCCGTCGGATGGGACGTTAAGCCGTGGCCCCGTGTGTGGGAGAGCCATACCCTGTGCACGTTAAAGAACACGCTGGATGGCCTTGACGGGAGGCTACCATCTGTCTCCCAACAGCTGTTCCAGTGGGTCCACTCCCCCAACTTTCTCTGAGCCTTCGGGGTTCATGTGACCTGGCCATTTAGCCCATGGTGTGCAAAAAAGTGCCGCTCAGAGGTAAAACAATCCAATCCAATCCTTCATTTACTAACAAAAATCGATTCCCTAAATACGTTTCGTATCATGTTAAAAGCAATGGTAAAATTAAAATGGGATGCGAAATTCCCTAATGCGAAAAATAAAAGACTCAATGGAAAAATTAAATGCGAAATGATACATTGTGGAGTAAATTTTTTGCTGCCAAATAATTCTAAACACTTTCACATTTTATTAATCTGCTATATATTTGATGGTTCGTTTTTCTCTTAAATATAAAACACGTATGCATATAACATTCTAATATAGATGCTTTTACTAATATAAATCACGTGTGAAATATAAAGCGAATTTTCAGTTGGATGATGTGAAAAGAATAAAAGTCAACAAACATTCGTGTATAGCAGTTGAAATATATTAATTGAAAGCAACCGATTATCTTTCGTGATCAGATGGAATTTGAACGTTAGCGTGCACTTCACTGAAGTATTCCGACAAAATTCTGGGCGGGGGTGGCTCAGTTGGTAGCGCGCCAGGCTCGTAATCTGTAGTTCTCAGGTTCGAGTCCCAGCTAGGTCAGCGTTGAGATTTATCTCCGCAAAACTCCTCGCCCTGCCCACGGTCAGTAGGGACACCGATGGGCTTGGAAAGGCCGCCGTCCGTTGGATGGGACGTTAAGCCGTGGCCCCGTGTGTGGGAGACTCATACCCTGAGCACGTTAAAGAACACGCTGGATGGCCTTGACGGGAGGCTACCATCTGTCTCCCAACAGCAGTTCCAGTGGGTCCCCTCCCCCAACCTTCTCTGAGCCTTCGGGGTCCATGTGACCTGGCCATTTAGCCCATGGTGTGCAAAAAAGTGCCGCTCAGAGGTAAAACAACCCAACCCGACAAAATTCTGCTTCTCAATGATGAATACGATCTCCGGGCATATCCCAAATATGATAAAAGCAGTCCAGGTAAGAAGAAAGGCAATAAAGGAAACAAATAACTAGTCAGGTAACGGGATTGCAAATCAAGACGTCCACGCGCTTTGAAAGTTGGTTAAAAAATGAGAATTACGGCCGGCTGTTAAAGGTGGCGCGTGGTACGCCCATCGCTGTTAAGGTGGACGCTCTTGCGAACACATTTAATCGAAATTTTTTATCCTCAAACTAGAAAAGTTTCTTTCTCTGCTTGCCCCTTTATATGCGGAGTTAATAAAATCCTGAATGAAATAATCAAGTTTGCAAATATATATTTTAATTTATATGAAACGGAAAGGTAATTTACATTCGTTATATTCCATGACCTATCAAGATTAAACAACCACTACTATATTGATGCAGGCTCGAAAACCCCGCTTAACCTTTTGGCTGTTCTGGATTTACATACTTGCTTACTCGTAATAAATAAATAAAAAATAAATACCCCCTCAAGCAGCTGCTTGCCACAGAGGTCTGACAGGAGCCTGTCAGTTTATATGCCAGAGTAGAAGGCCTGTGAGGCTGGCAAGGACCTCAGCAGAAATACAATACGAACATCCATGCCTTGCCCGGGGCTCGAACCCAGGTCCCTTAGATCAGTAGTCAAGCGCGCTAACCACTCGGCCATGGGACGGCTTACTCGTAAACCGACATTAAATAAGTCCTGATTTCAGTCTATTAGTAGCTGAGTTTTAAGTAGCATAAAGTAAATTATAACATCATTATATCATTTATAACTAAGCTTATGTCACATTCAGTACCTGATACATGGCCTCGTCGCAAGCACTTTGAATACCCAAATTCACCATGGTGTTCACCAGTGATCGTCCCATGTAATACTCCAAGGAAAGGTAATAAACACGCTATAAAAAAAATGCAAGAAATTTGTTAGCAATGGTAGAAATAAATTACTCATAAAACTAAATAAAATGTAAATAAATTAAATATTAATATCTTTACCATTACTCAGAAAAGTAGTGCCAGGATTAACCCTAATACATTGAAATGTCATGATGGAGCGGCTGAACAAAATATATTCATTATTCCGAAATGCAATAAAAAAACGTGTTACGACAGTTACACACTAAAAAGTAATCCTTTATGAAAGAAATTTACTGTGCATTGCACGTGGTATCTGAGAATACAAATATCTCTGTGATTTTTTTAAATGATTTTTTGTTTCTGCAACACATTGTGCGGAATATTTTTCCGTGTCTTCATGAAACGGCGAAGACTTCGCCCCATATTCGCTTCTAATGACGAATTGAATTAAAATTTAACGAATGATTTGGAAGTGCTCTGAAGGAACTTTTCGTTGATGCTACCGTTACTTGCAATGTAATCCAATCAGAATCGCGTAGATCTCCAAGCTTGAAAATCCCTTTTCATGCTAGGAAAATGTTACAACGCAGAGATACGCTTTTCATGTTAGGAAGATGCTTTTAACGCATTATATCGCGTTATACAGTGAAAGCAGCCAAAATGCATGCCGGACGATATATACAATACAGATGATTCGTACGGCTTTCTTTTAGTTACATTGGTCAATTTTTTTTTGTATTGTGAGATAAATTTTTAGTACATTGGTCGGGTGCTGAAAGATATTCGCTGCACTGGATATTTTCTTATTCTGGCTTTCGTTATGCTGACATTTTACTGTATTTAGGGTTTTCCAAATTTTCTCGTCTTGCTAAACCAGATGCATGAGATCATTGCCCTTAGGCATTGGGATTTTCGGTGATGCAGCCTCAAAGGTTAACGCGAAAACAAAGCAAATGCAGGATTTAAGGAAACGACAGTAAAGGGAAAATTGGCACTCAAAATTCATCCCTTTTCTGGTGGAGGGAGATTTACTTGTCGGCAGGACATGGGTTGGGTTGTTTTACCTCTGAGCGGCACTTTTTTGCACACCATGGGATAAATGGCCAGGTCACATGGGCCCCGAAGGCTCAGAGAAGGTTGGGGGAGGGGACCCACTGGAACAGCTGTTGGGAGACAGATAGTAGCCTCCCGTCAAGGCCATCCAGCGTGTTTTGTTAACGTGCACAGGGTATGGCTCTCCCGCACACGGGGCCACGGCTTAACGTCCCATCCGACGGACGGCGGCCTTTCCAAGCCTATCGGTGTCTCTACTGACCGTGGGCAGGGCGGGGAGTTTTGCAGAGATAAATCTCAACGTTGACCTAGCTGGGACTCGAACCTGGGAACTACAGATTACGAGCCTGGCGCGCTACCGACTGAGCCCCCCCCCCCCCCCCCCCCCCCCCATGGAAAAGTAATCAGGAGTAAAGGCAGTGACATAAGTGAATTTGTCCGTGGTCAGATAGCAAGTGCGAGTAAGGCCGGCTGTTCAATCACTGCAACTGCCGAACTATTGAGATTTCAATGCCAGACTGTTGCACATGTATACCAAGACTACATGAAATAGGACAAAAACTTCAACAAGTGGGAGTAATGTAAATGTAAAAGTGCAATTGACTATCGAGATTAGCGCAGACTTTGGGATGCAAACAAGGAATCGTACGGCTACTGTGAAGCAGATAACATTGGAATTGAATGAGGGCGCATTCACGTGCTTATGCACAAAGACTGTCTTACCATGGATAAAATAATTATGGCAGTCTACGTCTACATTGCCTCCCCTTTTGGACTGCAAGGCACCAAAAGATTAGGCTGCAGTTTGCAAGGGATGATCTCTCCAACCTAGCAACTTCCTACTAGGGGGAGGTTGATTTCCCAGCTACATCAGCTCTAATGCAGTGGCTTAGTCGGATTATAACATCAGGAAGAGGGAGCACATAAAAAAGGCACCACTTCACATACCAAATAAAATGGCCATATATCACAGGCGCCAGTTTTGGAGAATGTGCTCAAGGGGAGCGCTACCTCCCCCCCCCCAGCTTGAGTCAGTCTACACCAATTTGCATATGGTATTTGAAATCAACAAACTTTTCCGTTTTCCCTTCTGAAAAAATAGGAAACCTAGTTATATCGCAGAATGTAGAAAGTTTCACTCCATGTTTCACCTGAAATAAATTTCTCCGCAAAATTCCCTGCCCTGCCCACGGTCAGTAGGGGACACCGATGGGCTTGGAAAGGCCG
Source organism: Ryuthela nishihirai (assembly GCA_038380435.1). Classification (NCBI taxonomy): domain Eukaryota; kingdom Metazoa; phylum Arthropoda; class Arachnida; order Araneae; family Heptathelidae; genus Ryuthela; species Ryuthela nishihirai. The sequence goes on from JAWZYU010000026.1 coordinate 4,224,174, forward strand.
CCGTCCGTCGGATGGGACGTTAAGCCGTGGCGCCGTGTGCGGGAGAGCCATACCCTGTGCACGTTAAAGAACACGCTGGATGGCCTTGACGGGGAGGCTACCATCTGTCTCCCAACAGCTGTTCCAGTGGGTCCCCTCCCCCAACCTTCTCGAAGCCTTCGGGGTCCATGTGACCTGGCCATTTAGCCCATGGTGTGCAAAAAAGTGCCGCTCAGAGCACACCCAACCCAACCTGAAATAAATTAGAACTCCCCAACCCTTATTTTTAATTCCCGCGGAAAACACAGGCAATAATATTGTAAATTTCCCACGAATAAAAATTATATTCTGGTTACTACCTCGTTTAGAAGATGAACTGTTTGTACCATTTATTTTAGTTGTTTATTGTGTTGCAGAGAGATAACACGTCCTTGCCCTACTTTCACTTAACTGTCAACAAGTTGATAATCTGAGCTCTTCTAGCTAAATAAAACAAAAAAATTATATTTTCGGTGTAATATATATCAGGTTGCTTAGTAACTGCATCTTGCAGACAGTCCTTACACAATCGTTGACGTTGAATATTGACCTTTGCTGCATATAGACATTCGTAACTGATAGCGTGTTTAGTCCTGATCTTTGATGCGACACTGATTTCAGTTTCCCAATTTCCTCGTCTTTTGCAGATTATTTTACTGAAAATCTTATGAGATTTAGCACAAGGAATTATGAGAAAATACACTTTACAAACCTTTCCCATACTTCTATTTTATAAAGCAAATTCATAAGATGATTTCTCATATGACTTCAAAACTCTTATAAAGAGATGATCTATATTTTATTTTTACGAAATTTGTCTGAGTTATAAAAAAATATTACAATATATTAATCTCTTTGGGACCCCCTCCCCCCCCTTTCATTTTGGGAAGGGAATTGGGCTTAGTTGATGGCGCACAACAGTGCTTCCTTTCATATTTATCTCTATCCCCCACCTCCCAGGGGCGGGGGTGGCTCAGTCGTTAGCGCGCCAGGCTTGTAATCTGTAGTTCCCATGTTCGAGTCCCAGCTTGGTCAGCGTTGAGATTTATCTCCGCAAAATTTTCCCGCCTTGCCCATGGTCCGTAGGGGACACCGATGGGCTTGAAAAGGCCGCCCTCCGTCGGATGGGACGTTAAGCCGTGGCCCCGTGTGCGGGACAGCCATACCTTAAAGAACACGCTGGATGGCCTTGACGGGAGGCTACCATCTGTCTCCCAACAGCTGTTCCAGTGGGTCCCCTTCCCCAACCTTCTCTGAGCCTTCGGGGTCCTTGTGGCCTGGCCATTTAGCCCATGGTGTGCAAAAAAGTGCGCTGAGAGGTAAAACAACCCAACCCTCCCCTCGGTGAGAAAGGGAATACCAAAGGACTTGGAAAGGTTGCCGTCTGTCGGATGGGATGTTAAGCAGTGACAAAAGAGATACCATTTGCTCTTAAAGAACCTGATGGATGACTTTTACTGGAAACTTCCTCCTCTGTCTCCTAAGAGCTGTCCGGTGGATTCATCTATCCAAATCTGAGCCTTTGGGCGATTGCTATGACTGTCCATTGTGGAAGCAAAAGTGCATCGAAGTTGTAAAACTATTTAAACAATATTTCCAGATTTTTTTTCTCATTGTTTTATTATATTTTTCTTTTGACTTTTATTTTGGGGTAACAAATGAGCTGCCTAAGGAAAAATAAATTTTTTATATGTTTTTGAAACTTTTAGAAGTCATATAAAATTAATTTGTCTTTTTCTTTATTGATATTACGAAAATAACTGGTGCATTCATTAGTACCAGCTCTAACGTAGAGCGCTCTGACATGTATCTGGAGTAGGGGTTCTGAACGTGTGGTACGCGGCAAAATTTTTTGGGGTACGCCACGAGAGCTCAAAAGTCGCTAGATGTAAATACAAAATTTAATGTAATATATATATGTTTTATTTTATTCCCATTGTTATACTATAACTATAGTTTTATCTATTCAAGGGGTACGCCAGTTACATACACATTCCCAAGGGTGCGTGAAACACAAAAGGTTGAGAACCACTGATCAGGAGAGTTGCGGTTCGATTCCTGCTGCGTCAGCGATAATGTTTTTCCGATGTTTTGAATAACTGGTAAAGTTTTAGTCATTAAAATTTAGTTACCGAAAAAATAAGTTTTTTGCTAGGTTTGAATAGCGTCTCGTTCAAGTTTGCCAAATGTTAGGGTTCGGTCAGACTTGTTTGTACAGTTTTATTTTCAATCTTAAGGCCCATCCATTATCAAGTATGGTGTGCATGCAAATTGCGCAAGTATTCATGCATAAATTTTGCTGTTAGTTTCAAAGCAAAACAGTTTTAATTTATCTATAGCCAGATTCTTTAATACAGTATGGCGTATAAACTGACAGGCTCCTGTCAGACCTCTGTGGCAAGCAGCTGCTTGAGGGGATTTTTATTTAATTACATTTGGAATTGTTCGTTTTTTACGTAGGCAAATTACGATTACACGGCACATAAAAAAATCCTAAAACGTATTTATTACAGTTAATACGTAGAAAATACCGGATTGGCGAGATAAATACCAAAGTTAGCGAATAAAATGTGCGCAATGCGCAGTAACTAGATCGTAAAGCACTCAGTCAGTTTTCCAAAATGTCTACCAACTTCTCGCCATGCATGCAGTGAAAAAATTTCGTCAGTGCACATGCGTAAATTGCCTTTGGTGGAATATGCATTTAATTTGCATCGTCAATCTCATTATAAGTATCATTATTTTTCCTGCATTACTTATAAAAAAAAAATTGACATTTTTAGAATTTTTATATTTTGTTTATATGCGATGCCTGTCGAATGTAAGGGTCTACCAATTTGAGCTTCAGGTGTTGATTACATATTAAAAAAGTTAAAACTGTTTTGAAATGAAGGAACAGCAATATTTATTCAATGATGCTTCGGTTATTTTCATGTGCATGCATACTTGATAAAGAATGTGTCCCTTTAGGTTTTATATCAATTTTAAGATAAGGTGGCTGAGGAGTACTAAGTTCTTGCGCACGATACTATTCCGTTCTACTTTGCATGTAATCGTCTTATCGTTAACCGTAAATAAAAAAATGAACGAAATTAACCTTTAAAAAATGCCATAGAACATTAATTAGAACTAAATTTTTACCGATGGAACAAACATGGATGATCCAGGAAAAAAAAAAACTTGTTTTGTACGTACAAGGCGTATTTAAGGGAGAGGTTTCGGGTAAAGGTTCGATCGAACTCCCCCCCCCCCCTGCTCTAAATATATGTTTCGATTTTTTTTTTTTGCATTTTTATGCTTTTGAAACAATTAGCAACTTTTAAGTATTGATGCAAAATGTATCACTGGGTTTCATTTAAATTTTTAAAAAATATTTACTTATTGACCATTTACGTTTAAATCTTTAGAAAAGTCAAATCCCCTCCCTGAACATATATTTTCAAAATACGCTTCTGCGCACGAATAATCATCATATCCAGGGGTGTGCTGTCGAATGTTTAACAATCGGCTCGGCTCTACTTAGAAAATTTGAATGATGTAAAAAATAAACCAGAAATATTGTCGTATGATGCCAAAAATCATACCTTTGCATTACATAATAAAAAGTAATTTTGTGGTTATTGAGTTTTGAATTTTTTTCGTTTTGTATAGCGACATTCTGATAATTTAACAATTGACTGGCGCGAGCCCGTTCCGGCACACTACGATCAGGCCCGGATCTAGAAAAAAAATAAAAGGGAGGCGGGGCAATAAACAATTGAGCCGAAAAACAGGGGGCCAAAAAAGACTTGTTTTCCTTTGCAGTATACATTTATCCCTACTTTTTTTTTTGTCTTCTAAATTTTCTTCAAAAATGCATGAAATATACCTAAGTTTAAAAATTTTTGCCTCTGTTACAATTACTAGCATTTTCACCCCCTCCCCCGATTCCTACCCTGGTCAAACAAAATGAAACAAATTTTTAATTATTTGCAAAACAAATATTAAAATTTTAAATGTGTTATCATTTTGAAATTCATGAAATATTTTATGGGAGATCTCAGAATCTTCAAAAAGAAATTTTTAATAATCCAGAAATATGCAATATAATTTTAGTGCTTGCAGTTGGCCAAACGAAAAAATTTTACACCTCTTCAATTACTGGCCGATGCGTTGGGTTGTTTTACCTCTGAGCGGCACTTTTTGCACACCATGGGCTAAATGGTCAGGTCACATGAACCCCAAAGGCTCAGAGAAGGTTGGGAGAGGGGACCCACTGGAACAGCTGTTGGGAGACAGATGGTAGCCTCCCGTCAAGGCCATCCAGCGTGTTCTTTAACGTGCAACAGGGCATGGCTCTCCCGCACACGGGGCCACGGCTTAACGTCGCATCCGACGGACGGCGGCCTTTCCAAGCCCATCGGTGTCCCCTACTGACCGTGGGCAGGGCGGGGAATTTTGCGGAGATAAATTTCAACGCTGACCCAGCTGGGACTCGAACCTGGTAACTACAGATTACGAGCCAGGCGCTACCCACTGAGCCACCCCCGCCCCACTGGCCGATGCTTATTTATTCTTTAAATATTTGCATCTATTGCTTAATTTTTTAAAAATTTCCTCCGAAACCAAATGCGAATATTTATTTTAATGGAGGAATTATTTTTTGTCACTTCTAAAATTTCCAATTACCTACCTTAACGTTAATTTTTAAATTTGTATATTTTAAAAGAATAATAAAATGCCACTATTACACGATATTAAATTATTAAGATTCGTGTAATATGAAAAATATTCAGTTTCTTGGCCTTAATAATGGCTTTCTCTAAAGAAATAAATAGGCATACAAACCTTTGGGTCCTTCTCGTAGTAATGTTGCTGGGTTCGAATCCATCGACTCACCAGGTGATCCTTCACCGTGTGTGCCAGGGCAAAATAATAATCACGAGGAGTGGCAACATTTCTGTCTTTCACAAGGGTGTAATGCAAGTGGCGGTTGAACGTTTGCTTAATGTAAAACACATTCTCTACGAGAACGATGCCTCGTACACTAATCTGTTTCCTTTTCTCCTGGTCAGTCCTAGGAATCGCAGACATCTTTAGCAACTCTTCCGGAGAAGTATGGATTTCCCTCTATGCAAAGTGCTCTTTAGTACACCAAGTTTTACAGACGCTGACAGCCTTACCTAGCCGGTGTCCCTGAACTTGTTTGTGGCCTGCGAATCCTGCGCGTTTGACACACTCACGAGCTGGTCACGTGTACTATAAACCCAAGGCCACTTGAATCTCTAGCAGCGCCCGTCTCCCAAGTCCCACAGCTGATAAACTAATGGGGGCATCCCTTGGCAACGAAAATGATAGTCTAAAAAGTTTTATGATCCGTTGGTTTCGCGTCCCCTGAAGACGGCATGTTTCAATTGTGTTGCAATTTTTAAATTCTGTCTGTATCTTTTTCCATCCACTATATTTGCCACAAGTAATTTCTTTATTCTGTAACTCAAAGAGTAAAAAAGTCCAGGTTACTCATATACTTACTACCAAATAAAATGTCGCTATCGCATGTGTGTATAACCATTAACAAGTGGAAAGTAACTCCCGAAAGTACTTCCATTTTTTATGGTGACATGATATTAACTGGTCTCGATAACATTTAGAGGACTGAAGAATGTTTCCGATTTGTTTGTTTGGGAACAAACCAATTGGGCTGTTTTTTTTTATAAACATCCACTTCAAAGACATACGCAGAAAGTTGATCAAAAAAATCTACAAATTTTATATACCAGGCAGAAAAAAATTAAAATGAAAAACTTTGCATCAATATATAAAATTCAAGTACTTGACAAACCTTAATTTTTTTTCTCATTTTCAATAGTTTTGGCTGTAGTTCAGCTGAATCTGGGCCAGTGCTCGACATGTGTTTTGGCTTTGGAAATGTTTCAACTTCATATAAGGGGACTATTTGTACATTGTACAATTAAATAAAACAGAGATATTTCTATCTGAATAAAAATATGCTTTCCAAAACATTTTTGAGAGGCGGGGTGCGTAAAGAAGTCACCCCAGGGCCAGGCATCACCTTGCTATTACATTACGTTTACCTAATTTCATTATCCCTGTAATGTGTGGGGTAGTTGTGGCTCAGTCGGTAGTATGTCAGGCTTGAAATCTGCAGTTTCCAGGTTCGAGTCCCAGCTAGGCCAGTGTTGAGGTTTATCTCCGCAAAACTCCCCACCCTACCCATGGTCAGTAGAGGACGCTAAATAGGCATGGAAAGGCTGCAGTTCATAGGTTTGGAAGTTAAGCCATGGCCTCATGTGCGAGAGAGCCAACCCTGTGCACATTAAAGAACACTCTGGATGGCCTTGACGGTAGGTACCACCTGTCTCCTGACAGCTGTCCAGTGGATCCCTCCACTAACCTTCTCTGAGCCTTCAGGGTCCTTGTGACCTGGCCATTTGGTCCATTGAGTGCAAAATAAGTGCTGCTTAGAGGTAAAATAACATGCATGTTACAGGGCAGTGTCTATTTTTGTCGTGTCCTACAGTTATTATTGCTCTTTTGTGGTACTGTCCATATCTAACTAATTTTGAGTAAATTCGAAAGCAATATCCCATATTTGGTGATTAGTGGACTTACAGTTGAATCTAGGTGGTCTTATTTTATCTCCAATGGCTTTAATAGCAAGAATGGAGATGGGAAAAAGTAGCAAATATATTCATTACTCAAATTCTTTAAAATGGAGTATAAGGGAGCAAAAAGCAAACAAAATATTCCACTACTTGGGGAGAGAATACCCCCATCTCATCCCCCAAAATGCCTGGACCAACATCTTGATATGTTCCGTTCCAAAATAGTCACTTGGTATCCTTTAAATCTTTTACTAGACTCTGAGTCAATATTTTTCTATCAATATATAAACACACTAAATAAATTTTTTTTATGAATTAATTTTAGCCCAATATTTCTTATTTGTGTACACATATACACCCTTAAGCAAGTGCTTGCCACAGAAGTCTGACAGGAGGCTGTCATTTTATATGCCATAGTGAGTCTGTGAGAAAAGCAAGACCTCAGCAGAAAGAAAAGCAGCCAAGTGCGCTAACCCTCAGCCACATGACGGCACTATATCCTACACTTAAAGTATCCACATAACAGATTATTAATTAGAATTGCATTTTTTGCTTTTTATGTATCATCAAAAATTCTGTTCTAAAAGAATTGGAAAAAAAATTAAGCTCATAAATTACAAAACTGATTTGGGGTATCATAAAACCCTTCTATAATTGTATGTTGTCTTCCTGAATAAGAAACCTATTTTCAAGGAATGGACACCAATAGGAAAGATAAGGTGATCTTGTAAGTTTCCAAAAATGTTATATCCAGAAATGTATGGTCTGTAGTTAATGCAACAAAGTAGAATTGCTAAACAATGGCATCTCGCATAAAAAGAGCAAGATGTAACATTGTGTCAACAAGAATGCTGAGTTTTTTTTGTCATGTTTTGTCCCTCCCCAGCTAAAAGCATCTTCCAGTGGTATGAACTTGACACTGCTGGCAGTAGAGCTGATAGGCCAATTTCCAGAAGGCATCCTGCGTCAAGTACACAGTGCAGTATGTGAAGCAAGTCATGGCACAAAGCCCAAATAAATTACTTCAGAATACTTCTTTGGAACATTGCAGAACAGTGTATAAAATTGTCTGCAAAAAAGTTGAAATTGTATAAGCCAATCTCTAAATGGTTCAAGATTTCAGGAACACCCTGTATCTAAATAATGCAATGGGCAACCTCTAACCTGCATTTACATTTCATATGTGTACTTAAGTGCTATATGTAATTAATCTATATGTTTCAAGTTAATCAAATGTAGTTCTCATGCCTGCTGTAAACAATGATTTACTAAAAATGGTAGCTTACTATTTAAAAATTAAAAAAAAATTGTTTACATAATAAATGATTTCAGGAGTTTTTTTTTGTTTCAATGTAATAAAAGTTCGTAGGTCAAATGACACTGCTGTTAAATATTTCCCTTCTGCAACCTTGGATTTTGTTTTGATCCTTTTAACATATATTGAATGGAAAATTAACAAAAATGTCTGTTGTTATTCAGTTTTCACAACCCTTTAAATACTGAACAAACTGAAGTCATAGAAAGATGCGATTTAATCCCTCAATTTCTTCCAGTGAAAATCTTCCCTTAGTTAAAAACAATATCAAAGCATTTAGATACTTTTTATAAAAGAGAGTTTCTTCTGTTCAGTAAATAACATCAGAGGATTGTTATACCCATATTATTATGCTGACCTACACATTCATAACAACAAACTATTTCTTAAAATAATGATTAAAACAATTGATACATATGTACCAGCAATACACCAGCAATTCAACTGCTGCACTGAATAAATCAGGACACAGTGTTTCCAATGGAACATCTTAGGTACAACTTTGTCACTATTTCAGAAGCATTTTCCTTTGAAGCACTTCTTCAATGGTCTTGCAATGGAACGGTAATGATATTCCCAACGAAACCACTCTAGGAGTTGCCTTGTCACACTGGCTGTATATGGATGGCTCATGTCTAGAAAAATCTAACAGTCTGAACCTACTTGCAAGACCATGTTTCACAGCAATTTGCCATGTTCAACTGCCGATTCCCATATTACATTGCTTTTTAATGGCCTCTACACTGAAGCATAATTCAAGTGGTTGGTTCACATTACATATTAATTTCCTTTACATCATGAGATGCTATTCATTGATGTATCAAATCATCCAGCTCTTTTTTAAATCCACATTAGAGAAGTTCTTACTTTCTACTTCATAGTTAATAAGGCCCAACCAGAATGTTGTTTTTCAGAGAATTAATAGAAATGATGATTTTGTTATTGTAAAATTTTCACAAAATTATGCTTAACATCCCTAATTTTTTTTTGTGAAGAGTTTTAAAATTTCATTTATACCTAGGCAAATACTCTCATGTAAAATTAGGTTCCAACTTATAACAACACCAACCATAAAACCCAACTTTATTATTAAAGTTATGAATGAAACAGAAATTTATCACAATAACACAGAACTATGCAATGAATGCAAACAAGTTTGCAAAGCAACAGTTATGAGGTAGCCATGAATATTATCCTTAATGTATGCCTAGAAGTTGCCTCAATGGTAAACAAGTCATAACTAGTTAATGAATGGTGTAGACTGTATCACAATTCCCCAGATACAAGGGCAAGTTTCCAACAATCTGAACAGCCTCCAATATCCTGATCCCACTGCACCCCACTGCACGTCTCTCAAGGTCAATAACAAAATCAAGACATGCCTCAGCTGTGTCCTCTGCTGATGCGTGGCCCTGTTATTAATACAGATATACAGGAAATGAAAAGGTACATCACCATAAAATCACTAATATGGTATTGGACTGCCACACGAGTCCAGAGCCTGTAAATGTTGGGCATACACAGTTGTATCAGACTAATATGACCACCTACCATAGTATACACAGTGGTATCAGAATAATATGACCACCTACCATAGTATACATATAGTGGTATCAGAATAATATGACAACCTATCATAGTATACACAGTGGTATCAGAATAATATGACCACCTACCATAGTATATGTATGGTAGGTGGTCATATTATTCTGATACAACTGTGCATGTCCACCAGTGTCTGAAAGTCAGCAGGAGGGATATGACAAACCTGAGAAGTTATTCCAGAAGTTCCAATAGATTTCCCAGCAGGTTGATATCTGATGACTGCATTGCCATGGTATGTGATAAAGTTCAGTGTCATGTTTCTCAAAACCCATCCACCAATTTCCCATCTTGTCTAATTTTTTTAGTATGTAGTCACATGTGCTCTGTGGATGGGAAATTGTCATCCTGAAAGATAGCTCTTCATGAAAGAAATGCTGTACCATGGATGAAGATGATCACTCAGAACTATCAAATAGCGATTGGCATTAATCTTGCCTTCTAATGGAATGAGTTCACCCAAACCATGCCATGAGAAAGCACCCCACATCATTACAGAACCTTTAACAGTAGGAAACAAGTAGAGTTGTAAGCTCCTTTTGGTTGGCACCATGTGCACTCCTCCATTTGTCAGAAACAAAGTGTAGGATAATTCATCAGACCACAATACATTCTTCTACTGCTCAAGGCTCTACTGCTTTTGTCCTTTGCACCACTGGACAAGATTATGTGCACTGACAGGTTCTTCTCTTGAAGACATGGTACCAATAATTACATAGTTATATAGGGTTTGTCTTTACAGACATGATAAGCAGGCTGGGAAGTCATTTGCATGTTTCATGTCTTTGTCAATGGCACATAGAACCACTATTTAACATAAACTGAAGGCTTTCCACAAACTTTGGTGTTTCTATTTTTCTGTTCATTCCTGTAGAAACAATAGTAATTTATGTTTTATTTCCTATTGAGCTTTTAATGGATTTTTATCATCATCATCATCCTCAATCAGCCATGGGTTACGGAGGTCCAACCAGACCGTGCAATTTAGTTCTCCAAGCAAGTCTATCCTGAGCTACATCTACTGCATCTGGCCACTGCACACCAATTCTAACAAGGTCCTGTTTGACATTGTCTGCCCACCGCATCCTAGGTCTCCCCTTCTTTCTGAGGCCTTTAGGCACACTGTTCATAACCCTATTCGCCAATCTATAATTATTCATATGGGCAACATGGCCAAACCAACGGAGTCTCTCTCTGCACAATATGCTGCTTAAAGGAGGTTGCAAACTCCTTTGCCTAATCTCATCATTAGTTACAAAGTTGAACCACCTAATGCCCAAGATACTGCGTAAACATCTGGAATCAAAAGCATCTAGTTTCCTGTCATCCTGTTTACAAAGTGTCCAAGTTTCACTACCATAACTAATCCTAGAAAGAACCAAACTATTATACAATCTAATTTTAGTCTTTAGGTGTATACGCCTATTTCTCCACACTCTCCATAGGTTCTTAAAAGTCCCAGCAGCAATCCCTATTCGTCTGTTAATTTCATGCCGCACATCACCATTATCTGTTACATAGCTCCCAAGATAATTAAACTGTGACACCTGCTCAAGACTGCAACCATTCAGATTAACTGAAGCCTGCCTGACCAATTTTCATCACTTTAGTTTTCTCTCTGTTTATAACCAAACCTACTCTACTACCAGTCTCATCAACAGCTCGAATGAAAGAGTTCATCTCATCAACATCATTTGCCAAAAGGGCTAAATCATCAGAATAATCTAAATCAGAAATTTTCGTATCTCCAGCCCATTTAAAGCCAAAATCTTTCCCTTGTAGTGAATTTCGCATAACATAATCAATAACCAGGCTAAAGAGAAAAGGAGACAAAATGCACCCTTGTCGAACACCAGAAGTAATGCTAAACCAATTGCTACAAGCCTTACCAACTCTCACACACGACTCAGTTTTATTATAGAGAGCTTTCATTATGTTAACTAACTTGTCAGGTATACCATATGATCTCACAATCAACCACAAATTATGACGATCAACAGAGTCGAAAGCCTTTTTGAAATCAACAAAGCTAGCAACCAAAGGTTTCTGAAACTCTAAACATTTCTCAAGAATCTGCCTAAGTGAAAATATCTGATCCACACATCCCCTACCACTTCTGAATCCACATTGCTCATCACGCAATTGACTGTCAACCAGATTCTTAATTCTATTAAGCACAATCATGGAAATAACTTTACCTGGGGCTGATACCCCTATAGTTATCACAAGAACTGCGATCACCTTTTTTGAAAATAGGGATAACAATAGCTCTGGTAAAATCCTTAGGAACCATGCCTTTATCATAAAAGAGATTCAGAATTTCAGTCATCCAAGTGGTAACCGAAACATTCCCAGCTCTAAGCATTTCCGTAGTAATTTCATCTACCCCTGGGGATTTATGAAGTTTAAGTTTAGAAACAGCCAAAATAACTTCAGATTGTGTTATAGGGCCAACATTAAAGCCACCAATGCATCTATCATCATTGCAAACAATGGGAGTAGAACTAACTACATTGTTTAGAACATCACTGAAATGCTCAGCCCACCTAGCCATGACAAAATCCTCCCCTTCTATAACCTTACCTTGTTTATCCTTCAATCCTTGTATGCCTGTCCGTTTTCTACCACACAAAACATTAACTATCTGGTATAGCTCTCTGCTGTTGTGCTGTCTAACTGCTTCCTCGGCTTTGTCAGCCAAACCATCAAGCCAAAGATTCTTATCAGCAGCTAACTGATCCTTTACAAGTTTATTAAGGTCTCTGTAATGCTTTCTATTAGGACTAGTAGGGTATTGATTAAGGGCATTCCTGCAGTTCTTTCTTTCCGAAATAAGCTCAAGTGCCTTATCACTCAGATAATTTTGTCTCTTCTGCTCCTTTTTCCCTAAAAGAGTACTGTTAGTGTCCAAAAAAGCCTGTTTAAAATGATCCCATTCTTCCTCAACTTCAGTAGTAAGCAAACCATGACTGTCATAATGACTAAGTAACCTATCATGGTAAGCTTTGGCTATAACTGGATCTTTCAGAGCTTCAGTCAATCAGTATTAAAAGTAAATTTTTTACCCTAGCACAACACTTTTTAAGTTTAAGTTGCAACACACTTTTAACAAGGTAATGATCAGATCCAATTTCAGCTCCCCTATATGCCCTGGTATTCCTAATAGAACTAGCCCATTTGCTGTTAATTAATATGTAATCAATCATATTCTTATGCAGCCCATCAGGTGAAACCCATGTGTACTTATGTATGTCGCGGTGTTTGTAATAAGTGTTAGTTATTCTGAATCCATTGAGTTTACTTACCTGTAGGAGACGTTGCCCATTTCTATTGCAGCTACCAATACCAAAAGGGCCTATTACTCCTCCCCAAAGGTCAGAGTCAGTACCAACTTTGGCATTGAAGTCACCAAGAACAAGGGTAACATCTCCTTTCTTGACAGAATTCAAAATATCCTGAAGTTGTTCATAAAACCTATCCTTCTCATCCTCAGTGGGGGCATAACAGCAGATAACATTCAAGTCTTTAATGCTTGTCTGAAATTTTGCTGTAAGAAACCTTTCATTAATGCACTCATATCCTAGAAGAGCATCGCTAGCGTGTCTGCTGAGAAGCAGACCCACGCCTTGGTGATGCTTATTGTCGTCCCTCCCTGAAAAGAGAAATTTAAGATTATTTTTAAGAATCTGACCTTTATCTGTCCATCTGGTCTCTTGCAAGCCGAGAATATCTAAATTATAATGGTGGAATTCTTGTGTGAGGACATCAAGAGAAAAAGCTCTGTGCAGAGTCCTCACATTCCAACTACTTATGGAGAGAAAATGGTTAGTGGGATGTTTAAAGAAACTATGTTTATTGAGAGAGGGAATGCCAACAATATCAAACAGCCCCCTAATCGCAGACATGGGGCAAAGACCCGTTCCCCCACTACTAAAGGCTGAAGCCATCTACACTGGAAGACTTCCTCCAATGTAGAATTTGACGATGCCAATAGAAGCAAAGAGTTCAGGTGCCTGTGATGACTTCTGCTCAGGATTATCCACCAGCTGATAAACATATCCTGTGGATCTATTCACTTAGGGTGTCAACCCACAAAAAAACAGAAAACACAGCGGAAGATTTTCCCTCCCACAGAAGCCCACCAGCAAAATCAGGATCCATAATCAAGCTCAGAGCCATATATCTGTCCAGTCCAGTAGGTTTATATGGTCAGCACCAGGACCCTGTGTGGTTGACCACTCCTCAGCAGGGTAGAAAAAAAGAAAAGTAGCCATAGTTGTCTAGATCAGTAGGCCACACTAATCTGGCAGCCCTCCCCTTCCGTTCACTTCCACAAGAGAGTACCTCTTTTGAAAGTTACTAACGGTCCGCACCACGAGAAGGCGGGGTCGGACATTAGGTGCTAGGCCTGGCCGGTTGGGGCTTTGCTCCATTTGAAATTTTAGAACTTTTCTCTTTTAATTGTGGATTTTTATACCTCAATTAAAAGAGAAAAGTTCTAAAATTTCAAATGGAGCAAAGCCCCCCCCCCCCCCCACACACACACACACACACAAAAAAGATACCATAAAATATTATTATGAAATATATTTCTTTATGTCCCATAATATATATATACTCACACACATTACAGAAATTAAACAATTTTGAATTATACTTTATTAGGCATTTAACCTATACAGTTATGATTTCAATAGACCTTGCAATATATTATAAAAAAATTCAATTATTTAAATGTCACCAATTTTTAATAGCTGCAATGATTTACTACTCCAATAGCTTTGTCAATCAGTTCATAAAAAAAATAAGGAGATGCAGTATGTACAAAATAAATAAAACTACACACATTAAACAAGAGATTTTCCAGAATTCTCCATCCATTTTTGATCTGACCAATCAGGAATGCATTGTTTCTGATAGTATTGATCCTTTGTCATTGACCTAGCAAGAACTGCATCTGTTGCTCCAAATGTAGCAGCTGCAGAGATAAAAAACATTCTTTGCATTTCTTATGAAAAAAGTTGTTACATTCCCTTCAGTTAAAAAAAGTATAAAAGACACAAATCTATTAAGTTTTTCAAGGAAAGAGTAAAGAGAGGAAATTAAACTGATTCCTCAAAATGTGCTATATGGAGACACCTAAATAAATGTAAAAATATCAAAGATGGGGTTGTTTTATATCTCAGCAGCACTTGTTTGCATAAAATGGCTAAATGGCAGAAAAAAAAAAAGACTTGCCTTTACACAGAGTCATAAGGTAATGGCCTCATCAGATGGATGATGACCTTTCCAACACCTTCTACATACATTTCTCACCAAGGGCAGTGTGAAGTTTAGTGGAGAAAATCTCAACACAGGCATAATGCAGATTCAACCTGGGAACATCAGGTTATGAACTTACTGGTACGCTCTCAACTGAGCCAACCTCACCATTATTGATGAAGGTTTAAATCTTACATGTGAATTTAAAGTTTATGAAAGAATTTTTTTATATAGCTATTATTAGTCTATTTTATGACTTCAAAATCATCAAACTGTTTTTTTTTGAAAAAAATAAATGATTTTGTTACAGTTTTTGAAAAAAATGTAAATTAATCTTTTACAGAAAACTGTCGTTTTAAAAACTCAGGTAATTTTTTTGTTATGAAGATGAGACAAATGTAATTAATGAACAACTGTAAGTGCACAGAGTCTAAGTGAGCTAGGAGAGACAATGCAATTCTCTTAATAGTTTGTAGGTATTTAGAAATTAAAAAGGGTTGAACATTTTTTAAAAACGGTAGAAATATTGGCTACTCACTCAAAAAAAAAAGGCTTAAAAAGGAATACTTACAATATAATAGTTACAGTTATTCAATATAATCTGCTTTTTAAATTTTTCATATTAATGCATTTTTGGAAAAAAGGAATGCAATAAAACAACCTAAAATATTTTATATAATCAGCATTGAAAAACTTTATAAAGATCATTTAATTTAATCAAGTTGAACAGTGTAATCAATTATTAAAGCAATTTGAATATATCTATTTCATTAGTTTGAATTTTTACATCTGACATACATTTGGACAAAAGCTATTTCTTACCAAAAGTATATTTATTTTTATTGTTCATTAAATGTCAAACAAAATAATGTGTTGTTTTTTCTTCAACTTTTGAAATATGTATTTAAATTTATGACACATATTGTTTTCTCAGAAAAGAATAGTGAGATCTTAATATTTCAAATTCTATTGCATGTAATTCTTCACTAGACAACTGTAATTTCAAATTATACTATTTTCAATAATAAAATTTATAATTTGCATGGTGAGAAGATGTATATACTTATTACATTTTTTTTTTAATTTTGTTTTACCTCTGAGTGGCACTTTTTAGCACACTATAGGCTAAATGGCCAGGTCACAAGGACCCCCAAAGCTCAGTGAAGGTTTTGGGAGGGAACCCACTGGAACAGATGTTGGGAGGCAGATGCTAAGCCTCCCTGTCAAGGCTATTCAGTGTGTTCTTTAACATGTGCGGGAGCTCAACGCTGACCCAGCTTTGGCTTGAACCTGGGAACTGAAGATTACAAGTCTGGCACACTACCAACTAAGCCACCCCTACTTAAGAAGGGCCACGGCAATGTGAATAAGGGTTGAATTTTTTAAATAAAACATCATTTTATTAAGTGTTTTCTAATTCAACAATAAATAGCCAAATTGCAATTTTTAACATGACCAATTCAGAAAACAATACTTATGATTGCATGTATTTCACTAAACATGAGTATTTATAAATTTCTCATTTATTTACAATACAGTTATTATCCACAACAGTAAATTCAGTAATAGAAGCTATTTATAGAAAAATATTTGTGATTTATTCATGAGTGAAAGAGAAATAAGGATGTGGTCACATACGAATCTATGTTTTTTGTTAAAAATACCTAAACTTTTATCTAAGAAATAGAAAAATGACTTATAAATACTATTGATATAACAAATATAGAAAAATCATTGATTTAATTACTGGGTTAGGAGAGATATACTTTGATAATCTAAACCAAGAGCATTCAAACTATTTCACTGGCTGCCATTTTTCGATAACAGAAGTAACATGGGGGGGGGGGGAATTAATGGATTATATTTAGTATACAAATATTAGAAATGTCAAATTCTAAAAATATTACTCATATATATTGAATTTGGTTTTCAGAATTTAGGAGCTTTTCTATGGAAGTTTCTAAATTTGATAATAATAAATTTGGAACCTTTATAATAATAAACATAAATTACTCCAATTTCTGTAATAATAAACATAAATTGCTTTGATCTCTGTATTAAAAAACAAACTGATTCATATTAAATGCCAGTTTTCAGTCTGGCAAATATATTAATACCCATCTACATTCTTAAGGTAGGAAGGAAAACACCTGATTTTGGGAAGTAGAATGTCCATCCCTGACCTAAATAAAATTTTCATTATAATCATCATCAGATTTAACATATGTGAATAGTAGTTTTGGAACAATTTCTACTTTGTCAATTGTACACTATGATGCTGTTCTAGTACGAGATAAAACTTTGAGTTAAGATAACATCATTGAGTTTATTCCCAAGAAAAATAGCATACAAAACATATCACAAAAATGTAGCAGCAGTGAACAAATACTGGAATGAATTTAGGTAGGGTCACCATGGTCACTCTAACTCTGTGCCTCACAGCATAGGTGTGTAACAATCATGACTGCTGCCACTTAGTGATACTATTTGGTTTAACATATGGTGATGGCACAGCCCCAGATGTTTGTTTGGTGGGAACAAACTAAGAACCTTATTTTCTGACTTGTCCTCATAGCTTTCATGGATAGAAGCAAAAAATTTAAGATAGAAACATAGGATACAATGTCATGTTATATAGAGACCTCCAGAAGACATCAAAGCAGGTATTCATAACAAGCTGAAATGATTTTTGACATTTAGTGATTAAAGTGGTGAATAAGTGAATAATTCAGTTAATATTTATCTGATTTTCCAAAGTGCAACATCTGGCAAATTAAAAATTTCCTATATTACCTGTATTTTTTATTTTAAATTTGAAAATAAAATCTTACCTCCTAACCAAGAAACATAATTTTCTTTTGCTGGAGGACTATGAATCTTGATACCTTTAAGAGGTAAGCGATTACAATAATGAGGATCTTGCAGTAGCATTTGGACTTCAGTTACCAAAGAGTGTTTGAATCCAGGTAACATTGATGTCCCACCCATAATAATTACATTATCAGCAAGTATTTTTCTAGTATCAATGGGACACTGAAAAATGAGACAGACAACTATTATATGAATGATAAAAATATTTATTTTTATTGCAAATATAATATTGCACACTGAAAAGTACTGTTATTGTCAATTATGTTTGGCTTGTAACAGTTTGAAATGGCAACTATGCATAATCACACATATTGAAAGGCTTCATATACAAACAAGAGTGCATTAATTTAAATAAAACTAAATATAAAATGCCAAATATAAACATTGGTAGCCTCCAATGTATTGGTATGCAATATTATCCATTGAAGATTATATTGCATTGGTATGCAACAAATCTTTAGGGTTAAGTTAAAGTCACTTGTTTAGTTACTCCATTCTGTAGTTATTGTTAATTTCATAAGAGTGTTATTCTTGTATCATTTTCAAAACCCTGCATTGTATTTCAAATGGCATTTTAAAATTATGACTTGTTCAGTCAATATATCACAGATAAAAAAAAGCCAGGTCACAATAAGCATCTTGTGCTCTAAATATTAAATACTTTTTTTAGACATTATTCAGAATACTGACATAAGTGAATTACAATACAGTAGTATTACTGTAGGATATTATGTCTTATTTATTATACTACAATCTGACGCAGTGAAACCTCCCTAGAGTGGACACCACTGGGATGGAATGAAGTGTCTACTACACAGAGGTGTCTGGTTTGGCGAATTATTGTCAGTTTATCCAAGCAGAACAATTAAAAGGTATACAGATGAAATATCTAAAACAAAGATAGATTAATAAACTTAAAACACTAAATAAATACAAATATCAATTTAAATTTTGCTAAAAAAAACTATGTTAGAGCATTTTGTCACTTATTAATATCATTCGAAACTCATCGTTTTTCCTTACATAGAAATCCCTTAAAGTTGTTAGGTGATTTAATCCATCAACTTGTTTTCTAAATTTTGATTTACAATGCCCTTCAGCCATTTCCTCTTCCTTGTGTTCCTCACTGATTAATCCTAAGTTCATTATCAATGTCTTGTATCTCAATATTTGTACCTTCTGCCACTGCACTATGGTCTAAGAGAAAATATTTTTTCACTACTACTGTTCAATTACCTAATGTTAATATATATATATTTTGGAACTTAGTAACTTTAAAATTTTCTTAATGTTACTTTTGCCTATATCCACAGACTGTTATTACAGTTGTAGCAAACCATTAAGTACAGATGCATCAGACGAATCTTTAATATCACCATCATCACACTGTTCTAAATAACAGTTTAATACTCTTTTCAGAAACAGTTTTTAATTGTAGAGGGGCTCACCTCATTCTATGCTATGTTAATCTGGATTAAAACTTCCAATAAGACAATACTTTTGATAAGTTTTGTCCCACCATTTTTATCATCCATTTTTGAAATCAGATATTTAAGAGCCATTTGTCAATAACCATGAAATTATGTGAAATTATTTCTTTAATCTAGAAAGTGAGAAATGGATATGACATTGCTAGCAAAACACTGTGTTTCAATATTGTTTATCTTTGAATGAGATGCTGCATTATCAAAATATAAAATAAATTTCCTGGTGAATATTTTTTTTAAACATAACTGGGTCAACATTTCTGTCATTATTATGTCTTTAGTTATCAATGCCTTATTCTCTCCAAGAAACAATAAATTTGTTTGGGCAATTAATTTTAAAAAACTTTGTTTCATTGATTTATAAATAACAAGGAGCATTTTGCAAGTGTCTGTCTATTTCTGCTAATTCTCACCCTGCCTTCAGTCAGAATGGGGAACTAATGGGCTGGGAAAGGCTACCTCTGTTATATGGGATGTCAAGTGGCTCTGTGTGTGGGACAGGCTGGATGGCCCCAACCTTCTCTGAGCATTGGGTTCTTGTGACCTGGCTATTTTATGTGCGTACTATGTGGAAAGAAGTGCTGCTCAGAGGTAAAATAACCCAACCCAACTAGAGTCTGTCATTCTTGTATACAAAATTACAGTGAAATGCACCTTTGCTATTTTATCTCCAGCAGATGTTTCCTCTCTAAGGCACATAAATTTTTTCCAGAATTGCATGGAATAACTACCTGTTTCATCTTCATTAATATGTTTTCTGCAGAATATGATTCAACTATTGATGGCAATTTCTTTTCATATTTAGTAACAATTTCCAAATTTATGTCAGCAAAATCTCCAGAAATAGATTTGAAAGAAATATTATGATGCATTTTATCATCCATTTGAGGCTTTAAAATCACTTTGCCCCATTTGAGGCTTTAAAATCACTTTGCCAATTTCTGCAGCTATTTCCAATACTTTAAATAATAGGCTCAGATTTAGTTACTTTTTGATAACACAAACAAAACCATAGAAATGTCAATTTTTCCACTAAAGAACCTTTGCCATTAGAATATATACAGCAATATTTTCCATTCCCATTTTTCTGCCACAGCTAACAAACCCTGCAGTTCTCTTTACTGCCATCACTTATACTTTTTCTTTTAAAGTTAATATAATTTGAGATATATTGAACCCATAACTGGGTCTGGATATATAAAATTTACATAAACATCAAAATTCTTTATCTTATTATAATTATTATAATTATTTATCATTAAACCCAAAACTTTTACCTGGGAGTATGTAAATGTCCATTAGAGAGAAGTTAAAAATACCAAATGAATGGCTTTTGAAATGTCTGTGTCTGCATTGGAGAGTATCTGTCTTAGAGAAGTTGCTTAAGTGTAATTTATAATGCTTCTGGCAGGGACCCAATAAAGTGTCCTCTAACAGAGGTGTCAGTTTTAGAGAAGTGTCTGTTGAGGAGGTTTCACTGTACTATTTAAATAATGTATACATATAGACACTAAATTTTTATAAGAAAACATCCCATTTGGGAAAAATAATTTTACAAAACAGATGAAATGGAGTTTCTAGGAAATAATCACAACATTTTTAAACATATTTCCATTTTATTTTAGTCTTTTTGAAAAGAATTTACAAGTACTGCTGAGAACTATTTTGTGAAAAATGGAAATTTATATAAAAGCATTTCATTCCAAGAGTGAAGAATGATCTGTGCTTTAGAAATTTAACAAAAGCTATTAAAAGCATTTGGCAAGTGAATTTTGTGTTGGATGCCATGCTGCTAAAAGTGAATTTTGTTTTCAAATTAGTAAGTATTTTAAAAAACCTCATATATCAAATATATATTTTATGCCAAGTTTTATTGTTGTTCTTATATACAGGTGTATTCTGCAAGGTAAAAAGTTTGGAATCCTATAGGCTTGGACATAATCTATGGCATTAATTTATGTGAGCATGTGCACATTCCTCAGATGTTGATGTATTTTAGGTCTTCAGAGTGTTATAAAATGTTTGAATTGTTACAAAGATGAGAGTTCTAAGTAGTATCATGAATGTAAACTACCAAGTGAACCTCTAGTTCTCCTCATTTTTTAAAAATGTTTCTGGATATGGCCTTTTTAGTATGTGTTAAAAACTGCATAGAAAATGTTGATAATACTTTATAAATAGTTTGAAATAACTAGCATAATAAAATTCACTGTAAAATAGAGAATACAATTACAAAGAAAAACTAACCTTTAATAATGAATCTAAAATTAGAGTTGCAATTGATTGTTCATCAGCATCTTGTTCAAACAGCAGTTCTGTAGACCATTCCCTGAAAATTACATTTCAATCACTTTTAGATTGCACTTATCCTTGGAAATACTTACAAATTAACCAACAATAAATTTAGCATCATCAATCAATTTATTAAAAATTAACAAAGTTTTGCTAATGTTTTTTGGATAAAATAAGCGTCATTAAATTCTTTACACTGTTTAGCTTTAATAAATCATAATATTAGTTCTGATTTATGTAAAAAAACTATTGTTACTAATAGCAGCTGATGTGAGGTATGTGGGTTTATAAAGATGGACACATTGTGCTTATATATTGCATTTCACACAGTAAAAAATGTCTCACTGAAATTCAATGGGTCTCTTGAACACCCCTAATCAAACATTAGTAACAATACCATAAGACATAAGCAACATAAAGAAATTTATGTGGACAATAAATATTAATTATGTAAATGTAATATAAAGTGGCTTTAGGTTTGCAATTGGGTTGTGATATAAGTAAGGATTTAATTTTTAATACAATATAGAGTGGCAAATTTACACATGAAAGAAATCCATGTGTGGAATTTGTGACTGAGCAGTCAAGTACATTGCTGTTCACAAAAATTAGAACACCAAGAAGGAATAGAGGTCTGTGATTTGCATGGGGGCATGTTTAGCACCTACAATTGAAGAAGTGATTAGAGTTTCAAGGTCATCAGTGCAATCATCTTGACAACAAGCTAATGAGAACATTCTGGAAAGGGTGTAACTGAATCCTTCCCATAAATATTTAAAGGGATGGTAACCATGTTCAGCTTACAAGTTCTTTTGCTGTTAAGATATGCTATGCAAACCAGTGTGAGCTCCATATCTTCAGGTGAACAAGTTCGACAGAAGGCATATTGTTGGCATGAGAGAAGGCAAACTTTTGTATCAAGAAATTGCAGTTCACGTGGAATATAGTGTATCTGTTGTGCATTGAATATGCAAAGGATGGTTCAAAGACGGGCAATGAAGACATTGGGAAGGTTCTGTACCTCATCCACTGGCAACCACACAAGAAGATTGCCATCTTTGGAGGCTGGTTATAACAGATTGTTCTGCCCCATTTATGGCCTTGGCCCAAGAGTGGAGGACAATAACATCTTCCAATATCAGCAGTAACAGTCTGATGCTGTTTATTACAATTTGGACTGCATACCTGCCAGCCACTGCTAAGACTGCTTCTGACACCCCAATATAAAGCAGCCAGACTACAGTGGTAAATCAAGTGATCGCAATGGCATGAGGAATGATACATCATCATCTAGACTGATGAATTACACTTCTGTCTGTTCAAATCTGATGGTGGAATCCTCGTCTGCCAATGGGTTAAAGGCACCAAGAGGAATGCATTCAGACAAGAATACATCACCAATGCACAGGAATATGGTGTGGGGTGTATCAGTTATGAAAGCAACTCTGCCCTAGTATGGATCCACACCACCATTATCATGCTCATTACATCCAGAACATTTTACAGCCAATAGCTCTTCCATACTTACAGACTGTTCCACATGCCATATTTCAGCAGACAATACAAGACCACATGCAGCAGCTGACTCTGTTGAATAAAATAAAAAATATAAATCAAAATTTAAAAAAAACACCAATCTTTCTGTAGGACCCTAAAACATAGAAAATAAACCTAAAGTATATCGATGGTGCAATCGGTCACTGAGTTTGCATTTACTTCAAAGGAAGATTGGGCACCAGCAATTTTTTGGAGTAGGTAAATTGCCTTCCCATTTTCCTTTGAAGTGAATACAAACTCAGTGACTGATTGCACCATTGATATGCTTTAGGTTTAATGTTTACTTTTTAGGGCCCTATAGGAAGATATGTATCTTTTTTAAATTTTTATTTATATATATATATTTTTTTGTTATTTATTTTGTTTTCCATCACTAAAAGCACCTAACCTTCAAAAACTTTGATACATGACTCATAAACATCGAGCACATTTTCCCCCCTTTTGGAACCATGTTTGAAGAAGCTCATGACATTGCAGATCTCACAAGCTTTAATTTGAGATAAGACTTGTTAAAATTGAACCCCCCAAAAGTCTCCCCCTCATTTTATCAGGGGAAATAGTGGAGGCAAAATTTTAAATAGTTAATGATCATTATATGAGCTTTTATTTGACACTTAACTCATAACTGTAGGCTCTCACATTTGGAAGATAGAACAATTTTCCATTTTTAGAGGGGAAGAAAGCATAGGGATCAATATTTTATAGCCTACAACACTCCCCATGTCACAAGCTTTCATTTGACAGTTAGTTGCTTTCCGCACTCACGTTTCAGGAGATATAGGGGGACAATCATTTACATATTTACCCCCTTTTTTAGGAAGGAAGAAATCATGGGGATCAATTTTTCATAGTCTATGACATTCCCCCGCATCAGAAGCTTTCATTTGATGTATAGCCTGCTACTTTCGGCAGTCTTGTTCTGGAGATAAAATAGGACAATAGTTTTGCATTTCCACTTCTTTAGGAGGGAGAAAGCATAGGGGGGGTCAATTTTTTATAGCCTATGGCACTCCCCACATCACAAGCTTTCATTTGGTACATAAATCATTAAGTTTCTCCATCGCGTTCAAAATATATGGTGGAACATCATTTTGTCAAATGCCCAAATGGGCAAATATCTAAGCCAATAGCAATAGGAAGATAGGTAAAAATAATAAATAAATACCCCTCAAGCAGCTGCTTGCCACAGAGGTCTGACAGGAGTCTGTCAGTTTATATGCCCTAGTAGGTGTGAGGATGGTGAAACAGCAGAAAAACAACACAAACATCTATGCCTTACCTGGGACTCAAACCTAGGTCACGTTGATCAGTAGGCAAGCAGCCAGACTACAGTGGTAAATCAAGTGATGGCAGTGGCTGATTTACCACTGCACAGTGATACTAGAGGCAATAGATACAAGGCAGCCCAGGTAAACACCCCCCAGAACAATATGCCTTCTCCACCAGCCTCTAACACCCTGAAATTGACAGCTGGGATCCATGGCCTCATGTGGTCTATGCCACACAACCTCCTATTTGTGTACTGTAGTTGGAACTTAGATTCATCGGACCAAGCTACCCTGTCCAGTCTTTCATGGTCCATTGGCAATGTTCCTTCACCCACTGCAGCCTCACAGCACAGTGGCATGCTGTTAACAAGGGTACTTGATGTAACATCAGTTGCCAAAGCCTAATCATATCATTGTACGTCGAATGGTCTTAGCACAAACCATTGTAGCTGCCCCATCATTGAATGCCAATGTTATCATCTGCATCATGGCCTTACATTCCAACATTATGTGGGAGAGGCAGCACTCACCTCAAACATCAATGGCCCAGTTACAGCACATTTTTTCCTGGAAGCTTCAGGTTTTGATGTAGTTCTGGTACATATATGTGTTATGGTTGCACATGGAAATCCCCAACATTCTGCAGATGTGGATATGGGACACCCCATCTTCCTTGCAACATCTGTCCATGATCAAACTCACTCAGGTCACCATTTTTACCTATCATAACAGTCACAGGTATACTATACTGCAGGTAGGTATCTGACCAATTTATAGCCCACAAAGAGTTTTAGCTGGTTGTATTATTGTGGCAGAATAGGGCAGATTTGTGGAAGGGATCAATGTGTATAATAAATTGTGCTTTCAGTGTATAAATATTAACCTATAAAAACACTTTTTTTTCACATTTATTTATATTTTTCACTAGGATTATGCCATGATGGATATGCAGATATTATAAGATAAAGTTTGCTGGATATTGTTGCATAGAATGTTGCATAAGAACACAGTGCAGTTTTTCATTGTTGTAAACATCATAAAATATAAAAATTATTACTAGTATTGTATGCATCTGATTACATTAAGTGCTGTATATATACATTTATTAATTCTGTACAATATTTGTACAGAATTAATAATATGTTTATATAATTATTAATATATGTTTATTATTATATAATTATTAATATATGTTTAAATATAAATATATTATAATATTAAAATATTCTTAAAACACTGAAGGCTTATGTATACAGCATAAAGTAATTCAGTGTTATTGTCTGCAGCCCATTACCCTTAATTTAGTTGGGCAGCTCAAAGAGATTCCATCAGCACATATCAAAGCAATGGAGTGTGAAGCATTGATGAATAATAAGGTTTGTGTAAATATATCAAAAAAATTTTTTTTAAATAAGTAAATAATTGGGGGGGGGGGGGGTATGACTGTATTTAGATGTTCTACTTAAAAATTTAAGATAATTTTACCTCAAACTCCCAGGAATTGTCATTATTTTTCCGCCATCTAATGGATAGCTGACATCAAAGGGGGGAGAAGGGCGCTCGAGTGGCTGCAAAATGAGATGGTAAACAAAAAGTTTTTTATTTCCATTAAATAGCAAATTTAATGATTGGCAATAATGGCAATCATTTCAGAAAATGATTCAAACTGATGCATTACTTAAAACACTATAAATCTTTAAATCATGATATAATAATAATATATACTGCTCACAAAAATTAGGGGATATTTTATCGCTTCATATTCATTTTGAAATATCCCCTAATTTTTGTGAGCAGTGTATTTTCTTTATCACACTTATGTAGCAAGTAGTTGCTTGAAGCTTCATCCATCTCACGATGTCATGCAGATATTTTGAATATAAATGAAAAATAATAACCTATAATAGCTTACACTGAAAGATGAGTTGTGCACTGTTCATTTGTGATGACACGTGGAACTATCCAGGCAAAGCACCAGAAGTTTGTAATCCCACCATATTAACTTTCCTCCCTCTAAAGTCTATAAGAACTATCTTTAACACTGAGAATGAAACTTCAGAAATAATCATAGCTTGCCATGGAGGATGCTTAGTCTCTGACAAACATGGCTTGCTTACTACAAGGTTAAGAAAGAATGGTTTTAAAAGGTATATTTAAAAAAGACAGTGTAGCTCTGGATGAAATGCAGAAAGGGTGTCTCTTGACTAATAAGGCATGCAACTTATTTCTAATAGAAAGTCTGCAGAAACAATCTAAATCAATACTTAGCCAGTTTAACAGAGGTTTAAGGGATAAGTTTAAAGTTCATTAGAATCTGACTTGATAGCATGGTTGACAAAGCAGGAAAAGTTACTTGAGAGCACAACAATGAAGAGTTGCACTAGACATTATATTTTTTATGAGAAAAACAGAATGGTGTGCAGAGATTGAGGAATAAATACGACAAGGTTATTGAAGATAATAATTAGTACTGAAATGCTGAAAGTTGGAGATGATTCTGTCATGGATTGGGTTGTTTTACCTCTGAGAATCACTTTCTGTACACAATGGGCTAAATGGCCAGGTCACAAGGACCCCGAAGTCTCAGAGAAGGTTGGGGAAGGGGATCCATTGGAACAGCTGTTGCCCATCCATCTCCAGACTCAAACTTGGGATCTCCTGGTTACCTGCCAGCTGCTCTACCACTTGAGGCAAAGTGGCTGCAATTCACACTTGCTTAAGGAAAGTTTTGATAGTTGTGCTACAAAGTTTACCATGTGATTCTAAGTATCGAGGAGTTCATATATTATTTGTACCAATGAGAATCAAGCTTTTATAACCACAAAGCAAATAATATACCTTGGGTTATTTAGATTCATAGCATTGAAACTCTGGATGGAAATAACCTCTCTGCTGTATGCCACCAAACAATTTGATAGGAAGGGGTCAACTCACTACAGTGATAATCATTTGTAGTAATTAAGCTGGCCTTTCTTAAGCAAATCTGAAGTGCCCCCTTAGTTCATATTACCATATGAGCTAAAATGGGAGCACTTCAGATTTGCTTAAGAAAGGCTAGCTTAATTACTACAAATGATGGGCAACTGACGGGTAGCCAGGAGATCCTGAGTTCGAACCCACAATGTGGATTTTTTCACACTTGCCTAGTTACTAAAAATGAATATAAAAAAAGACTACAAAAGTAATTTTTTTACTTGTATTCTTCAGAAATGTTTAGATTTTAAAAAATATCAAATCATTATTTTTATAGATTTCAAGGTGTCTGACTTTGTTGCTTCACATAATTTGTGGTCTAATGGAATACCTGAAAAGTCAATTAACATTATGATGACTCTTGATAATAACATTGAGTCATGAGTTGATGAAGTCTACAATGATTAGTTTATTATTTACAACTGGAGTTAGACAAAGCTGTATTTTGTTGCCTTTCCTCTTTAGTTTGCTGATGAATCATGTCATGAGGAAACCTTTGCAAGGGAGAGACAGTTTTTGGATGGTCTAGAGATCTGAAATATCTGACTGATTATGCTGATTAGCTTTCTTGACAAATGATGTTCACAATATGCTTTATCCTTAAGCTGTTTATAAAAATGGTAATAGAATGGGAATCATGATAAATAATTGAATTGAGTCTAGATATTACACAGCGTCTTAGGCATTAGGTAGTTTGATTATAAATAATGGTGAGGTTAAATAAATGAACCATAAATTATCTTTAAGTAACATCTCATGTAAGGTTAAACATTAATTATGCCATGTTACTAGCTCACAGAAAGATAGATTAGTGAATAGAGTTATGAACAATATGCATAATAAGGGTTTGAGACAAGACTTCAGGAAATGCTGGTTGGAGTTTAATGGTGCAAGGGCAATTGAAGCCATGCTGACCCAAGGGAATGTGATATTATATAACTATATTATTAATATTTTATATTATCTATCTAATAAGATAGATAAACTATGTCCAACACTATTAGAATTGGTCTTCAATGACCATAGGTAGTTACTGTTGCTCAAAATAGACATGTTTGGAGAACTAAATTTTACAGTCTGATTGGATGTTCTTGGCCTACAGCTCCTTGAGAATTATGTATGCAATTAAGAATTATTGATGAAGTTGCTTTAAATATTCACTGTGATAGTCAACAATATGATAGGGAAGAAATATTTAATTAATACATGTGATAACAGGTAGATAGTAACAATGGATGATCAAATAAATGGTGATTGGGTAGGAAATCACACTAGTGAAGTACTTTCTGTATGAAAGACTCTAAAAAACAAAATAAATAAAATCTCCCAATAATTCAACTATATTTGGTCATACAAAATTTACATGAGCTTGAATTTTAAACAGATTTAATTGCTTGTCACCATGATAAAATAATAATGCACTAATCAAAAAGCAGCATTTTAATTATTAAAATCACCTTTTGATCAGGAGAAAGTGAGCCTCGTACTCTCTGACTTACTTCATAGGCTTGAATCAAATGACCTTTCTCACGTGGTGTAACAAAACAGGTTCTCACTAAGAAAGGAACAAATTAAATTTAGAAAATGAAGCTTTTCATAAAGTGGAAAACAATAATATACAGTTGTTCCCATTTATAATGAAGTTGTTTGTAGCAAATCAAAACTTATAATGAAAAATTTTCCATTCCACTTCAATCTGTAAAATTTCATTTACAATTTTTTATAACAAACTTGAGTTACCCTATTTATATGAAATGAGTTATCCTATTTATATGAAATGAGTTATCCTATTTATATGAAAACTGAGGTAAAAACTATAAATCAAGAATTCCGTAGAAATTTTCTAACAAGACTGCATTGTAAAAATTTTCTTTTTATAAGTCATTTGAACTTTAATAAAAAAAGAAGGCAAAAAACTGATTGCTATCTGCAAATGAAAAACAAAACTACCCATTGCTTTAATTTTAATCCCCTGATTTCTGGAAAGTGAATCTTAATACATCACCCTGTTGTTTCCTTCCTTATTACATACTCTGCACAAACCAAAGCCCCTAAAATCACTTCATTCCACACAGTTGTGATTCTGAAGGTTCAGGTACAACACACCAGTTCATTGGAATCTGGCAGTGCAATGATTTTATGACCATTCTGTACACAATATCTGTAATCATTCCTGGATATCATGAAATGCTTCCTGGTGTCACAAAGAGCATATAGTGAGTATAATGCACTTAGAAAGTGGATTTTATAGAAAACCTCACATTGCAATACTCAGAATATAATTGACATACATGATTATGTAGGATATGTTTTTCTTAAGCACCAGCCATTTTGTTCCTCATCTTTACATCAATATTTTTGTAACAAATTTACAGGCATAATGAAGTTTTTGTCAGATCCTTTCAAATTTATTATAAAGCAGGCACAATTGGTACATTAATATTACAAAGGCTAAAAGCAATTTCAATATATTCAGTACATTTCTTATACATGTTACAAATCACCAGACTTCTTCAGTACTTACTGGAATATGACACAGTGTCACAAAGATATTCTGAACTTCAAAATTAGATAATGCTAATCAGGTAAAAATTTTAATATATTTATCATAAGCTGCAAAGCTCATAATATAAATTCGGTGTATAGTTATGTGAGTTAATGCAACAGTATTCTTACTTTTTTCTCAAAAAATTCTTCAAATGTTATATTTATATTTTATGAGTTTATTATATACTACTTGATCATTTCAAAGTGAGATAACATTATTACCTTTGATGTCTTCTAGGACAGTTTCCTTCAAAGGCTCTATATGTTTAAAAATTCAATATAAGTTTATATATAAAAATGCAACAAATGAAATATATATGCATACACAAACACACTATAATTTATCAATAATAGATTAAGTTTCCCACAGTACTCTATAATTAAATTTTGTTGCAAGGGGGAGGTATAACAAATAGATTTCACTGTGGTGTTTCAACTAAAGAGGTTCAGCATTTCTAACAAAGCATGACATCAACACTTTGGGACTTGTTGAAAAATTGGGAGATTCGCAATTTTTTTGCTGCTCAAATAATGGATGGAAAATTTAGAAGCATTTTGTAGTTAAGTTTATTCAAATGTGGGCATGCTTCTTGATGATAGCATATCTAGAATAGGTTATGCAATCAAAATCAATAAAAGCAGTTTATTTTACAAAGCCATTAGTGGATACTAACTTTCTCTAGCCTTTAACTAGCTGCAACATCAAGAATCATATATACCAACACAGCTGCTTTCCTTTGAAAATCAAATAAGGAAATAACTAATATAGTAGCAGATAATGTAGTCAAAGATTGGATTTCATTCAGTTATGATTGCTATAACAAAAATGCTACAAAAAATATATATTTTTCACTTATGTAATACATGGTAGATTATATGATTATGATATATTGTGATATTAAAAAAACCTTTTAATATGAATTATTTAAGAAAAGTGAATAAAATATGTCATATAACTTGTACATATAACAACACTTACCATTTAGTTCTTTGTGTTAGTAAGCAAGAAAAAAAGATACCACAAAGTTAGTATAATACTTAAATATTTTGCAAAGAAAAAACTATAATAAATTTATAATACAAAAACAAAAAATAATAATAACTTGTAGTTTAGAGAAGTTACTCAAAACAATAAAATATAATTTAAGATACATAAAACTGTAAACAGCCCTACCAGGTATAGACTACTACTATTAAGACAGTGCCATATATTAAGGTACAGTGCCCTACCAGGTATAGACTACTACTATTAAGACAATGCCATAAACCAAGATATGCTTAGATAAAGCTTCTAAGCTATCTTCATTTTTTTCCTGTCTGACTTTCCATTATAAAAAAAAACTCTGAAAAATCCAATATTAGCAGACTTAATAATTTTCCTATAGGCTAGAAAAAATATCCATTCACGCATGATTAGATAACTTATCATCTTTTAGAAGGTGCATTAAAAATGCTGAGTTGGTTAGCGTGCTTGACTACTGATCTAAGGGACCTGGGTTCGAGCCCCGGATAAGGCATGGACGCTTGTGTTGTTTTTCTGCTGAGGTCCTGCCATCCTCACAGACCTTCTACTCTGGCATATAAACTGACAGGCTCCTGTCAGACCTCTGTGGCAAGCAGCTACTTGAGGGGGTATTTATTTTTTATTTATTTTAGTATCTGTAGTCAAAGGAAATCAATATTGTAAAAACCTACTGTGCAAATATCTATATTACAACTATAGTTCAGTAAAATATTGCTTTTAGGAGAAAAAAAAGTTACTTGAAGAACTTCTGAGTTTTGATATGCATATTCCAGCACAATATTGGCAAATATATTTCATTCAATTTCAGCAGTATGAAAAAATCAACTTCTAAAATGTCCCATGAATTTTTATCCATCACAAATGGAAAAATATTATGAAAATAAATCATAATTTATGCATATCAGCATCTTGTTTTAAACTTTGTGTCTGAGTGAAATATTATTGCAACAGATACTATTTCAACTCCAATACTGTTTAGAAGCAAATTCACAGATATAATTTTCAAATATCATAGTCTAAAATTATTAACACATGGATTTATTACAATGTAGGCCTTGAAGTAAATATCTTACTAAAAGAAGCATACTTCATCAATCTCTAGAATAAAATGGATCACAAGATGCAGTTTGAATGAGTCCAACAAAATTTAATAAATTTATTTGATGTAACTTTGAATTTAATAAGCTCCTTAAATAGCATAAATTTTAAAATTATTTTAGATAGCAATATGATATGTATGGTTTAAGATTTAATGGGCTAAACCAACAATCATTGATTCCCTGAATTCTTTTTAAAATTATTCAAAGTTTTGTTACCTTTCATTAAAATTAGAATCCTTTTATTTTTTTAAATACAATAATTTGTAGTGTTGAAATAAAAATGTTGATTACAAAATAATTATGGGATAGATGCTTTTATTTTTCAGATTATTTTCAACTAAGGATTTCTATAGATTTTTGTTTCTAGCCATCCTAAGAAAGTTAGGTTTATTTGGGGGTTTTAGAGCACATTAACAACTGAAGAATACTTATTTCACTCATGGTTCCCTATTCATATATACATATAACACTGCTTACTACCATGATAGTTTGAACCCTTTCATCAAGACAGCCTCTTTCACAATCAACAATTCTATTCAAATAGAAAGGATACAAACTTCTTGTTCCTTGGATGAACAATATTCGACTCTCATACTTGATGGAGAGGGGGTGCCTTGATATTATGGTTCCCACAATGTCTGGTGGCACTGTTTCCAACCAGTTCATTCCATAGCCACTTCAATCTCCTTCACTACATTCCTTTGTTAACTTCCAATTGCACTGAGATTATATTTTTCACAAAGCACCACATCACGTGTTAAACGTTAAAAATATCATGTGTATTAAAATAGTATACACACACTTTAAAACGTTAAAAAAATAAAAATGTATTTAAAAAATTTTCATCTAAAATAAACTTTAAAAAGAAATTAAAAAACTGACCAACGTGTTTCAACCTCACTTGGGTTGTTATCAAGACTACTTCTGAGCACCCAGTTGTCTGTCTTATTTAAGCTATCAGTTATGACAGTTGCTATAACAGTTACGCCACCATAGTTTTCGCTCATTTCGGTGGTTCTACTCTGCTGGGATCAATGAACATTTCTAGAGAGGCATGGAGTTTGGTTCCCCAGAATAGAACTGTTATTGTGCAAGAAGAGACTTTCTCAACGAAAGGGTTGAAGCTATCGTGGTGTAAACAGTGTTATATGTATGAGGGGCACTCAAAAAATTCTTGACATGCATCTACAGAACAAAAAACATTGCACTTAGCTCAACAAAACTTTTACTGTCCTTCAAAGTACTACTCTTCCAGCATCTATGCAATTCTGGAACACTTGGTGGTACTCCTGTTTGGGACTCTGAATGAACACATTTTGCAAAATCTTGTACCCTTGAAAAAGGCTTCCCAACAAATTCCTTATTAATTTTTGGAAACAACTGAAAATTGCATGATGCAAGATTGGGTGAAGGATGGGGCAGCAGTAATCTTTTCCAGGTAGGTTATAACCTGCTGGGTTTTGTGAGCACTGGCATTGTTGTGAAGATGAAGAACCCTTGACACACCTATTTGTGGGATGCTGCTCCTTCATCTCCTTAACCATTTTGGACAAAACAATGTTCGTGTAGCATTGGCGATTTATAGTCATTTTTTCAGGTAAGGTGTCTATGGCTACCATGCCTTGGGAATTGAAAAAAATTGTGACCATTCTCTTCCTTGAGCGAAAGTCTTGTCGGAGGATTTGGGATTACAGTTCATCTTCTGCAATCCAAACACAGTTGTCGACCTTTCTGAGAGTTGTATAGTAATAAAACCACATCTCATCACCTGTGACAATGTCTGTTAACTGATTGCACCACTAGATTGAAACACTGCCAACATCTCCTTGCACGAGTTGACTCAGCCCTTTTTTGCTGTTCTGCCAGTTTGTGGGGTACCCATTTGGTACAGATCTTTTAGAACTTTAAATGTTGATGAATAATTGTTTCCATACTGCCAATAGGTACACTGACATCTAAGCTTATCACCTGAACAATGATGTGTGGGTTTTTTTCTTAATCACAAGCAGCAGTGATGATTCTCTCATTCACGGCCTCCTTCAGGCTTTCTGCATGAGGGAAGTCTTTGAAGCTCTGCCATCCATCTCTGAATTTGCACATCCATCCTACAACAGTGCCATATGAATAGACACAATCCCCATATACTTATCATATATCGGCATGTATTTTTTTTCACATTGTCCCCAAGCTGCATCCTTGTGAAAATATAAAATCTTTCCATCTTCAGTAGGCTCCTTTAGGAACGATGCACAGATTTCGCAGGTGAACTTTACGTGCCACCAGTGAAGAGAGAAATGATACGGACTTTGATTTTAACATTTAAGACAAGTTTAGACAAGCTTTCAAACAAGTTGTAGCTTGTTAACTTCAGTAGAACTAGTGCAAATCTACAGATATGTGTCAAGACCTTTTCAAATGCCCCTCATATATATGAACTGAAGACAGCTTGCCAAACAAGATAAAAATGAAAAACAGTTATAAGAATATGCAATTAACTGTGGTAACACTCTATGCACCAGATTTGTTTAGCTAGTTTAGCTTAGAGTATTTACAAATAAAAACTATTAGTAAAAGGTAGGTTTTTATCAGAAATTTCATATCTGCCAGATAATTCCAATGCATATCATTTATGTAATTCCTAATACTTGGCAGAAAAAAATGTTTACATTACATAACATTGTGATCTACGCATTAAAAACATTTAATTAATAAGCTGTACAATTAGTCACTACCTTTGACTCATAAATATATATCCCTAGTTGCCAGTAGCAACCAAAATGCTTGTCCATTACATCAGTTTTTATATCTACACAAAATACTGAGTAGCATTGGGCTTCACAACTGTGATAAGCTCAGGCACAATTTGGGTATCCTGGGTCATCACTACTTTAATACTTTTGACAGTATAAGTGTGACAAAGTATATATTTATTTTGAGACTAGAACTCGAGTCTCAATATATTTTGGTCCTACCTGGTAGAGTGGCTAGCATACTTGATTACTAAACCAGCAGGCAAGTCCTTATGCAGGTTTGTTGTTTTTGTATGAGAAGAAACATCTTCCCTTGTTTTTAAAGTAAGCTTTTAAGTTTTTTATAAAAAGAAATACCATTTCTGAAATCTGCACACTTTTAACTTTTTTGTTACTAAGCATATATGTGCTAATTCACATATTTCATTATTGTATATATTAATGAAAACATTTTACTAACATCTACTTTTTAAACATCTTGTACTGAGGCGGCTCTATGAGATGAAAATACTACAGTAGACTTGTTTCAAAACATGCAAAAATACATTACTTAGTTTTTTGTTT
Organism: Ryuthela nishihirai; assembly: GCA_038380435.1. NCBI lineage: Eukaryota > Metazoa > Arthropoda > Arachnida > Araneae > Heptathelidae > Ryuthela > Ryuthela nishihirai. The sequence goes on from JAWZYU010000026.1 coordinate 4,259,409, forward strand.
AGCACTTGACAGTTTTTTACTTTATATACTACAGTAAAGTTATAAGGATCCCGAAGACTAAGGCAGGTTAAGTTAAGGAGGCACACTGGACAGCTGCTGGGAAACACATGGGAGCTTCACATCAAGAAAATTTAGCATAATCTTTAATATGCACAGAATGTGGTTTTCCTATTTACTTTGGTTGCTTGGGTTTTTATGGTGTATGAACAATCAAGACTATATGTGGTTATCTTGCATATGAGAACATTGTATAATATCCTCTCTGGAAAATGTGTTTGTATGAGACACCAGGACAAGCTTAAGTAGAGCTTACAGGTCATTTGTGTACAGGAATATCTGCTTCCTTCTTAAAAAAATTAAATAATAGGACATTAGCATGACTGGCCAAACAAAGATTCAATTTTTTTAATTAAAAAAAACTTATCAATATCATTACAAGTTTCTCAAAAAATTTGGCCTAAGCAGTGAAATTAACAAGTCGGAAAATGCCTCAGTTATAGAATAATCAAAAGTAATTCAGTGACAATTAGTTCAATTCCTTGTAAGAAAAAGTACTTTTTCACCATTTATTAGATAATGTACAATATTGCAAAAAATTAGATTGTATGAACATGAGCATCTTGCATTCAACTAAAAAAGATACAATATTGATATACTCTACTGTAGTCATTGCTTACCCATCAATACAGCTCCCAAGGGTTTTTCATCTGGTTCTGATGTCTTTACCATAGCTTTATCCATGAGCTCTGCTTCTATACGTCTGAAAAAAAATACAATGTAAAATTAGTATTTTAATTTAAGGCATAAGTTTTTATGTCTTTGATTGAATTAAGCTTATTTCCTTTCATTGTATTTCATATAATAATTTTGACTGATGTAATCATTATTATCATATTTTTCTCATTTTGTATTTCCATTATTAGATTTAACATTTTTATTTCATAGATTAGCAATGCAATTAAGTTTATGATGTTTAATTGTGTGTAAAAGGAAACAACATTAATTTCTCACCTGTGTATTGCTTGTCCACCTATAGGTAGAGCTTGACATGCACCAAGAATAGGAACATCCTCATAAATGTACTGATGTTAAAGTCAATGGACAGGTAACAAGATATACCATTTTAAGTACACAAAAATTCTAACATTTCTAGTTACTTAAACAATGCAAAATTAATTTTTACCTCATACTTAATAATTCACGAATAATCACTTGTCTTTAACTTTTTTTGGCTAACGGGACTTTTGATTCATGTTTAAAAAATACTTGGGGTGAAAGTTATACTGTAGAATTACATTATGAACATGTCACACCCATCTCTTTAGGTTTTGTTCTTATGTCTGATGAGTAATATGTATCATACCCAAAATAACCACAGGGATATGTCCCATTTAAAAACTTTGAAAACCAGTTTGAACAAATCACTTGTGTTGAAACGTTTTTAGGCATATAAGTACCAAAATTTTGCAAAACTATTGCAAGTGATTTTTTTTTAAGTCACCACAAAAGGGAAAATCATGGGAAAATTGTCTTGAGCCTTGATTAATGGAAGTTTTGATTGACAGCCAGCAACTCCTTAGTCAGAGCAACTAATATGTTATCAGGAGATCATGGTTAGGTGCTCGTGGCATATCCTACCTAGCTCGATAATTTCTTTGGCTAACTTAAAAATTGTCCTTTTCATTAATAGTAATAATGGAATACAATCCTCCCTATCTAACAACATAGATTATCTTTATAATTTAATCCACAGTTGATGAGGGTCAGAGTCCATATAAAACTTGTGGTAATAAAGTCCTATAGTAAATATTTTTAAATTTATATATATTTATTGCTTTCTGTATGTTTCATTACTAAATTATCATATCTGTACTGCATTTTTTTGTATGTTTTATTACTGAATTATCGTATCTGTGTTACATTTCATTTTTCCTCAGAATGCTTAACTTTTTTAATTGAGAATGAAATAGAAAAAAAAAACTTTTTTTAACTAAGTGGGAAATGAGAGTGGCAAATGAGACAGTTTGTATTCAAGCATCAACTACAAATGTTGGGTATGTTTTGATAGTTTTTATGGCCCTTATTACATTGCTGACTCCTAGACCTATTTCCTAATATCCACCTATGTTTATACTTAACAAAAGTGATACAGAGTTTATTGAGATTATATTATATAGGACTACTGTACTTTCTTAATTATCAGGTTGCAAAATTGACCTTCTAAGGATCTGAACATTGGGTATTCTGGTAGAATATCACTTAATCTAGTCACAGCAGTCACTGCCTTATTGCTCAACTCACAGCACAACTTATACACAATGAGAAAAATCTGGTTCTGAATTATTCCACTAATTGAAAATTTATGAAATCTACATAATTAATATGCACTTTTACATACTTAATGTTACTATCTTTATGAGTTTTACTTTTCTACACTGCACTTGAAGTAAAATAATGTTAAAGAAAGCATCATTTATTTTTTGGATTTGATACTTATTACTAAAGAGCATTTCATTAAAAGTCAAAAAATTGTAGAGATTCAGATAGATTGATCGTGAGGTAAACATTAAATCTAATCATAAAATCTTTTAAGATAAAGTAACATTGAATGTTTAATACTGTTTAATATGAAGGTCATTTCACCTTTATACTTTATAGCTAATTATCTTGAAGTATCTCTTATTTAAATGAATCTCTTATTATATGAAAGCTGACAGAAGTGCACCTGTAATCTTCAAAATGATATGTTTAGCATTATTATTTATAATATAACTTTTTGTTACTTTCATTTTAATTTTGATTTTAAATCTTTCCATTTTAATTGCAGTTTGCAATTATACTGAATAAAAAGTAATAAAAATTTCTATTCTGAAATAAAAAGTGAGAAATAAAATCCATATTTACATTTAAAGGTTATATTACACAAAAGATACATCTGCTTGACCAAATAATTAGGAACCGTATCTCAATATCAAATATGTTTCTTCAGTGTGGTGATTTTTGATATGGTAAGTGTATTCTTTGACTAGTGTTTGGAAGGTGTTTGATGTGAAGCTATTCCTGCTACTATGCAGCATATAGTTCCTTCAGGGTTGAAGGCAGTGGAGTGGGGATTCAGATCAGGAAACTGGGATGGCTATGGAAGATGACTATATTATCCATCACATTCCTCAAATCAGTCACAAAAAGTGTTCATGCAATGTACTGTTGCTTTATCATCCTGAAATGGGTCATCTCTATCAGAGAAGAAATGAAGAATAGCAGGATGTATGTGATCATATATGTTTTTTAAATATACTTTGGTGTTTTATCAACCTTTCAGCTATACCAATGGACCCAATCCATGCCACGTGGACATTTTGCACACTGTGACTCTCTCTCTCTCCAGCAGCTTTTATGGTGAATGTCATGCATAAAAGGTTTGAAATTCATCTGATCACATAGCCTTTTTCCAATTCTCTACAGTCCTCACATTTTTCCTGACACCACTGAATCCTTCTTTTCAGATTTTTTGGCAGACACTAAAAGGTTTAAGAATAAGGTATTGTCTGTAAACAGCAGACATATCTGAGTTCCCTGCACATTGTTTAAGTTGATACGGGTTTATCTTAGCCTATGTTGAAAGCCATAGTCATTGGCAGTGCAGAGCTGAATGTTAATTTCACCTTGCATGTCTCAGTAATGCTCTATGGCCCCTCTCTTGTAGTACTGGACATCTGCCCTAGTCCTGCAAACTATCCAAGATTCCATCTGCTAACCATCTTGTATACACTGTAGAGATGACAGCCTTGGAAAGGCCTATGATTTAGACAGTTTTGGCTCTGCCAGTGCATCAAGCACCACAATTCCTTTTGTGGAAATTGGTTATCTCAATTTTCTCATTTTTATCTTGTGATCAAGTGTTTGCCAGTAGCTGTGCTACTAATATTAAAGGCAGCTCAGGGATCACATAACCTTATCCTTTGCATATCTGTTGTTCTGAATTGCAATTATGGTAAAAAGCATATGGTTTTCAATATTTTGGCCAGGCAGTGTATGCATGTATAATATAATGAGCATAACAGTAAAAAACCTGGTCTCTCATAGCTGTAGGTCATAGCTTTAGGCTTAGACCCATCAAGATTCAGGTAAAGATTATTTATTAAAAATTTATTTTCTTCATATTAAATATGTTTTGCAAGCTATAATGGAATTTATTGAGAGTTGGATATAGCTGGCAAAACATGATTTGGCCATCCCTGGCATATACATCATGTTTTTATTGTTTGCAACTGTTCTTACAAAGGAAAAATTATTTACAGAGCACTTTATTGACAGCATGTGAAAATAAATTACCAAAGGCTTAATTTACAATGCAGCAACATCCAATCATAAAAATTGCAATTTTAGTCTTAATAACGTTTGAAAAAAACTTGATAAAGCAGGCACTATATGCAGATACAATGTTAACCTATATCTGGTACACTGACAAGTCATGTCAAGTTATATGTTCTTTATCCTTGATGCAGCTATCCTTGCAATATTTTAATGGCAGTAATATATATTCACAATGTAATAAAATTAAGAGCCAATAATGCAAATGCACAATGCAAATAGAATTAAGAGCCATTAATTCAGATTCTATCACCTACTATAAACTGCCCATTGCTTTACACAGTTATGAGATTAATACAGAAGTACATGAAAGCTCACGAGTACTACCTATAACTTAAGCTCCCATATAAAAGAAACTAGTAATGCCCAAAGGCAGTAGCAACATGAAACCATAGCTATATTCAACTGAAGTTTCTGGTGTTTTTAGCTATTTAGGTTTCTGTTCAGATACACCGAAGAGCCAAAACATTATGATCAGCGCATCTTTATGCAAATAGGAGCAACTATAGGTAAACGATGGTGATTGTGAGCTCTGTTAATGATACTGAGCTCTGTTAATCAGTATTATTCTTGTTCTTCAAATGGGAAAGGCAGCGGACTTGAGTTTGATAAAGGCCAAATTATAATGGCCAGATGACTGGGTCAGAGCATTTCTAAGATGGCAAGGCTTGTGGGCTGTTCATGGTCAGCCGTGGTTAGTACCTTCGAAAAGTGGCCCAAGGAGGGAAAAACCACAAACCGCTGGCAATGTGTGGACAGACCGTGGCTCATTGATGCTCGAGGTGAGCAAAGGCTATCCCATTTGGTATAAGCAACAGAAGGGATACTGTGGCAGAACTTGCCCATAATTTGAATGTTGGTGATAGGAGTAATGTGTCACAACACACAGTACATCGACCCCTGCTGAAAATGGGACTGCATAGCTGCAGGCCGCTCTGAATGCCCATGCTAACCTCGGTTCACCTGCAAAAGCACCTACAATGGGTGCGAGAGCATCAAAATTGGACCTTGAATGATTGGAAGATCAGCTGTTCCAATAAATCTCATTTCCTATTGTACCATGTAGACAGCTGGGTACATGTGTGTCATTTACCTAGGGAAGTGTTGGCACCAGGATGAACTGTGGGAACAAAAACTAGCTGGTGGAGGAAGTGTAATGCTTTAGGCAATGTTCTGCTGGGAAACAATCATTCATGTGCAGAAAGATATGACATCTACCACCTATCTAAACATCATTGCAGACCAGGTACATCCTTTCATGGCAACAGTGTTCCCCTCTAGTAGTGCCTTTTTCAGCAGGATAATGTGCCATGCCACACTGCCCGGATTGTTCAAGAATGATTTGTGGAATATGAGGAAGACTTCCAGGTATTGCCCTGCCCCCCAAATTCCCCAGACATCAATTCAATCAAGCATCTGTAGTTTGTGTTGGAACAGCATATCTGATCTGCAGTGACTCAACCACGTAACTTACAAGAGGTAAAGGATCTGCTGGTAACATGTTGGTACCAGAGAGCACAAGACACCTTTGAAATCTTATAGCATCCATGCCTTGCCAGGTAAGAAATGTTTTGGCAGTGCATGGAGGACCAACATCATATTAGGCAGGTGGTCAATGTTTTGGCTCTTCAGTGTATGTTTGGTGTACTTTGGCCAGCACAATGAAGCATTGGCATAATTGATCAATATATCACAAAGGAGAAGTACATTCTCTTATGCTGTGTACTACTGACAACATCAAGATACTAACAAGTGTAAATCAAGATTAAAAGCATGCAGCATAGTTCGAACTGCTGTGACAGTAATGATATATACACCCATCTCTTGATTACATGGTAGATAATTTCCAGAAATCGCATGTAAATTAAAACTGTGCAAATCAAAACCAATAACTGATGGAAAAAGGGAGACAGATTCTGAAAAAAATTCTTGTTATGAATAAATGTAAATTGAAAGTTTTATTTATGCATATTTATCTCAAATTTTAATTTGGCAGTAATAATAAGCAACAATATAACTTTTTTTGCACTTTATTTGCACTAATTCTGATTTGTTAATGTAGACATACACTACTGAAACATTTGAAATAGCTAGTTGAAAAAAATTGTCATGAGAAATTAAGTATTTGTAACAACACTTAGTACTTTACTTTGTAAAATTAGTATTTATATGATATTTTATGAAAGAGTGTACTTGTGAATCAACTGTATTAGCCTACATATAGACTAATATATAGGCTAAGTTAAACTTGCTGCTGAAAATGAGATAAAACACCCAACAGTTTTTACTAGTCTGAAAAATGAGCTAAAACACTGTTTTTACTAGTCTGAAAAGTTCAGTCTAGAAAAGCCAGATCTCACTGCCAATTCAAAACAGGCTTCATTTCATTAAGATTGTCATGAGAATGATTGCATTAGAATGGCAATAACATAATTTTAGTGAAAGAATAAATGATATCAATTAAAACCATTTAGTTGATTTTTATTTTGTGATGACAATTTAATAATCTCCCTTGATGTTATACCACTGCTACTTCATAATATGTATTATATCTAATACATAAAACTCAATCTGTACCTTATAAAACCAAGTTTGAAATTGTGTAAAACAAAACTGGTTGCATTTTCTTGAGTGTGTGTAAAAAAAAAATGTCTATCACCATGTCATTTGAATATGGTTTCATTTTTTGACCATGTAAAACCGAAACCATGTAAATCAAGGTAGAGGTGTATTTCTAACCAATTAGTAAGAGATTTAGATGCACATTATATAGTATATTATTATAAAGGTATTTTAAAGTGGTTACATGATTGTAACATATTGTGAATAAATACTTATTAATTACACAATTAAAAGGACCTTCTTGCTCAGAAATTAATTAAAAATAATTTAAAATTCTCTGTCATTGAGCAATAAAATTTTAAAGTTTATCCTTCAAACTATTTGCATGACCTAATGTCACTACATAGCATCACTTCACTGAAAATGGAGCGCTGTTTTTGCTCCAAAAAGCTTCCGAGTTTTCTCCTAAAAACTTTTAACATGCAAATAGTTTGAAGGATAAACTTTAAAATTTTATTGCACAACGACAGAGAATTTTAGGTTATTTTTACTTATTAATATCCCATATCTTTTGATAGATTCTTATTCAATGAGACTACAAATTTTTACTTGTACACTTATCTGTATCAGAAAAATTAAATTATAATTCTAAAATATGCACATAATCAAATTCAATTAAACTCAAAGCTATGAACTGAGAGAATTTAACAGTAAAATCTACCATATTTACATACAATATACAGCTGCAAAAGGATATTGGTAGAATAACTGTTTCACAATACCCAGAATCCATGACTAATGCAGAAGAAATTCCTAATGTAAAAAGTGCCATCAAATGAGAAGGTACGAACAGCAATGAAGGAATCTAAAGGATAAATGACTTCAAATATAGTGACTGTAAAAAAAATGTATTTAACAGTTTTATTAAAAAGTGAAATAACAATAAAGTTTAACAAAAGCACAATTACCTCAAAATGATTAAATAAAACCTTAGCTAAAGTTTCCCGAAATTTTATGGGACATAATACAGATTCTACTACCACAACTCTTCTATCTTTGGGATTCACAACCAGAAATCTGAAAAAAAAAAAAAGAATTCATTCAAAGAATCTTGTGTAATGTTTGCAACTAAAAAAAAAATAGCAGTTAACTGTGGAACTTACACATAGTATTATATATCAAAAGGCATTTTTAATAATTAAACATTACACATTGTATAGATCAAAAAGATTTTAAATAATTTAAAATTCTGACTTAGTCAGATAGGTATAAACTTATTGTTTAACATAAAGATTAAAAATTTTATTTTTATTATTTATTTATTAAAAAATAAGTTAAAAAGAGATTTCAATATTTTATCTGAAATAAAAAGATTTTATGGCAATGAATCATTTTGGAGAGAAAGGCATTTAAAAACGTTAATGGGTTATACTTATGGTGCAATTAAAATTAAACTATTAGAAGGTGACTGACCATTATTTCAAAAGTTATACCCTAGTTAAAAAATTTTTGCTTTCATCTTGTGAAGGTGTCGGGTTCATTTTGGGAAAAATATTTATCATTATTTATCAGTAAATCACTGGCAATAATTTAGTCACTTACCTTCATCGGGTTTCTTCCAACTGTTGGTGAATAGTGTTGGTGAATGGAACATAGAACTGTGTACTAATGCACTTATGCATCAAAATTGGGGCAGTGGGATTGAATTTATCAAAATCCCCATAGACTTAACATTAACAGTTGAAAGTTATTCGAAATAACTGTTGCCATCACTAAATTCAAAAGAAGGAATGCATCAAACTAATTTCTATCTGATTTTGCCTGATAAATCATTGTTCAGTTTGGTGGGTCAAGAGCATGAGCATCTATGGATACTGAAGTCGTTCTAATTAAGCATGAGTGGAACAAGATTTTTTGTTGAAATGAAAACTTCAAAAACTATTCGTATCATAAATTAAAATCACTAACTTAATTTGAAAATATATCTTTCACTGAATGTGGTGAACCTTGCACAACTACAATCAAGAAAGGCAACTTATTATCCAATTGCTGTTAATGAGGAAGTCACTGATTCATTAGTAACAATTGAAAAATAAGTTGCCTTTTCTGATTATAGATGGTGCAAGGTCTGCCACATTCAGTGAAAGATATCAAGGTTACATTGTAGAAACAAATTATTGTCTGATGGTTGGTTTAGCAGTAGAGTGCTCTGGCATGTATCTGGAGAGTGGTGGGTTGAAATCCCATATTGCTGGCAATAATGCTTTCCCCACAAGTATTTAATGAAACTAAACACAGCCATGTAAATCCTACTGGCTAACTTTATTATTTTATTATGGTTATGTTTCTGCAGAATTATGAAAATGCATTATAATTTAATTCTGACAGGTATAATTATCTCTCTTAGAGCAATCAATAGCACTGAGAAAAATAATTTGCACTTACTTGAAATAAAGCTTATGAATAAATTCTTTCAGCAAAATATATAAATCTTCTTCACTGTGGAAATTCCATACTTTTGTAATCTGAAATATATATATATATTCTAAATCAAATATTAAAGTATTTATATAATATACAAAAACATACTTGTTTAAGGCATACAACTAAAAAGGGCAATTAACTTTCTATTTTTAGAAGGAACTGAAGAAAGATTATATTGCATAATCTTATCTACAAAAGAATATTTTCAAGAGATCAGATGAAATAATGGAAAATAAATTAAGAGTTAATTTTAATGCATTATGTTCCTTGTACTTTTCACCTATTGAAAATCATAAGCTAATTATCCTATATATCACAGTAAAAATTTACACTCAAGTAATAAGTCACTGAAGCTTTGTTAAGTACATTTCTACAATTTAAGTGTAATATCATATCTAATATTTATTTGACTCTCATATCTTTTCAATATAAAATAAATAAAATTTTAAATAAGATTAAACATAAAAAATATATTATGTGTGGCTTATGATTCTGTCCCTTGTCCAAACAGACACTTCATGCCACTTGAAGGAATTATGAATCACTAGTTGGATAAATATTCACAAAGTTTTTATGTTAACTATAAATCTTACACAAGATTATGAGAATTAAAAACTAAGTTATTTTAACTGCAGCTACTGACTACTAATTCACTGAGTAGTCATTTCTTGTAATACATTGGTGCTTAAGATGGAAGGATAATAGAAAAAAATATATATACCTCAAAATGGTTTTAAGTAAATATACATGGAAAGGTATACTGAGACATGACTGATAAACAGCCTGTGGGATAATAGTGAAATTGTGAAATAGGTATGAGTGCTGCATAAGACACCATGAGTTTCTATAATGGAGGTGGGAGAATTATAGGACAGTTAATAAATATAATTACCATGTAGCTCATGCATCATGTTCTCCTACCATTGACAAAGTTGTTGATGGGTTTTGCGGTAATAAAACCCACTCCTCCAGAGCATCCCACACAATTAATTCGATTCATGTTTGGGAATCTGGCTGGCCATTCCATCCTATGAATATCTTCACTTTCAAAAAAAAATGTTGCCCACACAAACCCTATTGGAATAGGCATTATCCTCCTTAAGAATGAAATCGGGGCCAAGAGAATCCCAGAAAAGTCACATATACTGCAAGACTTAAACTATGTATTGCTGAGTATTCATAGTGCCTCCTTGACAGATGTTAAACTCTGTGTGGCCAATCATCATGATGTAATCCCATCCCATCACACTACTGCCACCAAAATGGTTCCTTTCTCTGATGTTACATCAGTTGAGGTAATTTCTTGTTCTCTCCAGATGAACACACAATGAGATTGGTATTCAAACTGAATCTGAATGTACTTTAAGCATCTGTGAAGAACACATCTGTACACTGGCCTGGGCTTCAAAGGTGATGTTGTATACACCATATTAAATTAGCTCTTCTATTGATTGAGGCGAGCACATAAAACTTTGGCTTTTGTATACAAAGACCTTATTCATGCAGCCCCCTGTACATATTATATTTTGATACTGTTGTCCCTATGGACATAGACAGAACTTATGCTAGCAGCCTAGCTGTCTCATAAGTCATACCTGTCATATCCTATGTTATTTAGCTATTAAAGACAGACAGCAGTCACACTGAATAGTTGTGCCCAAATTCTTGAGAGGACATTTTGTAGCGTATTTAAGGCCTAGATACCTATCTGGGATTGGCCTGCTTTAATCTTGCTTTTGTTCTCCAATACACAATCATCTGTATTTCATCTTTATCAAGTAGTGAAATCAAATTACTATCCAAGCTAATGTCAATCTAGATGGAATAGCAATAGTGGTTACTGCAGCCATATGCTCTTTTATACCAATCCTAAATTGCATGCACATAGTCATGTTGATTTAATGTGCACACATTTTCTTCTTCTACAGCAAAATTTAAATGTATACTACATTCCATGTCATTCCCTCCTATACTTTTCAAGATGCGATATTTTTATATTTGAGAAATGGTATATGTGATTATTACATGTATCATAGCTCTAAACACCCTATATATATGTGAGTGAATCAGAAAGTAAGGTTACAAGGTCAATATGTCATATCCAATATCTTTAATGTACACAAGTGAAACCACAATCAACAGACTAGTTTTCAACATAATCACCAAAAATATTCAAACACTTATTGCTGCATGCAATGAGCTTATTATCCATTCCGTCAACATAAAAGTACTGTCCTGGTGATTCAACCACGCAATGACAGCAGGTTTTGCCTCCTCATCTGATGTGAAATAATATCCTCCCAAGTGATCGAATGGAGCCAAATTGGGACTGTACAGAAAATGATTGTGAACTGCCCACCAAAACTGTTGCAGCAAATCCTGAGTTCTGTTAACTGTGTGTGGGCAGGTGTTGTCGTGAAAACAATGTCTTGGCTAAGGAGACTATGATATTGCCTCCTAATGGCCTTTCATAAGCATTTGAGTGTGCCATAATATCACTCAATGATAATGGTGTTAAATAATGAGATAAACTCGACTGTTCAACATCCATTAATAAATCAGCACTTGGACGTCATTTCTAATTTTAGAGGAAAAATTGTCTCGAGTCGGGTGGGATATGAACCCACGACCTCCTGATAAAATGTCAGGAGATCTGGACCACTGAGCTACCAGTTGCTGATCAAGATCTCCTCTAATTAATGCTATGAACATTCCTTTTATGTCACATATAGGTGCTATTCAGGCAATTTTAACCATAAGCGGCTTTCTATTTGCCATATAGATGGAAAGTGGTGTGTCTGTGTTCTGCAAATTCTACCAACAGCATACCACAAGCATCCCAAAAGACTGTAGTCAACACTTTTCTTGTGGAAGGTGTCACTTTGAACTTCTTTTGGGTTGGTGATGTTTGGTTTTTCCATTCCATCGCCCGCTTACTGTTTGGCAGGTAATGGTGGACCATGCTTTTGTCACCTGTCACCACTCAATCAAGAAATTTGGTTCCCTTTGTTGCATATGTTGTAGCAATGCGAGACTGGCAACTATTAGTTGTGACTTGTTGTCCTCTGTGAATGCACATGGAACCCACCTTGCACACATCTTATGGTGCCATAACTCCTTCGTGACAATACGCAGGATGACACAATATGACATGACCAGCTTAGATGCAGTGCACCACAAAGTGACATGTCAATCCTGTTGAATGATCTCTTTAATGCATGCTGCATTCACTTCCATTGTGGAGCTGCTGGGACATCCACTGCGATTGTCATCTCGCACAGTATCCCTGCCTGCTTTAAACCTCTGACACTATTTGGTGGCATGTTGACACAACATTACACTTTCCCCGTATGCTTCAATGATCTGTCAGTGGATTTCGGCCAGGCACTTTTCTCGGCCACAGAAAACAAATAACTGCTCAGACTTCTTTGCAAGACCACCTTTGTAACCTTGAGCCATTTTGAACTGCCACATCTCCACTTCTATACGTGCATGTGTCTCCAAATCCTGCTGTGTTGCCAATCAGGTGCACTTAAATACATATTCAATGCTCTCCTGTGTCCTTGGCATTTCCTTTGTGATATGTAGACCTTGTAACCTTACCTTCTGATCCACCTATATATAAATACAAGCAAATCATAATTTACAAAACAAATATTACCTGACCAGTGTGTGGATGTTTTATTTCACTAGGAATAATAAACCGTGGTCCTGTTTCACGTGCAAAACCAACCCTGCAAACAAAAAATAAATTATACCTAAGAGATTTTCTTCAAAGAAATTTATACACTAACTTCTAAGCTAATAATATTAATTAGTTAACAGTTGAAAATCTAATTACTTTATTAGCAAGCCAAAAAAAACAAACACATTCTAACCAGATTAAAATTCAGGAGACAGTATGAACAGCTTACTTGCAGGAATTTGAAATAACACAACTCACTTAAAATGACCCAGATAATTTGTCTCTAATTGAAGAATTGGCCTTAGCGAGCATGAAATACAACCTGGCTTGCCATGTTTAATATTCAGTATTGATAATAATGAAACAATTGTTTGGAAAAAAATGTTTTAATATAGGTAGATGAAGTTGTAGTCTCAACTAATAGCATTCAAGGAGATTCAGGGATCAGTTGACAATTTGGGTGACAAGTCTTTTATCATACCTATTTATAGCATTTTTTTTCATAATGATACTTTTGGGTTGGTTTTTTTGTCTCTGAATGACATTTTTTTTCCAAGCAGACAATGGGATAAATGGCTGGATTACAAAGAAACCAAGGGCTTAGACAAAGTTGGGGGAAGGGAACTCACTGAACAGCTGTTAACAGACAGATGGAAGGCTGCCACCATATTCTTTAATGTGCAAAGGATAAGATTCTCTTGCATAGAGAGCCACAACTTAATGTTCTGTCTGATTAATGGCAGCTTTTCCAAGCCCATTGGTGTCCCTTTTCTCACTGAGGGCAGAGTAGGGAATAGCAGAGATAAATCTCAATGCTGGCACAGTTGGAACCTGAAATAGGGAACTGCAGCATATAATAAAAAAAATACCCTTTTAAGGAGCTGCTTTCCACAGAGGTCTGACAGGAACCTGTCAGCTTAATATGTCATAGAGATCTGTGAGGAAGGCGAGACCTCAGCAGGAAAGCAACCACGAACATCCATTCCTTACCTAGGGCTTGAACCCCAAATAACTGGCAATGAAAGTTGGATTTATGGGTATGACCCAGAAACAAAGTAGCAATCATCCAATGGAAGAGTCCTCCTTTGCCACAGAATGCAGGTGAAAAGCAATGTGAAGAGAATGCTTACCTGTGTGTATTTGATGTGGGGGGGGGGGGAATCATGCACAAGGAGTTTGTTCACATAGGCCAGACAGCGAGTCAACACTACTACAATGAGGTTCTGAAGCATTTGCAGGAGATGGTGAGGCCGAAACATCCAGGAAAAGGGCACACACAGGACTGGGTGGTGTATCATGACAATGCGCCAGTCAATGCTGCTCTGTCTGTTCAGCAGTTTGTAACCAAAATTAACATAGCAGCAGTCCTTCTCCCTCCCCCCAGATCACACCCACTTCAACTTCTTCCTGTTCCCCAAAACGAAGTTCCACCTTGTGTCCACAATTTGGCTGAATTAAACTGATTCAGGCAGAATCAAAGTAGGTGCTAAACAGCATCTCAAAACAGGAGTTCAGAGGTATTTTCAGCAGTGGGAAAAGCACTGGCCTCACCATATTAGCTCCCAAGGGGAGTACTTTGAATGGAATAATAAGAGTGATTAAAACCTAGGGTAAGCCTACATTTTTTTTTTATCAGTACAGTCCAGGAACTTTAAGATTATACCTTGGGTTGAGTTATTTTACCTCTGAGCAGCATTTTTTTGTACACAGTAGGATAAATGGCCAGGTCACAAAGACCCCAAGGGCTCAGAGAAGGTTGGGGGAAGGAGACAAACTGGACAGCTGTTAGATGGATGGAAGCCTTCCGTCAAGGCCATCCCACATGTTCTTTAATGTGTATAGGATATTGCTCTCCTACCTACGTAGGTACATGGCTTTACATGCCACCTGATAGATGCTGGCCTTTCCAAGCCCATCAGTATTCCCTATTGACTGAGGACAGGGAGGAGTTACAGAAATATATCTCAATGGTGTCCCAGATGGGATTCAAACTGGGAAACTGCATATTATGAGTGTGGTTTGCTACCAACTGAGTGACCCCAGCCTCAGGATTGCACCTAGTATTACTGACATAAATTCTTCTATAATTATTTTTCTGACTCCTGAAACATATACAGTGAAAAGAATAATTAATTTGAAACTTGCCTAAAAATGAAACCATCTGGTATATGTGATCTCAAATAGTGACTGCATAAGGAAATATGATTTGCAATTTAATTGGAAAACTATTTTTAAAATGGTAGGGTTTATTTTAGTGTTATTTTTAAAATGAGAGTAATTTCATAACTAGAATTAAGGACTTGTAATTTTTCAAATGAAAAATTTGCTGTTGTTTTCAAATTCAACTTTTCCATAGCAGTACTTAATACAAATTGATCTGGAAATTATTCAATCTCAATTTCAGTGGTGAAATTAAACTTTATATGCTTCAAACTATTTTTAGTTGATTTCTTCAGAGTTATTTATCATTTTTAAATTATATGCTTTTAATGTTTTAAATTATTGCATTTTAAAAGGGAAATAAATGTTTTGTGGCACTACTTCAATAGTCTTAGAGTTTGCCAATCACCAAAAATCCAGACACATTATTCTCATGACTAGAAAATTCAGAAAATATTAAATGACATATTAGAGCAATAAAAATATTATTAATAATTTATATTTAAATAATAAAATACTTTACAAAACATGGCAAAATTAATGTTTATAAGATGTTGCACTGTTTCACCTCTGAGCAGCACTTAACGGTCAGATAAGGCAGGTGAAGTGGATTCACTGGGCTGTTGTTAGGAGACTACAGGAAGCCTACCATTAAAGCCATCCAGCATGTTTTTTAAAATGTACAGGGTGTGGCTCTCCCAGACATGGGGCCACAGCTTTACATCCCATTTAACAGACAGCAGCTTTTACAAGCACAATGGTATTCCCTACTGATGAATGGCAGTTGGGGGTTTTAGTGGAGATAAATCTCAACACTGCCACAGGTGAGACTCGACCTTGGGAATTACAGATTACAAGTCTGAAGCATTACTGACTGAGCCAACCCCCACCACCAAATGTTTATAAAACTCCATCTGTCTTTCTTTATCTTTGAATTTTTGCCACTTTATTGATCACAATTAAATGCTCTTTCTTTTGGTATTTAATATGACTTATTAAATTATGATTAAAATTAATTTTGTAAAAAGAAGTTTTGCTGACATGCAGGATTTGAACCCATCTCTCTCCAGAAACATGCCCGAGTTTTCTAAGACCACTAATGTCAGCTCCATCTTTTTATCATTAATATGACTTGTCAGTCTTTAGCAGAAAAAAGAGGGAACCGACATTAGTGCTCTTAGAACACTCTGGCATGTATCTGGAGAAATGTAGGTTTGAATCCTGCACATCAATGAAACTTTTTTCTGCAAAACTATTTATTGATTTATTGACATAAAGTCAACAGGTAACTCTGTTGATATTAGTTATTGATTAAAAAGATTAAAATTACTCTATAAACACTATAGGTGCTATAATAGTCGTGTGGTATCTGGAAAAACAATCAATTCATTGACAACAGAGTAAGTGCAAGTTGTATACATTCTGGTTAATTAGTCATACCTGCATCGGCTTTGTTACTGCGATCTTCTTGAGACTGCCTTTTTAGTTGTACAATAAGAAAAGTCCAGAGTGTGTGCTGCTCCTGAAGAGAGAATTATTACACACGCTACTGCATTGGAGGTGGTTGCTGTGGCAGGACTGAACTTCCCATTCTTATTAATGCACTGAGCAGTTTGCTTACACCAGATACTTGTGACAAGGTATTGCTATGCATTTCATGCTGTCTGCTTTGGAACATTGTCAGGTGAGCACTGCATGTTAGAGGCAGGGTCTGGATTCTCCTTCTGGGTACATTCCTGGCTACTTCCCCTTAGCTGCAAAGCAGCCAAGGACAAAACATGAATCAAAATTAAACCATGGCCATGTTATTCTGCTCAACATATGCCAAAGATTAAACCATGGCCAAATTTTTCTGTTCAACATATTAACTCATACATTAAATGATCATTATCTATTCAAATTTTAATATAGTTTTCGTTTGCTCAATTAAAAGGGAAACTTTAGGGATTTCATGGGCAGCTGGGCATCGGTAGCCTCTAATAACATGATGCCACTGGAAAGTGGGGTTGAAAAACGCTTCGCAACAGTGCGGAAACATACCTTGAGCAGGTCCTGCCTTTCTGCATCATTATGATTAGTATTGTTCGGAGTTCAGTTCTTTAAAGTTAAAATAAAAAAAAATAAATACCCCCTCAAGCAGCTGCTTGCCACAGAGGTCTGACAGGAGCCTGTCAGTTTATATGCCATAGTAGAAGATCTGAGAGGATGGCAGGACCTCAGCAGAAAACAACACGAACGTACGTAATACCTTCTGCACACAAGAAAAACAAGAATTTTTAACTTTGTCATACATTCATTTGTGTACGTTAAAAGAAAAAAAAATTAAGCTGTTTCCAATTCTTCACTTCGTAAAACACTGACCTTTTAATGCAATTAACACGGTAAATATTATTTGAAAGTATCAAAAATATTATTTATTTACCAATTCCCGTAAAAGCACTTACTTCGTGTATGCATTACCAATATCAAATATTACCGAATATTTTTCGGCTACCATGTTTTCATAAAGTGGCATTTTGAAATAATATATAAACGTTTAACACGCTAGGTTGACATTAATTACACACACACACAACACCCAATATGTACGGTTACAGTTGAACAACTTTTATTCAAGAAAATACTTCTGACACTAGTACCAAAGCCCCAAGCTGGGTCAGCAAAGGTAGTGAATAATCAGGAGAAAATGGATAGTGGTTTTAACACATATATCTTTTTATGAATAAATAATAAATACCCCCTCAAGCAGCTGCTTGCCACAGACGTCTGACAGAAGCCTGTCAGTTTATATGCCATAGTAGAAAGTCTGTGAAGACGGCAGAATCAGAGCAGAAAAACAACACGAACATCCATGTCTTACCCGGTGCTCGAATCCAGGTCCCTGAGATCAGTAGCCAAGAGCGATAACCACTAGGCCACCAGACGGCTAATAATATTAAATCCCAATCTCCAGAAAGTTGAAAGTCGTAACAAATTATATCAAATTCCATTTATATTACTTTGCTAAAACCGCATTTACCAGTATAAAAGTATTACTTCCCTCGCGACATTTTTATAAAATAATGGTTATGTATATGATCATACACTATAGGAAATAAAAAATGCAAGAAGTTACGCAAATCTGATGAAATTTATGGAGGCGGTAGTATATGGAAATATATGGAAATGATTAGGGTTGCAGGACGATCGAAACGGTTGGACAGGTGCGAACTCACGTCACAGATGCGGAACAGTCAAACACAGATAAAGGCAACCAAAGCTCCCTGGTTGACAAAGCGCTGTGGAAATTTTTCTAAACCACTAAAGATGCCCTTAGGCAGACGTCGACAGCCCTTACAACACTTAACAGACTTTGAGCGTGGAAGAATCGTCGACCTTAGAGAAGCTGGTTTACCGTACAGAGATGTGGCCAAGCGTGTTCGCTGCAGCACCATCGTACATGGCGCCAATGTTTTCACGAAGGATCCAGCACACGCCAACAAGGATCAGGAAGACGATGTATTACCACGGAACCGCCATTTATTCAAAGCAGACAATTATTCATAATTAAATGGCGGACAGAACCGCCATTTGCGACACATGGCATTGCGTGACAGATTCGCGACTACAACGTAAATGCAAACGCACTGGCAACTGGTAACACATCGAATACCTACAAGGCGGACGGTAAACAACAGGCTTTTGCAGTTTTTATTTTGTGCCTATCGTCCGTCACTGCGTTTGCCCCTCACATCTGCCCACATTCAAGCACGTCTTAACTGGTGTCGCCTCAAACAGAACTGGAATGAACAAAAGTGGAACACCATGGTGTTTAGTTACGAATCTCGTTTTTGTCTTGGTCAACACGACGGTAGACAACGTGTTCATCGTCATCCAGGGGAAAGGAACGCCACGCAGTGCATGCGACATCGTCACACAGCTCCAGCATCTGGTGTCTTGGTGTGGGAAGCCATTTAGTTGGACATCTTGGTCAGCGCTTGACATCATAAGGGAATCTCTAACTGCCCAATGATATGGTACCAACATTTTGAAGCCAGTGGCTGTCCCATTTGTTCAGCAGCACAGAACCTTTTATCAGCAAGATAACGCCCATCCCCACACAGCCCGCTTTAGTCTTCAGTATCTACACGAGCAAAACGTTCAGGTATTACCATGGCCAGCAAGCTCGCCAGACCTTTCACCTATTGAACACGTCTGGGACATGATGGGCCGACAGTTCCAGCAACACCCAAGAGGTGTGCCGACCACTGTCCTGAAAAGGAACAGCGACTTCGCCCTTTTTGGTGTTTTATCCCTCAGGAGAACATTATAGAATTGTATGGTAGCCTTCCACGCCGTTTTCATGAATGCACTGCTGCATGGGGCGGTTCAACATCATACTAATTATATCACTTTACTGGGTAGATAAAGTGGTAATTTTCCATATTTTTTTTATAATGCAATCAATCGGACATCTCAGTGTATGCTAACAGCTGCCTACATTTCAATAAAATGGCATTAATCCTTCTAGATGTTGCAATTTTTTTTTCCTTTAGTGTATATGTATATATATATATATATTTATTTTCCTGTAGTATACATATCACATGGTCGTATAGGGGAGCTGAAATTGGATCTTTAATCAATTCTTACTTGTCTTAATAGAAGGCATTACAAAGAGCTTAATAAACATGTAAAGGATCAATTAGCAGCTGATAAGAATCTTTGGCTTGCTGGCTTGGCTCACAAAGCCGAGGAAGCAGTTAAATAGCACAACAGCAGAGTCTGAAATTATTTTGGCAATTTCTAAACTTAAACTACTTAAATCCCCAGGGATTTAGTTCTCTGGGGTAAATGAATTTACTATTGAAATGCATAGAGCTGGGAATGTTTCGGTTATCACATGGATGCCTAAAATTTTGAATATCTTTTGTGATAAGGCACTATTCCTAAGGATTTCACCAGAGTTATTTTATCCCTATTTTTAAAAAAGGTGATCACACTTCTTGTGATAACTATGGGGGACCAGCCTACTTTCTGTTCCAGGTAAAGTTCTTGCATGATTGTGCTTAATAAAATTAAGAATTTGGTTGACAGACAATTGCGTGATGAGCAGTGTTGATTCAGAAGTTGTGGAGAATGTGTACATCAGATTTTTTCACTTAGGCGGATTCTTGAGAAATGTTTATGAGTTCAAAAACCTGTGGTTACTAGTTTTGTCGATTTGAAAAAGGCTTTTGACTCTGTTCACCATCATAATTTGTGGTGATAGTGAGATTTTATGGCATACCAGACAAGTTACTTAACATAATGAAAGCTATCTATAATAACAATGAGTCATGTGTGAGAGTTGGTAAAGCTTGTAGCAATTGGTTTAGCATTACTTCTGGTGTTCGAAAAGGGTGCATTTTGTCTCTTTTTCTCTTTAGCTTGGTTATTGATTATGTTATGCGAAATTCACTTCTAGGGAAAGATTTTGGCCTTAAATGGGCTGGAGATACGAAAATTTCTGATTTAGATTATGCTGATGATTTAGCCCTTTTGGCAAATGATGTTGATGAGATGAACTCTTTCATTCGAGCTGTTGATGAGACTGGTAGTAGAGTAGGTTCGGTTATAAACAGAGAGAAAACTAAAGTGATGAAAATTGGTCAGGCAGGCTGTGATTCAGTTAATCTGAATGGTTGCTGTCTTGAGCAGGTGTCACAGTTTAATTATTTTGGGAGCTATGTAACAGATAATGGTGATGTGCGGCATGAGATTAACAGACGAATAGGGATTGCTGCCGGGACTTTTAAGAATCTATGGAGAGTATGGAGAAATAGGCGTATACACCTAAAGACTAAAATTAGACTGTATAATAGTTTGGTTCTTTCTAGGGTTAATTGTGGTAGTGAAACTTAGACGTTTTTTAAACAAGATACCATGGAACTTGATGTTTTTTATTCTAGATGCTTACGCAGTATCTTGAGCATTAGGTGGTTCAACTTTGATGAAGTTAGTGAAAGGAGTCTGCAACCTCCTTTGGACACCATATTGGTCAGAGAGAGACTCCACTGGTTTGGCCATGTTGTCCGTATAAATAATTATATATTAGTAATAGCGAAATGAACAGTGTACCTAAAGGTCTCAAAAAAAGGGGTGGGGGGGACCTAGGAAGCGGTGGGCAGACAATGCCAAACAGGACCTTAGAATTTGTGTACAGGACCACATACAGCAGATGTAGTTCAGGACAGATATGTTTGGAGAACTAAATTGCACATTGTGATTGGACCTCCATAGCCCAGGGCTGCTTGAGGATGATGATGATATGGAATCAGAGCTTGAAGCATTCTAGAGTCATAATATTTTTTAACTTGCCTAACACTGAAGCCCATTTACCCAATGTATTTTGACAAATACTCTTTGTAATTGCTAGATGCATTTTAACTTATGTTCTATTTTAAATCTAACTAAAAAATTTCTTGTTCAATCGTGACGTATTGCACTTAACCACAAAAGCCAAAAAAAAAAGCAATTTTGTCTCCCAGAAAATTTATCAATCTTCAACTCCATAAGCCGTCCCATGGCCGAGTGGTTAGCGCACTTGGCTACTGATCTAAGGCAGAGCTTCTTAAACTTCTTCGACTCGCGACCCTTTGTTGCCAACTTCTTCCTCTCGCGACCCCTTTTCGCCCGAGACATTTTTACGCGACCCGGTATATAGGTATATAAAATAGGTATAGAAATCAAACATTTACTGATAATAAATCATAAAGAAATTTATTTTAAAACAATTCTTTGGTATACATATAATTTTATCGTTTATTAAAGACGAAAGCAAATTGGCATATTAATGAGATGGATGTGCTTGGTTATTTTTACATAAAGAATTAAATCTTGGCTGAATATTTGACACTGCAGGACGTAGAGCATCTCCAACGTTTTTCAAAGTTGATCGATATATTGATTTTATAATCGTCAATGCTGAGAACGCCGCTTCGCATAAATACGTAGTACAAAATGGGAGAAGTATGTTCAGTACCATTTTAGAAATTGTTGGAAATTCTGCCCTAATCCCAAGTCAAAATTCATTTAACGATTTTTTAGGAAACCCAAGTTTTAAACCTGTGTCACTTGATAACTCGGCAAATTCTTCTTGAATTTTTAATGGCAGATGACTGACGTTTTTGATTTCAATTGAGTATGGTTTATGAACCAACTTAGTTTTTTAGAATCAAAATTTGAAGGGAAATATTTCTGAAACTGTGTCTCCAGGCACTTCAGATGATCAATTATAACTCTTGCAATTAAATCTTTGGGAAAGTTATTTTCAATTATAAAATCATCTGTAGCTGTAAACATTTCTAAAGAACCATTTTCCACCCTATTCTTCTTTTGCTAATTTTTAGTAAAACTTTCAATTTTATCTTTTAACATAAATATGTTACAATTTTTTCCTTGAAACAACATGTTTAAATTATTGAGTTTTTCGGAAATATCGGACAAATAACACAGTTTTGAAAGCCATAAGTCATTATAAAAAAAATTAACAAAATCAAATATCTGCTCAGTCAAAAATATAACAACTTCATCTTTCAATTTCAATAATCTGTTTAGACTTCGCCCTCTTGAGAGCCACCTTACCTCTGCATATAGTAATAAGCTTTTGTAATCGGAGTCCATCTCTTTGCAAAGGTTTGAAAACAAACGACTGTTAAAGGCACGGCTTTTAATGAAGTTAATGATTTTGATAGTATCGCGAAGCACAAAATCTAACTATGGTAAATTTTATTGGTTTTTTTTTATGGTGATATTTTATTGGCAACGAGTGCCTCTCGATAGATAATACAGTGAGTAAAAGTGATATGTTCATTGCCATCAGCTTTATCTTTTGCTACAAATCCAACATTCTCCCCCATCAAGGCTCCAGCGCCGTCTCTACAGACTCCAAAGCAATTTTTCCACTGTAAACGTTTATTTGTGAAAAATTCATCGACTTTGAGATATAATATCTTCCCCTCTTGTGTGCCCTTCCAAAGGGCGACAAAACAATAATTCCTCATGTATGCTTCCTTCATAAACATATCTTACATAAAGCAACAACTGTGCCATGTTAGAAATATAGTTGTTTCATCTAACTGAATTGCAAACTTTGGGCTGCCCTTAAGCCTGGTAATAAGCTGCTGGAATTGGTCTTTACTAATTTCAGAAATTCTTTTGGAAACAGTATCATTTGATAAAGGAATTTTACGAAATTCATCTCCATACTTTTTCCCACGGACTATTTCTGACATTTTAATAGCAGCAGGTAACACGAGATCTCCTATCGCCTAGGGCTTTTTAGTATTGGCAATTATATAAGAAGTTTCGTAAGATGCAAGTAAATACTTTTCGTTGACAGTAACAAATTTCTCCAAACATTGTTTTTCTTTATATGAAGATTTTACAAGTCGTTCAAAATATTCCTTTGGTTTATTGCAGTACGCTGCATGCTTGGTATTAAGATCTCGTTTTAGTTTGGCTGGTTTCATGCTCTCCGCAGCGAAAACTTCATTACAAATTAAGCAAAGAAGTTTTTCCACACCATCATGATTTTTAGAAGTAAATCCATATTGCATACAATGATTCGACATATTTTCATTTTCTTGTCAATTTAGATGTACTACAACCTGGTAGCCAAGACTCTGCCGCATTGTCATCAGTATTTTTACCTCTTCTGTCTAAATTTAGCCGCTTATCCATAATCCAATGGAATCCAAAAACATACTATAAAAGGAACATACTATAATAGGAAAATATTAAAAGGCTTTATTTTCCGTAATTAAACTATTATGTTTTTATAAGAACAGAAAACTTTATACTTATAGACAAAACAATGCTTATCATAAAATACAATAGTCTCGAATCCGAACCGAGGTTTTCTGGCAGCGTCGTTGACGTTGCGTGGCGTGACGGCATGCACAGTTCAAAGTGCGCATGTTGTGTGTTAAGAACAAGGCTACAGTGAAGTCGCGCTGCCAGAAACACCTCGGATTCATTAGGCGTTTCATTTTGAATTAATTTTTGGTTGTTGCGCGTTCATAAACCTTTTACTGTTGACGAATTTTTCGCGACACCCACATTTAGTTGGGCGATCCCATATGGGGTTGCGACCCATAGTTTAAGAAGCTATGATCTAAGGGACCTGGGTTCGAGCCCCGGGTAAGGCATGGATGTATGTGTCGTTTTTCTGCTGAGGTCCTGCCATCCTCTCAGATCTTCTACTATGGCATATAGACTGACAGTGCTGCTGTCAGACCTCTGTGGCAAGCAGCTGTTTGAGGAGATATTTATTTATTATTATTTATTATGCCCTTTGAAAAGATAAGGCGCCAGATTCGTAATCTAGTCTCCAGGTTCGAGTCCCACATGGGCCAGAGTTCAGATTCATCTCCGCAAAACTCTCCGCCCTGCCCACGGTCAGTAGGGGACCCGATGTGCTTGGAAAGGCCCTCATCCGTCGGATGGGACGTAAGTCCTGACTCCGTGTGCGAGAGAGTCATACCCTGTGCTCGTTAAAGAACATGCTGGATATCCTTGACGGGAAGCTACCATCTATCAATACACTGGACATCTGTTTCCCAACAGCTGCCTAGTGAGTCCCCATCCCACAACCCCCCTCGGGGTCTTTGTGACATGGCCATTTAGCCCATATTGTGTGCAAAAAAAGTGCCGCTCAGAGGTAATACAACCCAAATTTGAAAACAACTGAAGCAATATTTTTCGAAGGTAGTGATAAAAATTTTTCATTCTTAGCCATGATGCAGAAAAAAAATTAAGGGTGGGAGGGTCAAGCCACGCAATCGAATCAGAATAAAGTGGGGGGAGGGGGGAGAGAGAGAGAGAGAAAGAGAGACTGGATTTCCTTTGCAGTGTAACCCCCAACGTAGATCCGGCCCTGATTTATTCCAAAATGTCGGATTCTGAATTACGAAATCCGAAATATATATGTCAGATGTTTATTTTGTACGTTTCCATTTAGTCCACTGTGTACAAAAAGAGAAATGAAACGAGTCAATCGTTAATTTCGCTCGTTTCATTTCGAGAAGAAATTCAATCGATCCAAAACAATGATACAAAACGTGAAGGCTGCACCGAGGAATTTTGCCAACCGTCAGGTGGCAGCTTCATCAACGGGTGGGTGCTCGCTCCATAAGCAGCAAACGACGACGTTGAAGGGGCGACCCTGTCACCGTGGCGCTTTCATCACCATGACGATGGCGGCCCAGCAGGGGACATGGCGAACCACAGGTGCGACGAGGTGGGAGGTCAAAGGGGGAGACTGTGGCCGCATCCCTTGCGGTGGCACGCGGGACGTTACAATGTTGCATTGTGCGCTTTCTCTGGGATTATTCATCACGGTGTTTACGTCGCTTTGATTTCACGGTGAAAGGAATATTCAAATGATGAGCAAGAGAGGCATTTTCCTCTTCTGCAGCTTTTCATTTCGAAGTCGAGATTTTAGAAGGGGATATAGGCGACAAGTAAAGATGGTCACAATCACAGTGGTGACATTGGAATTAGATTTAAAAAAAGAAAGAAATAGTAATCCAATTAAGAACGAGCCTTCCCCTTATAAAATATTTAAGCGATCTGCACCCCCCTCCCTCCTTCCCACCCTATGGCTGTGCCCAGGGCCGCCGAGAGAATTTATGGGCCCCTATGTAATATTATGCTCGGGCCACCCCACTCTTGAAAACTTTTTATCTTTACAAATCATTAATAGCAATTATTCTGGACACAATGATGACATTCAGAGGAAAAAAATCCTGTTGCGCAGTCAGGCATGCATTTTTTGCACCTTCCCTGTTCACATTCACTTTTACACCGACTTCAAACAAAGTTCTACTCCCTTTCTTAATAACTTCCAATTTTTTATTTCTCTCCTTGCTTCTCAGCTCCTGACTTATGCT
Organism: Ryuthela nishihirai; assembly: GCA_038380435.1. Taxonomy (NCBI): domain Eukaryota; kingdom Metazoa; phylum Arthropoda; class Arachnida; order Araneae; family Heptathelidae; genus Ryuthela; species Ryuthela nishihirai. The sequence continues at coordinate 4,285,587 of JAWZYU010000026.1, forward strand.
TATACTTGTCCATTGTTCAGTTAGACTATAACACCAATGAATATATCGTTTTACTAAACAAATGACAACGAAATGGTGAAACAAATGTGCCGACAAGAGACTTTTAAACTGTTATAATTTGTAACACTGACACACAGACCACAGACGATGTTGCTGGAACTCGAAACATGAACAATATACCTGATCGCACGGGTTGGGTTTGGGAGAGTCCAACTGTTGCTACTGCTGCAGGGGTGGGGTGATTAACAGGGAAAATACAAACAAATGATGTAAGTTAACGCGGACAAAAGATGTTAAATGGTTCGTTCAACTACTATTAATGAGATAATATGTCATAATCCAACTAGTGTTTCTTTTTAAAAGCATATTATAACCAATAATGTTCTTATGGAATTTTATAGGATCGATATATAGCTTAACTAAGAATAATTTTTGTAAGAAAAAGTAAAGAGTCATTTAATCTGACGGGCCCTTATTGCTGACGGGCCCCTATGCACTAGAACCCCTTGCCCCCCCCCCCCTGTCTTTGGCACAGCCTATGCCAAACAGGGGCAAGGGCGGCAACTATTGGTGGGGGGGGGGGACAAATTTAACCTAATGCACAATTTCAAATTAGTACACGGCCAATTTTTGTTACCATGTGCGAAAACTGGCTATTTTGTAGATTGCAAAGAAACTTACCAATGTTGCGAACATCCGGAAAATTATCTAGACACGGCCCCATCAACAGAAAGAAACATTTGTTAAAATTTTGAAGAGTGTTTCGATCCTCCTGTATGATCCCCCCATGTTTCGATCCTCCTGTATGATCCCCCCATGTTTCGATCCTCCTGTAAGCTGTCTTAGATGCGTCAGGACGCGGTAACAGAAGCAGAATCTTTAAATCAATCCCAGCATTCAACGATATGTGTGAGATCATTAATTAGAAACATGTATTCTCACGAAAAGCACCCGAAATTACGATTCCTCTGTTTCTCCTAAATTAGTGGATTTGATTGCATCGCTCCTTGAATGCGATCAAATCGGTCTCGCCATCTATTAGTTCCCAGATTCGAGTTCCAACTGGGCCAGCGCCGGGATTTACTCCGTTAACCCTCGGTGAAAAGAAAGCATCAATAGGCTCGGAAAGATTGCCGTCCTTCGGATAAGACGTTAAACCATGTCTCCTTTACAAGATATCCATATCTGTGCACGTTAAAGATCACATTTGATAACCTTGACGGAAAGCTCTTATCTGTCTCCTAGCAATCGTTCAGTGGATCCCCTTCCCCAACATTCTCTGAACCCCGTGATGTGGTGTGCATAAAAAGCGCCTCTCAGGTAAAAAAAAACAATCCCGATTTGTTTCGTGTAGCTCGCAGCTTTTGATCATTGAAATATTTTCTAAGAATAATTTGTTCTGCCATTTTGATAATTTTTAAATAATTATTTAAATCCAAAATGTATTGTTTAAATAACTAAAAAGTTCCTTTCTGTCTCTTTAACTGTACTAATATAAATTACTCAAAGCTGGCATTCCTTTCCTGGGGAATTGCAACTGTGTCCCGTTTTCGAACTTTAAAAAACGGGACGTACAGTTGCTCAAAAAAGTATCCAAACACTATGGTTGATTACAGAATTCAAAAAAAATATCTGGCAACGATTTTTTTAGAAATTAGTGATCTGGCAACCTTCGTGTCACGTGACACGAAGGTTGCCAGATCACTAATTTCTAAAAAAATCGTTGCCAGATATTTTTTCTGAATTCTGTAATCAACCATAGTGTTCGGATACTTTTTTGAGCGACTGTACGTATTTGATATTCGTAAAAAGGCCACCTTATCTTCAACGTACTCTTTGCATTGCTCTCCGGCACAGGGCATCATGGCTTAACCCTCAATGATTCGATGGAATCTGCTAACTGTAGTGTAAAAGTCTCAGAGCACCAATCATTCGTCAGAGCATTATGATAAATGCCTCTCAAGAATCAAGACGAGGTGAGGGAATAAACCACGATTAGAGCTACTGCGCAGTATTTTGGTCTTGCTAAAAGGAACCAATGCAATAAAACATTGTTGAAAGAGATTTTCTTAAAAAATCTCTTCCCATGAAACAAGAAGGAGGGCTCGGGATGGATCTCGGTCGTCATTTCCTGTCTGCCACGTGAAGCACAGAAGAAACGCGAAACATTTCCTCCGTCGCTCTGATCGACGCTTCCCAAGTCACATGATGTCTTTCCGCCGCAGCAGCTAGGGACAAGGGAGCACTTGGGAGTTCCGGTTGTCAATGCCACCCGACGGCGGACAGATGAACGACAATGGCACTATGGGAAAAGAGGGAGGCTGAGATGAGGAAGAAGATGCCTCCTCAGAGGATGCTCTTTGGGAGCGATGATGATGGTTCGGGGTTCGAATCCTGAATGAAATGTTGATTTTTGTGCATTCTAGTGTTCGATGAATTTGTTTTCTTTGCTATTTTTATGCTGCACGATGTATTGTTACACTTGATTATTATCGATATGCAAGAAACCAAAGGACGGTTTCAAGTTTTCCACACAAGGACCTCGAAGGCTCAGAGAAAGTTGGAGGAGGTAACCCACTGGACAGCTGTTGGGAGACAGACTCCCATCAAGGCTGTTCTCTAACGTGCACAGGGTATGGCTCCCCACACACAGTCCACGGCTTAACGTTCCATCCGACGGGTTGGGTTGTTTTACTCCTGAGCGGCACTTTTTTTGCACACCATGGGCTAAATGGCCAGGTCACAAGGACCCCAAAGGCTCAGAGAAGGTTGGGGGAAGGGACCCACTGGAACAGCTGTTGGGAAACAGATGGTAGCCTCCCATCAAGGCCATCCAGCGTGTTCTTTAAGGTGCACAGGGTACGGCTCTCTCCCGCACACGGGGCCACGGTTTAACGTCCCATCCGACGGACGGCGGCATTTCCAAGCCCATCGGCCATCCGACGGACAGCGGCTTTATCAAGCCCATCGGCGTCCTCTATTGACCGAGGACAGAGTTGGGTTTAGTGGAGATAAATCTAAAGGCTGGCCCATGAGGGACTGGGACCTTGGAACTGCAGATTACGATCTGGCATGCAACCGACTGAGCCAGTCCCCGCCCCCTTTGCGATGGCAGTGAAACTTGGAACTTTTGTAAATGGAATCGGAGGAGGACTGATAATTTTAGCTTCAGACAGCGTCTTCAGTGTTTTTGACTGTGAATAACGTTAAACTGAAGGCGTCATCAACTGCCATTATTACAGCATATTATGAAGTGTGGATGAACCACGGATCAGCGAATAGAGTTGTGAACAATGTACCTAAAAGCTTAAGGAGAAGGAGTAGGTTTATCATCATGAGGTGGGTGGACAGTGGGAAACAGCAGATCATTAGAATTGGCTTGATATGGTTAAATGCAGCATCTGTTTATTCAGGATAGAAGGAACAAAATTTTACATTTCCGATCGGACTTTCATACTTTCTAAACTAGTCGCTTAATGGTTATGTATGCGAGTTCTTTGAATTTCAGGGTCTTCAATCTGATCATTGTACGGTAAAATGGTCGATTTCAAGTGATTTAACCGATTCCTTCGCTTTATAATACGTTGTACTAAGATTTAAAAAAAAGGCTCCATACATGTGAAGAACGTGAAGAATGTGAAGAACGTCAAGGAAAAGCCTTATTCTGAACTTTGAAGAGATACTTTTAGGATACTAAGAAATTGAAGATGAGTCAAAGTTCTCGACCAAATTTCTGAATTCCGATTTTTTTTTCAACGTTATTCGTTCAGTAGTTAAAGAATTACGGAAACCGGAATATTTAACAGCAGTAGCGATCTTCCGATAATATTTATACAAAATTGATGAAAACTGAATCGTCATAAAACTTATAGAGACATTAAAAAAACAATATTCTTTCAAGCTGCTGCTTGCCACAGAGGTCTGACAGGACCCTGCTAGAGTAATATGCCATAGTGGAAAGTCTGTGAGGATGGCGGGACCTCAGCAGAAAAGCCACACAAACTTCTATGCCTTTACCCGGTGCTCGAACCCAGGTCCTCTTTGATCAGCAGACAAGTGTGCTACCACTGGGCCACGGAACGACTGTTTTTTAGTAAACGATTTCATATTGCAATTATTATTTATGCTTTTAATAACTTTTGAGATAAAATATTATAAATTTCAAAGCTACGACTTTTAAATGTTGCACGAGTATTCAAAAATCAAGATTTATGGTTATTGGATTCAGTTCTTGAAATTATCTTTATCCACATTTTCCGATACAAAGCCTAGTTTAAAAGTAATGAATCTTTTAAGACCATAATAGATACTAAATTTTAGTTAAAACATTTGTTAGAAACTCCTGATTACGCCACGTAGCCAGAATATTTGGAAATGGGGAAGGTAGGGGGGGGGGGGGGTGAGGAAATAAATTGACGAACTGACGATGTCTTAAGAGTAAAATTTCTCCAAGTGGGGAGTTTATCTTCCCATCAAGCCTTTATTACGCCTCTGGGTTTAATAATGAATCAGACATAACAAAAGCGGAATTTTATCCAGCCATTTCCTAGGTTCCTTATTTTGTCACGAAAATACAACAATCATACGATATGCCAATTATTGGCTTTGTTGTGTATTACAGCGGAAGTATGTTTGAAGTGTAAAGCTATAAATGTGCAAAGGAACTAGATTATTTTCTAGAGAAAGAAGTCGACAAAAGAAAAAGTAAAAGTAAGGAAGAGATAAATATGATCATAAGGCAAGAGAAAAAAAAATGTCCGGCAAGAAGAAAAGAAGGTCCGAGAGTGTTCCCTGCATGAAGAAAGATTTGTCAGTCAATCAGATTCTCCCAATCAGGGTTGATCTGGACAAACAAGAGTCGCTCACCAGTCCATAGGATGGCTCGTTGTGGACATTGGAGATACGTGTCTGATGTCGGCAGTTGGTCCTCTCAGATGTTTGTTCTTTTCTTCATGTTCGCCTTGGGAGCCAAGGTAACCCGACGAACAAGGCAAAGTCCATGCATGGGGAGATCCTGGTCGATAGCCGATATCATGCCTCTCTTCTTCTTACAGAAGCACCCTTGAAGTTAGTGAGAACGATCCAAATGGAAGGTCATTGCAGATACTGAGAAACAGAAGTGCGTTTCAAAGACGTTTGCAAGAAGGATATATTTACTAAAAAAAAAGTTTGAATTTTGATGCTGTGTTGTTTTACTTCTGAGTTGCTCATTTTTGCGCACAGTGTGTTAAATGGCCAGGTCACAAGGACCCCCAAGGGCTCAGAGAAAGTTGAAGAAAGAGATCCACTAGACAGCTGTTTGGTGGACAACGGTCAAGGCCATCCAGCGTGTTTTATCGTGAGCTCTCTTCTGCACATGGGCCTTAACGTTCCAAAATACGGCTGACGTCTTTTCCAAATCCAACGGTTTCCGCCTTCTCACCGAGGGCAGGGGTTTAGCAAAGATAAATCAATGCTGGCACGGGTAGGACTCGAACCTGTTTTTATAGATTACGAGGTACCGACCGAGCCCAAACCCTCGCTCCAATAAGCTTGAGAACCGATGAACTTATCTTTTGCTGAGGGTCGTTTTGATTTTAAGTTGGCAGATTATTTATTATATGTAAGCATCAACCATAATACTAAAAGGAAATTTTTCTCTTAAGGAGTATCTTCTGCTTTTTTTCTTTTTCTTATTGAAGGTGGGAGGGGGGGGGGGAGAGCACGCGTCTCCCACTAGTAATTTTAAGTTGAAAATCGTCGTATTGAAACATGCGAATCATGTGAACTGACTAGTTTGAAGTAAACGCACACCACTTTCCTTCTCATATCCCTCTAAAGTAATCAATCCGAGTGCAGAATGATGGTTTTGTGTGCCATTTCCACACTCTCGACATCCTCGATGACGACCGAAGCTGCTGTTAGTGTCAGTCCTCTGCCGGACCTCTCCTGACCGCTCGCCCTGACACCGTCACTGACACAAAGGGCGAATGAAGCGACTAATCTCCGCGATTCACGAGACGCCTTCTTCATTGTCTCCCCTGGGGCTATAATCCATGGCACGTTGCTCCCGTATCCAAAAGCTCTGCTTCCTCCTCCTCCTCTGCATCCAGTCTCCATCCATTACATTGGAAAGCTCCAAGTGAATGAAGAAAAGAAGTGGGGACAGTCACGATATCGAGAAAGCATTACAGTGAAGCGGAGCTAGCCAAAATGCTATTAGAGGGAAAGTTAATATTAAGTTGAATGCTGTGGTCCGTCCCATGGCCGAATGGTTAGCACGCTTGGCTACTGTTCTAACTGACCTGGGTTCGAGTCCCGGGTAATGGATGTAGGTGTCGTTTTTCTGCTGAGGTCCTGCCACCCTCTCAGATCTTCTACACTGACATATAAACCGACAGGCTCCTGTCAGACCTCTGTGGCAAGCAGCTGCTTGAGGGGGTATTTTTTTTTCTGGGCAAATAAGTGTAATGGCGCATCCAAGGGTGCGCCATTACACTTCTAGCGTCAAATTTCGTTACCACACAGAGTCTCGACTAACGAAAACCATTTCCATATATTTAAACTATTTAATAAACATGCTGGCAGAATATACAATGTAAATAGGGTTTGTAAAACACTCCCTCAGTGTACATCCATCCCTGCCCTTCACCGTCGAAAATTCGAACCCTATTTACATTACATATTCTGCCAGCATGTTTATTAAATAGTTCAAATACATATGGAAATGGTTTTCGTTAGTCGAGACTCTGTGGGTAACAGAAATATGAGAACAAAAGTCAATATAATGAGTCAATAAAATTCTGATAGTGATTAAAAACTTGCTTATGATAAAATGTTCAGATAATAATACTCCCCCCCCCCCCGAACGCTTCCCACACACGCAAGATCTCTTACCTCGCGGGATACTAATTACATCACTGCAACCCTAAATATAATCTACAGAAGGGGTAGGGTTGGCTGGGTCGGTAGCTTACCAGGCTCGTAATCTGCAGTTCCCAGGTTCGAGTCCCAGCTGGGTCAGCGTTGAGATTTATCTCCGCGAAATTCCCCGCCCTGCCCACGGTCAGTAGGGGTCACCGATGGGCTTGGAAAGACAGCCGTCCGTCGGATGGGACCTTAAGTCGTGACGCCGTGTGCGGGAGAGAGCCATACCCTGTTCACGTTAAAGAACACGCTGGATAGCCTTGACGGGAGGCTACCATCTATCTCCCAACAGCTGTTCCAGTGGGTCCCCTCCCCCAACCTTCTCTGAGCCTTCGAGGTTCACGTAACCTGGCCATTTAGCCCATGGTGGGAAAAAAGTGCCGCTCAGAGGTAAAACAACCCAATCTATAATCTACTGAAAAAATCCCGCCATCTCGTTATCTAGGTGGACTATACTATAGTAAATCTCTCCATGGCCCCCACAAAGCAGGGGGGGGGGGGGCTGACAAGGCTCTAGCCCGGGGGCCTGGGATTAGAGAGGGGGCGGTTTGGCGGATCGGCCAGCTAAATGAGATGAACAGAAGACAAAAAGCCACTTTATAAAATATTGACTTTTGTCCATCTAACCAAAATTAATTATTTTATTAGGCACATTACATTTTCCTTTCATCATACCGAGTGGAATGCAACCTCAAATTCCCGAAAACCGAAAAACTTCTATAGAACCTGAAGAAGATTTCAGAATTTCCGTAGTTTACCGAGTATTGGATTTTATTATCAATGATTTAAAGACAATATTTGAAGCAGCAGATACCATATGTGAATTATTCTGACCCATTTTGAACTTCCAGAACTTAGACGAAGGTCAACTTAGCGCAAAAGCAGCAAAACTTGCAAATGCATTATGGGAAAGATCTGTCAGAAGACTTGCTGCATGAAATCCTTCACCTTAAAAGCATTCACAAGACAGTTTTCGGCACTGAAAGAAACCTGATTAGACTTCTGAATGCAATTTACGACAAAAAACTGCAAGGTATATTTGCCAAAATCTGCCTCGCCATTGAACTGTTTTGTATAGTACCAGTTCCTGTTTCTTCAGCTGAAAGATCGTTCAGCAGACTGGGAATTGAAAACGTGGCAAAGAAGCACAACTAGTCAAGAGCGACTTCATCATTTAGCAATTTTGTGCACCGAAAATGATTTAGCTAAGCAAGTTGATTTTACGGAAGTTATTGAAAAATTTGCGACGACCACAGCTAGAAAATATACTTTGAGATAATTTTTCATGTTACTGTAAGTTTTTATTATGCAAATCCATATAGTTTTTTTAATAAATATAAATTACTATTGTGTCATTATTTAAACTGACTTATTTTATCCTAAATCCTGTCTTAGCGGTAGGTAGGGGGCCCGACAAAGATCCTGGCCTGGGGGGCCCTGGATCTCTCTCTCGCACCTAAAGCTAAGTGCAAATAAAAGTTTCCTTCGTCCACGTGATGCTCAGCGTGTGTTGGCAGACTGCGACGTCAAGACTTCCGTACAGCATATGGCGTCTGGCCTCGGTAGAAGGCTAATGCGGTGGCCACTAAACGATCGGTTAGAAAGGGCACGACGAAACAAATGGCCCGTGAACACGCTCCCTACCAGCTTACGGCAATAATACTTGGGGTGGAAACGTGTTTATGCTAATGGAGTATTACTGCCGACCTACTGGGTGTGAATTACTGCCCTTTTGTATGCAGATTAGAGCAGTGAACTGTTCCGCGCAAGGACCCGGATGAGGTGTCTTAATTATTTTGTGGGGCCCTTTGTGACTTGACAACCGGATCATGATCTTATTAATGCAGTTTCACCATCGGGTCATGAAGAGGGTAATTATTGACGAAAGTCTGTCCATTGGGAGATAGGTCAATATAATCACAAAATAGAAACACTACGTCTTTGAATAACAATTGAAAAATTGAGTTGAAAAAAAAAATGGAATGTGCTAATTGGGATTCGAACCCAGGTCTCTCAGAAGCATGTCGGGCGTCTTAACTGCTAGACCATGGTGGAACTGACCATCCCTTCAACTGAGTGACCACTGGTGACCAACAGGAAGACGCTGAAGGTAGGGTTAGTTTCTTGGTGGTCTAGCGGTTAAGACGCCCGGCATGCTTCTGGGAGACCTGGGTTCGAATCCCAATCAGCACATTCCAGTTTTTTTCAAGTGTTCCTTGTCTACAGTACTTTTTCTGTGATAATTTATTACTGAATTGGATAACAACAGTGAAGTTTGCGAGGCTTAGTTGTTTTACCTCTGAACTCATAATGGGCTAAATGGCCAGGTCACAAGGACCCCGGGGCCCAGAGAGGGTTGGGAGAACACCCATCTCGACAGTTGCTGGGAGATGGATGGTATTTACGACAATTGACTGAATTCTCTTGACGGATGGCTACCATCCGTCAAGAGAATCCAGCGTGTTCTTTAACGTGTACAGGGATATGGCCTTCCCACACAAGGGACCACGGTCCTTCCAAGCCCATCCGTGCCTCTCATTGATCGAGGGAAGGACGGGGAGTTTTGCTGAGATAAATCTTAACGCTGGCCCAGTTGGCACTCGAACCTGGGAACTACAGGTTACGTTGGGTTGAGCTGCTTTACCTCTTCAGAGGCACTTTTTTCCACACAATGGGCAAAATGGCCTGGTCACAAGGACCCGAAGGCTCAGAGAAGGTTGGGGGAGGGGACCCACTGGAGCAGCTGTTGGGAGACAGAACACGCTGGATGGCCTCCCGTCAAGGCCATCCAGCGTGTTCTTTAACGTGCACAGGGTATGGCTCTCTCCCGCACAAGGGCCCACGGCTTAACGTCCCGTCCGACGGACGACGGCCTTTCCAAGCCCATCGGTGTCCCCTACTGACAGTGGGCGGGGCGGGGAGTTTTGCGGAGATAAATCTTAACACTGGCCCAGCTGGAACTCGAACCTGGGAACTGCAGATTACGAGACTCGCAAATGAGCACCCCCCCCACCCCGCCCACCACATTAGTCAGGAGTTGGAATATGAAATGAATTATTAACAAACTTTTTGTCCGTTACATTTCAAAAGTGTCTCAGTGAATCATTCGAAAACTTTTCAAAAGAATGAAGACACATGGGAACTGGGAGCTTTTCGAATTTCGTTCAAAATTGTATTAATTGGAAACAAATATGAAATAAATATTAATTCCCTTTAAATTGTTTAATTTCTTTACAACGACTTTCTCAGCGAGTTAGTGAATCAATTCCATCTAATGATATAGGTATGACGATTTATAGTGTTAAAAATTATCCAAAAATTATGTTTGAAAGAATTTGATATTTCTCCACAGTTATGCTCGTTTCCAAGCAGAAAAGGTTTTGCTATTTTTCAAATTTAGAGACTTCTGATGATGAAAATTCAAGCTACTGAAAGATTCGAAAAATATGAATGGCAATAGTTTATTAATGACTCTCGCACCAAAAGATAATTTATTTATCTATTAAAAAAATGAATGGCTAAAGATAGTAAAATGAAACAATAACTCTTTCTTTTTTTGAAAACGAGCTAAAAATAATAGGCCATTGAAAGATGCGAAAAAAAAAATCCTAGAAACTAAACAGGTACTTTTCGGTTATCTCCGGTTTTCGGTTTTCTTGGAGACTTTTTTTTTTTGGAAAAAATGGCAGTTTTTGATGGAGTCAGGAAGGTTAATGAGTAATTTAGGGGTGAGTTATTTGAGCTATAAGATTTTTTTTTTGTTGTTGTTGTTGTTGTCTCTGATGAGATTATTTAGTTTCGGGGGATTTTTTATACTTCGGCCGGCAGTACACTTTCCGATTTTCATGTTTTCGGTTTGTGTTGTCTGCGAGGACATTTAGTTTTGGGGGCTTTTTCATAATTTGGTCGGCAATGCACTGTTGCCGATTTTCATGCTTTTTGGTATGTGTTGTCTCCGATGAGATTATTTAGTTTTGGGGGCCTTTTAATAATGTCGGTCGATGATGTTCTTGGTTTACTTTGGTGTTTATTTTTCGTCGCCAAGAAAATGTGACTGCAGATATTCGAAAAGTACCACTAAACAGCCAGTTTAAAACGAAATTGATGAAAAATTAATATATATATTAGTTTACTCTGAAGTACTTTATAAAATCATGGATGCAAAAAATGAGTTACATATATTTTTGTTTACACTAAAGAAAGATTTGAAAAGATATTCATGGGATATTGCCTGTTGGATTCTTAACGTTGGGTTTCCCCCCCCCCCCCCAACCTCTTTCCTCTTTAGTAGGGAGAGGGATGGCTCCGTTCTGCATTTCCAGGTTTGGACGATTTTCTGCATCGCATCTTTCAATAGGCAAGAATTTTTTTAATTTAGAAGTGCCTTTTCTGCTGAGGTCCTGCCATCCTCTCGGACCTTCTACTATGGCATATAAACTGACAGGCTCCTGTCAGACCTCTGTGGCAAGCAGCTGCTTGAGGGGGTATTTATTTATTTTTTTTTATAATCTCCAGTGGTTGAGTGGGGCGGGGGTGGCTCAGTCGGTAGCGCGCCAGGTTCGTAATCTGTAGTTCCCAGGTTCGAGTCCCAGCTGGGTCAGCGTTGAGATTTATCTCCGAAAAATTCCCCGCCCTGCCCACGGTCAGTAGGGGACCATGTGACCTGGCCATTTAGCCCATAGTGTGCAAAAAAGTGCCGCTCAGAGGTAAAACAACCCAATCCAGTGGTTGAGATAAATAAGTTAGGGAAAACTTCAAAGCAGTGCGTGCCGCCTCTCCATGCACACACCGGCCATTGTCTTGTAAAATTATCGACGATGCTTTAAGAACACAAATAGCAAATCACAAACGATGTGATGATCGCAATCTGCAGTCGTAAAGAACAGAATTAAATTTATCTTGCATTATTTTAATTCGAAAAATGCGCAAAAGATGGGAGGGATGGGAATAAGGTAGGAGTCGATCAAAAGAGTCAGGGAACCCATTCCTGCTGAAAAACGAAATGGCTGAGGATCGCCTTTCCTAAACGTTCTCATTCTACTCGTAGTATCGAGTTGTTTGAAAGAGTCTAATCATTTCTAACTTGTCAATAAAGTTTGGTGGCTTTTTTTAGAAGTTTCGCTTTTATGGAGATTCATTAAAGATGATTAAGGGATCTTTGAAGGGATTTTTTTTAAAAGAGATTCATTAAAGAGGTTTAAGGGCAGGATTCATCGAATAAACAACTCAACAAAAAAATCGCCGACGATATCAGCATCAACAAACGGTATAACCGAAACATTCGAAAAACTCTCCAACAGCAGTTTCGATCGCCAACCCGAAGAGTGTCGAATGATTCCGAAGGTCCCTTCGGGCTAAGAATCGTAACCACTTTCCATGCCTCGCGAGATCGGACAGAAGGGCTGGTTGGTGTCTATACAGAAAGGAAGCGCCATCTTTCGGGTGGATTGTTGTGTCGCTCACTCATCACGACGATTGATTAATCCAATTGACGGCTGGGGCTAATGCGATTGGGGGCGAGGCCCAATCTGGTTACCTCAGTCGCGCTGCGCCGTCGAGACGAAGGGTCACCCAGGGGCCCCCGATGCTCGCGCCCGGGGCTGTGTGCATTCTTCATTACCTATGATTGACTCGCTGGTTTTTTGGTCGCAGGGGGGTGGAGGGTGTTGCACGAGGTGAGGAGGAGCGCATGCGTGGCCCAATGAGATCTAACTGATGAATCGAACCGTTGCACACTGGGCGATGCTGTCAGATTTTGTTCTTCGGATCCCTCGAGTTGGATATTTCTCTTTGATATTCAAGTCGCAAATCTCGGAGAAGCTCGGCGACGAATTGCTCCTTGAAGTGCAGTTACCGCGGGAAATCTCTGTGTTGGTGTGTTTTTTTCCTTCGCTTGTGATCGTTTCTTTTAATTTTAGGAGATTCTCCTTTTGAATTGACTCAGTGATTAAGAAATTATATTTGAGAGTCTGTCTCGGAATATGGCAAGTGTGTGCTTAAAATTTTCTCTTATTGCACTTCTGGTCAAAAGTTAAGATCGCTAAAATGTGTGAAACTGAAAGAATAAACACGTGACCTCTAGCAAATAGGGGAGGTTCGTTTTCAAAGAGAAGGAAGTTTGTTTATTTGGTGCAAATGGTAACTAATGGATGATTGGGAAAAATGCAAATAGTAATGTCTATTTAGTCCCTTTAATATACGAGTTTTTTTCATTAATCTCTCTTAAAACAAAAAAAAAACTTGAATTTTTCGCATCCCCCCCCTGGGGGTAAGAGGGCAAATCACATCTGCGAACGTAAGCTGCTCTTGACCTTCACACTTAATAGCAAAATTTTAAATTTCTAGCATAAATAGATCGCTTGCAATATTCGTTTAAATTTTGTATTTGCCAACTTTTCCCACCGTTAGAGAGCGCTATTGAATTTATTTTCGGTTTTTAGCACCCTCTAACAGTGGAAATTGGAACTAACGGATGATTCAGAGAATGCGAAGAGTAATATTATATTAGTTGTCATGACGCAGCACGAGAGGAAGAGCATCTCTGTGTGCAGACCTCATTGCAGTCAAAGAAATCTTCCCAGAGACAATAATCTCCGCTGAACCTCGACGCTGTCTGTCCTCGGTGAGAAATGAGACAGCTAGGGTTTCGAAAGGCCGCCGGAAGGAGCATCAAGTTCTGGCTCCGAGTGCGGGAGACCAATACCTCTGCGCCCGTTAAAGATCATTCTGGGTGTCTTTGACGGGAGGCTACCCTCTCTCTCCTAACAGTTGTTCAGTGGGTCTCCTTCACCACCCTACTCTGAACCCTTGTGGCCTGGTCATTTAGCCTATTGTATGTTTCCCCACCCTGCCCACGGTCAGTAGGGGACACCGATGGGCTTGGAAAGGCCTCCGTCCGTCGGATGGGACGTTAAGCCGTGGCCCCGTGTGCGGGAGAGCCATACCCTGTGCATGTTAAAGAACACGCTGGATGGTCTTGACGGGAGACTACCATCTGTCTCCCAACAGCTATTCCAGTGGGTCCCTCCCCCAACCTTCTCTGAGCCTTTCGGGGTCCTTGTAACCTGGCCATTTAGCCCATGGTGTGCAAAAAAGTGTCACTCAGAGGTAAAACAACCCAACCCAACAACCTATTGTATGCAAAAAAGTGCAGCTCAGATAAAAAACAACCCATGGAACTGTTTTCTTTTTTTGTGTGTGTTGCCAGTGCCTGTATATCATAATGGTAAATGGTTTTATCTCTGTGTTCCATTTGGTGTCATTTAGGTAAAACACAAGAAATAAATTTCCCGAATTACAATGGCACTCAACAAAATCTCCGAAGTTAAGTCGTCTTTATTATTTTTCCTGTAAAAAATGACCGAGTAACAGTGCTGACTTGTTCTTCCATTCCATCAGAAGATGAAGTTGACAAAAGTTCCGTATTTTAATCGACCAGGAAATTCATGTAATTTTGCAAGTACCGTGACAGCCCAAGTTGGTGGATTCCATCTGGCAGTTGCCAGTTTTGGTACAGCCTCTTCCGAATCACGTGCCTGCACAAGTGCTGCAGGGACGGAGGCTTCGGACGTCCGTAACCCCTCTCAGGGAAGATGGAGTCGAAGAAGGGGATGAGCACGTCTGCATCCGGCAACGACTCGAGCACGTTCAAGGATTTGGCTCCGCACAGTTTGGAAGTGGTGACGTAAGGATTGGGAGAGGACTGCAGCAAGAGGTCGTATTTTGCACACGAATCCTTGAGACTGTCTGTGAGCTCATGCACAGGAGCAAGGGAATTCCAATTGAAGCGGCCAGAGAAAGTGATGAAGAAGATTATGAGGGAGAGGCCCAGGATGAAGAGAGGATGCACTTCGTTGGGATTGTCTTTGTCGACGAAGCTGGAAGAGGAAGGATTTCAGTCTCATTTCTTTACTCTGTCGTTTATTGTATGGTCAATTAACATCACAAATAAAGTTTAACTTGAGTCACTAAAGACTTTTTTTTTTTCATTCGTTGCTGATAATTTTTGAGATATTAAATAATAATTATAAATTTATTCCATATTCATTCGCAAAACTTTACGTCACAAACAGTTTGCAATGAAATTTTTTGAATGGAAACTGAAAAAGGAAAATAAAAAAAACTAAATAATAAATAAAATATAAATACCCTCTCAAGCAGCTGCTTGTCACAGAGGTCTGACAGGAGCCTGTCAGTTTATATGCCATAGTAGAAGGTCTGTGAGGATGGCAGGACCTCAGCAGTAAAACGACACTAAGACAAAAAAATAATTTTTGTATCTAATAAATATTACCAAGGAGTCTGACAAACCCGTCCAGGCAATTAAATAAGTTTAATGCAGACAAATAAGTAGGCAACATTGCTAAAAAAAAAATAAAAAATTACTATTTCATATTTCAATACGTTAAATGAAAATTAAAACTAGTTCTTAATATAATCTGAATATTGAAGCTCTGGAATCTTCAAGTAGCGAACATTTTTGCAGCTAGGGGCAAAAATTTGTTTCTGACAGACATTTGTAATAACCTTCAGGCCAACATAAGCTAGCCCTGATTCTCTAGAATAATATGACTTAGATAAACAAAAAAGTAAAGTGAATTAATGAATTAAATTCGAAATATCGGTGGAATTAATTTCGTCAGATTATCTCGATTAGATTAGGCCTAGGTAAGATCTAAATTTTGGGGTCCTCTATCATCATATTATATAGAAACATCAATCGAAATGTTAGAATATTTGGGTTGGGGTTGGGTTGTTTTACCTCTGAGTGGCACTTTTTTGCACAACATGGTCTAAATGGCCAAGTCACAAGGACCCCGAAGGCTCAGAGAAGGTTGGGGGAGGGGACCCACTGGAACAGCTGTTGGGAGACAGATGGTAGCCTCCCGTCAAGGCCATCCAGCGTGTTCTTTAACGTGCACAGGGTATGGCTCTCCCGCACACGGGGCCACGGCTTAACGTCCCATCCGACGGACGGCGGCCTTTCCAAGCCCATCGGTGTCCCCTACTGACCGTGGGCAGGGCGGGGAATTTTGCGGAGATAAATCTCAACGCTGACCCAGCTGGGACTCGAACCTGGGAACTACAGATTACGAGCCTGGCGCGCTACCGACTGAGCCAAACCCGCCCCCTATGTTAGAATATAATTTTAATCTAGTGGGAGGGTCTGTAAGGAGGAGGGAGGGGTTTTTTTACCTTGTCAAGGTTGGCACTTCCTCCTCCCTCATCTACGCATATACACTGAATGCTCAATGAATTATGACCACCTCCCTCCATGTTATATAACTGGGAGCTAACTTCGAAGCTCTAAAACTTCTAAAAAAGAGTTTTATGGCAGAATGGGACTGGAGGTAAATTTAATATCTCAATCAAATCTTAATTTAATCAAATCTATCTGAATCTCGATTCTCAATAAAGTTCGCTCTGCACTTAAAGAGTTTGGAATATTTGAAAACAGCAATGCCTAACATTCAGTTTAACTCAGAAGTTATGATTTTAATAAGAAGTATTATTTCACACCATTTAATACAACAGATGTATATTTGAAAAGCTAATGTTAATAATTCTTCGATATTTTTCGAAGACTGGCATTGTTGCTGTTAAATATTCAAAGTCCATACGTTATTGAAAATCGAGATTTGGATACATTTGATTCAGATCTTTATCTTCCGTTACATTCTCTCATAAAACGCTCACTAGAAGTTGTAGAGACTTCGAAGTTAGCTTCCGCTGACATAACACGGAGGGAGGTGGTCATAATTTAATGAGCACTCAGTGTACATTTACAGTCGCTCAAAAAAAAATCCGAACAGTATGGTTGATTACAGAATTAATAAAAAATATCTGGCAACGTTTTTTTATAAATTAGTTATCTGGCAACCTTCGTGTCATGTGATTACAGAATTCGGAAAAAATATCTTTTTTTTGCTGTGAACGGTAACTGCACACGCTCCAGTTTGCTCTGAACGGTAACTGCACACGCTCAATGTTTCTATGAGTGGGCCCACACGATCCAGGTCTTTGTGAGCTTACACGATCCAATGTGCTGTGAACATTAACCGCAACCGCTCCAGTTTGCTATGAACGGTAACTGCACACGCTCCATATTCATTGCATTATATTTTCGTACGCAATATATATATTAAAAAATATCCGAACACTATGGTTGATTACAGAATTCAGAAAAAAAAATATCTGGCAACCTTCGTGTCACGTGACACGAAGGTTGCCAGATCACTAATTTCTAAAAAAAAATCGTTGTCAGATATTTTTATGAATTCTGTAATCAACCATAGTGTTCGGATATTTTTAGGAGCGACTGTACTGATACTTGATATGTATTCTTACAATGTGAATGGAAGTAATCTGCCCAATTCTTTGATTAGAGAGCCAGGCGTCCAGACCTGGAAGCATATGTAATCGGTCACCAACTAACTGTAAGCATCAACGTCGCTAATGGTCAAGATGGGGGTCAGTTTAATGAGGCCTGTTTGGCGGCAATCGGGGCGAATGAAACTGCTGATTAAAAGTGCTAGGCTAATGCGTTTGAACCCAGGTCGAAACCGAAATCGGAATTCGGTGTTATTCGCATTTTAAAAATGATGTATGTAAACACGAAGCATAATGAGTTGCTTTAATATGAAAGGTGTTTAATTTCATTATCATTTAAATTTTTATATTTTAGTGGATACTTAATCTAAAATCGATTCTGACCTCACTCCATACTGCAGCAACGTGAGGAGAGTATTTCCATCCGAATTTAGGAGCGGGTTGTAAATTTGCCCTGGGTGGACGTCGGACAGGGCCTCGGTGAGTCTCCGACCCCCGAAGGTCAACCTCTGAGCCTTCGCGTGCTGCAGGAAATAAGTGACGTAGTCTAAGCACGTGAGTCCCATGCTCTTCCTCTCCAGCAGGACATCCTCTTTCAGTTTCTTCGGCACGTTCAGGGCCTTGACAAAGAATTTCGGGATGCTGGACTTCTTCTTCTTGTATTCGTATTGCAAGTGATAGATGGAGCGGAGCACTTTGCCGACGAGGGCGCTGTCGTCGATCTGTCTCTGGAAGCAGAAATTGGGGAGTTTCTCCTGGATGACCCTGAACAAGGTGCAGGAGTCAATGAAGAACTTGAATTCGTAGGCGAAAGACAACAGATCATAGATCATCGGTTCTGGTGGACTGAGGGGATCCGAATGAATCAAGAGACAGAAAAGTTTCACGAAATCTTTCGTCAAGTCTTTCTCTTCTTCATCTGAAGAGAAGGTCCTCGGATCGGAGAGGTTCAGATCACTGCATACCTGACCTGATGCGGAGTTGAGTGGAGCATTCATTTTCTCTTCCTTTGAATTGAGATGGTGGCGGAAGAGGTGGATCTGGTCGCCTTGGATAGGAACGAAAATTTTTGGTTCTTAAGAGGCTTTATGCGTTTAAAGCATGCCTGTTGAATTTTTTTCCTCTAAAACCTAACTAGATGGATTTTGAATTTTGTGAGATGAACGGAAAGGAAGTTTCCATGGCAACAGATGCAATTGCTTGCTCTGTTGCGAGATAATGTGGGGTGAAGTTTCTCTTGCTTGTTGCAAGAAGACGATCTTCGGCGCCAGCTGCTGTTTGTTGCAAATAATGGCAGACGGTCAAAGTCATCGGAAGCAAATTCTGCAATGACAGCAGAGTCGATGTTGAAAAATACTGAATTAGTAATATTTAGGCGAGTTAATTTTAAAGAAATATTAGGGAAAATATACTCTTATTATTTGCATATTAATAGAGATAAAGCCGATTTTTATTGTAAATAATTTAATTATTTTGATTTTTTTTTCTGCTTTTAAAAATACCCTTATTTGAAGAATCTGGCCTAAGAGTGTAGCAACGTTACTGTGACGTCATTCGCGACAATAACTGTCGTGAATTACGTCACAATGCTGCCATCGAGAGTTGCCATTAACAAAAGCGAAACATTACCCTATTTTTGCCGATATTATTCGGCTTATACCAGGGGTGTCAAACATATGGCAAGATAGATCATTCATTATATCTGGTCACAACAATTTTGTAAACCATGAATAGTATACGACCTGAAGTTTTTTTTTTTAGCAAAGGTTGGGTTGTTTTACCTCTGAGCGGAAGTTCATTGCACAGAATGGGTTGAGTGGTCAGGCCACAAGGGCTCAGAGATGGTGGAAGTGGAGTCACTGGACAGCTGTTATGAGACAACATCCGGCCCCTCAAGGCCGTCCAGCGTGTTCTTTAGTGTACACGGAGTATGGCTCTCTTGCACACGGGGCCATGGGCTTAACGTCCCATCCGACGGACGGCGGCCCCTTTCCAAGTTCATCGGTGTCCCTTACTGACTGAGGTCAGGGTGGGGGTTAGCAGAAGTCAGATTACGAGCCTGGATCGCTACCGACCAAGACAACCCCATTCCTTTATTAGATGAGACTTCGAAATTAAGAAAAGCGAAAACTTTATTTCGGTAAGCCTTAAATGTCGTCCCGTGGCCGAGTGGTTAGCGCGCTTGGCTGCAAATCTAAGGGAACTGGGTTCGAGCGCCCGGTAAGGCATGGATGTATGTGTCGTTTTTCTGCTGAGGTCCTGCCATCCTCTCAGACCTTCTACTATGGCATATAAACTGACAGGCTCCTGTCAGACCTCTGTGGCAAGCAGCTGCTTGAGGGGGTATTTATTATTTTTTTTTATATTAAGCCTTAAAGGCAGGTATTAATTCAAATCAGAATATGCATAATCAGAGCTAATCACCGTTTGACTATGAGTTGATGGTTTCCGTAATTATGTGGTTGTTTTAAATGAGATGCGCCTGAACTTTATAATTACGGTTGATTCAATTCTTATTTCATAAAATTGAATTCGAATATTAAATTAAGAAACTACTCAGATTACATAAAAAAAATTTTTTTGTTTCACTCCTTTTTTCAATTTAATAAACATATTTACTTACTAAAAAGCATTTTTCTTTAGGCATACTTGTACAGCTTGGTGGAGAGGGGGGGGGGGGCTAGTCTCTCCTAGAAATTCTAAAACAGTAAAAATTTAGATTATAATTGATACGATTTTTAGATATAGTACATTATATGTTAATCCATATATTATTTCAATTGCTCGTAATTATACATTTTACCAGCATTAAATATAGAGTTCTTCTAACCCTTTTTTTATATTTATATCCCCCCCCGCAGATATTTGGAATTTAGCCCCCCTCGAAAATATTTTCTGGCTCCGTGTCTGGCTGTCACTCTTTCGTCTTTTAAAATTAATATGATAAGTAACTGATTTAAATATTGCCAGTTCGCGTTTATTTTGTTCAACTTTTTGGAGCTTATATAGGAAGACAATGCTTAAAATACCCGGGATTTTTTTTTTCTCCATTTGAAAATGATGTTTGCTTCAGGGAGCGCCTCGTGGCATCGTCTTCCTAAGCGATCCCCTCCACCTCGGTCCCATTGGTCACAGTGAGGCGACAACGGCACGCCCTGCGCTCAGTCTGTTGGCGTCACTTTTGACCCCTGCGGCCGTAAAATCCGAACAAATCATCCAACGGATGTCAGACGATTTCTTCTTCGCAGAAGTCACTCGGCTACTTCGTTTCCAATCTTTCATCCGTATCCAAAGGAAACGCCATTCTTATGAACGAATAGCTCCTCCAACCAAATGGGAAGCAATCAAGAATTTGTATGACTATATATCCCGTGGCCGAGTGGTTAGCGCGCTTGGCTACTGATCTACGGGACTCTGGGTTCGAGCCCCGGGTAAGGCATGGCTGTTTGTGTCGTTTTTCTGCTGAGGGCCTGCCATCCTCTCATACTTTCTACTGTGGCATATAAACTGACAGGCTCCTGTCAGACCTCTGTGGCAAGCAGCTGCTTGAGGGGGTATTTATTATTTTTTTTTTTTATATAAAAAGGTTGAGAGTAAAATACGAAACAATTTTTGGGGGGCCATTTTGTTTGGCTCTTTCTCCCACACATAATCCTCAAGCAGCAATGGGCTACGGAGGTCCAACCACACAATGCCATTTAATCCATACAAGTCTCTCCTGAGCTTCTTGTGCATTTGGCCTTCTTACTGCATTACTGCATTCTTACTGCATTTGGCCACTGCACACCAATTCGAATAAGCTTCCCTTTAATATCAGCCACCTCATTCTAGGTCTGCCTCTTTCATTGAGGTCTTTACGCATAGTATTCATAAATCTATTCGCCAATGTGCGTTCTTCTTGGGGCAACATGGCCAAACGAACGCACTTTTTTCCTACACATGATCTACTCAACGACGGTTGATGACGCTTTCGTCTTACCTCATCATTACTTTCATAGTGAAATCATCTAATGCACAAAACATCGCGTAATTATCTAGAATCGCAAGCATCAAGGCATCAGTTATCTTGTTACAGAAGGTTCAAGAGTTTCCCTAACATAGCAGACTTTAGAGAACTCCTTGGACCAAGAAAGGTTTCAGAATTTCTCCCACTCCAGCCCAACTGATCTTCGGCAGCGCGTGGAAACAACAATGTTGCATAAAAAATGACATTTCAACTCAGCTGTTTTTCTTCCCTAAAAATCTAAAAAGAAAAC
Source organism: Ryuthela nishihirai (assembly GCA_038380435.1). NCBI lineage: Eukaryota > Metazoa > Arthropoda > Arachnida > Araneae > Heptathelidae > Ryuthela > Ryuthela nishihirai. Next base: position 4,307,078 of record JAWZYU010000026.1, read on the forward strand.
TCTTTATTTTACTCGACATAACAACATACGAAGTCTGCCAGCTGGAACAGTATCTAGCTCCCTAGACACAATACCAGTTAAAACATTTATAAGCCTTAAGTAATTATAAATTTTTTATTCTTTTACATGTATAAAAATTTAAATCAATTTATTAATGATGATCAATCAGTTTTAAAATGATTTATCAATGCTTGTAACTATAAATAAATTAAAAAATAAATACCCGCTCAAGCAGCTGCTTGCCACAGAAGTCTGACAGGAGCCTGTCAGTTTATATGCCATAGTAGAAGATCTGAGAGGATGGCAGGACCTCAGCAGAAAACAATACGAACATCCATACCTTATCCAGGACTCGAACCCAGAGTCCCTTAGATCAGTAGCCAAACGCGCTAACCACTCGACCACGGGAAAGAGCTTAAAATCTAGTGAGAAACAAAATCCACTGAGGAAAATGGGAAACTTCGATTAATTGGCTTCATCATGATTTTCCTACTTTCACAATGTGTGTGATTTTTTAAATGGTAGCTAGACATACAATGGCAGAATAGCTGTACACCTTTTCCTTGGGACGGTGTTCAGAATTAATCAGGCTTAAAACTCTGATCCCATCTTCTTGTGGTGCTGGTCCTTACCTTGTTCACTTCCCCTGTGATGGACTTCACATTCATAATCCTAAAACACCACAGAAGTCTGACAGGGACCTCTCAGTATATTGCGACATGCAGAAGATCTGTGAGGAAAGCGATACCTTGGCAGAGAGACATGAGAATGAAACATCCATGCCTTATCAAGTGATTTATCTGTAGCCAAGCACACCATGGGCTAAATGGCCAGGTCACATGGACCCCGAAGGCTCAGAGAAGGTTGGGGGAGGGGACCCACTGGAACAGCTGTTGGGAGACAGATGGTAGCCTCTCGTCAAGGCCATTCAGCGTGTTCTTTAACGTGCACAGGTTATGGCTCTCCCGCACACGGGGCCACGGCTTAAGGTCCCATCAGACGGACGGCGGCCTTTCCAAGCCCATTGGTGTCTCCTACTGACCGTGGACAGGGCGAGGAATTTTGCGGAGATAAATCTCAACTCTGACACAGCTGGGACTCGAACCTGGGAACTACAGATTACGAGCATGGCGCGCTACCGACTGAGCCACCCCTGCCCCTATTATACTGAGAGGTCCCTGTCAGACTTCTGTGGTGTTTTAGGATTATGAATGTGAAGTCAATCACAGGGGAAGTGAATGAAAGTCATTAGTCTAAAGGTTTCTTTTTCCAGGTTCGTAAATTTATGGATAGAGCTAAAATTGGGGATATGCCATTGACAGAAAAAATATTTAGATACCGATAAGAATACAATGAAATTTACAGGGGGTTAAAGAATATATGTTTTCATTTTTGAAAGTAATGCAACTTTTAATGGACAGAAATAAAAAACCGAAACGACAATACATCGTGTTTAATCATCAACTGCCATCAACAGGATTTTTTCTCCTATTCAACACTGGATAATGCACGACTGTCACTCCCCCCCCCCCCCCCATTTCTGCGCTTGCTGGGTCCTGAAGCGATTTTTATTGTCATGTTACCCTTTCGAAAATACTGGCAATGTTAGTTTGTTGTTACCACTAGATGGGAGTTAGACGATTGGTTTTCATTTCCCAATAAATAAATAAAAATAAATCCCCCCTCAAGCAGCTGCTTGCCACAGAGGTCTGACAGGAGCCTGTCAGTTTATATGCCATAGTAGAAGGTCTGAGAGGATGGCAGGATCTCAGCAGAATAACCACACACACATCCAGGCCTTACCCGGGGCTCAAACCCAGGTCCTGTAGATCAAAAGCCAAGCAAATTACAAATGGAAAATCGGTTAAAACCGCTGCTTCAAGAAGTTTCAAGAATACTGCTTCAAGAAGTTTTCTTGAAGCAGTATTTCTCATACACTTGGTCATTGTAAGCTAAATATGTACATTGAACTGGCATCTGTAACATCGCTGTTCTCATGTATCAATGAATACATTGAACATTCTTCATTTACATTTTTTAGCGCAGAGATCTTGAAATGCGTAAAAATGTCTACAGAAAAAAGTTTCGTCGACCGTAATTTTTTCTTCCATATTGTCAGTAAAGATCATTTCCATCGATTAACAATTTTTGTTTGTCACTAGCCCCCCCCCCCCCCAAAAAAAAAAAAAAATGCTGACATGAAATGTTATGACATGCTGATATATTTAGATTCGCATTTACCAAATCTCTAAATAATTTTAATTTCCACCTTTGAGGGCCCTACAGTTGAAAAATGTCAAAAATTTTATACGAATGTTGCAAACGATCTATTAATGCTAAGAATGCTTTGCGTGGTAGAGTGTGTCGGAGTCAAGGGTTTACACTGACAGCAGCAATATACCCCCCCCCCCCTGGAGAAGTGGGAAGGCAAACAATAAAATTGGAAATTATCTTTTGGTTGAATAAGTACTAATGAAATATCACTATTTGTATTTTTCGAATCATCCATTAATTCGAAATTCCACCATTAGAGGGCGCTAGTGTCGGAAAGTGACACACCAATTCTCTTTGAAAGCGAACATCCCACATTCACCACAGGCAATGTGTTATTTTTCTTGTTTATATTTGTTTACTTGTGAGAGATTGATGTCAACGCATAAACATAACCACGAATGGCGTCAGTTTCGAGAAGTGTCAGATTAATAAAAGTTCATTCTTACTTCATTTCCCCCGCCCTGCTTCAAAAATTATGTATTAGCCTCTTATATAAAATTCCAGACGACACAAATGTTATTTAAGCACGTGATAAGGTGTCATTTACGACCTTTTTGAAACGAGTGAAGTAACGAATTGCCTCTCTTGTTCTTTCTCTGAATTTGCCAATTTGACATTTGGCCGATGGTTTGTTGAAACGAAGATCTTACATAATCCCCTACAGCGAAGTAATGACAGTTTTCCCCACAAAGTCACTCTGGCAACTGCACGGCCACACAAGAGAAAGCGTTTCGAGTGGTTTAGAGTCGTGAATATTTGCTAACTTTCTGGCTTCCTAAAACAGAGCATTGTAAACAAGGGAGGAGGCCTCATAGCATACTGCAGCTTGTTACTGAAATTACTCTAGGTTGGGAATGATTTTGTTTCAAAACGTCAGAAAAATTTCGAGATGCTCATAACGCCGAACTCTTAAACTGCTTTCTTTTTGAAGACCTATCCTAGGAGTGGATGAGCATGAGTCTCACTGAGTCAGACAGACTGTTGAAACCATCTGTGTCGGATTCTGACCTCAGAAATGCGCTGTAAGGTCATTTCCGCAGCTGGTAAGAGTGTCGAGTGTTTGTCGAGAGCAAGGTAGCAGCGAGGACAGGTTGCGACGGAAAAGCCCACCCGTTGTGCCAATACGGCAACCATCAGATCTGGGAAGTCACATCAAGGCCTTTGTTTCAAGGCACCACCCCACGGAGGAAAAATTCGTCACGTCTCCACGGTCACGGTTACCTCCCGTGGCGCCTCTTGCCTCAACGCAGCAACCTCAAGAATTGGAAGTGGACGACGCTTCCGTTGCATCATTTCGACGCTGTGGAAGCCAAATCGATACATGAAGAAAGTAGAAAGTAAACAAATCATCTCATTCGGGATCACAGATGACGACAGGTGAAGGGGAACTTCTTTCTTCTCAAGGTTATTTTGCATCCATTAAGAGAAACATCGAAATGTACCAACGAGGAAACCTTCTTTATGGACACAACTATCAGCACATTGATCATTTTTGTCTGATGTCAGAGAATAAATATTATTCGTGAACAAATTTTCGGTTGCAGTGATGGGAAAATTTATGTTTATGCAAATTCCCAACTACAGTTTTCTTTAAAACAAAATTTTCCCCAATGGGGGTAGTTAATTCTCTCCTCCCTGGGCTAAACTATCGTGCGTGCGTGTATATATACACAGTCATATCAGAATAATATGATCACCTACCAGTGGCGCACCCAGAGGGGGGGGGGGGGGGGGCAAGAGGCCCTGGCACCCCCCAAAGAAAAAGGAAAAAAAAAAACTAGAAAATTTTCCAAAAATCTTTTTCTAATTAAAATTCATTTTTTCTATTTATGTTGTGTCGTGACTTCTATTTCTATACTACTTATGAATTAGCGATCATCACATAAGGTGGGAATGCCCTATAGCGCTCGGGTATCACTGCCGCTCTGAACACAAGGCGAACGAAGTAGTGCGCGGGCGGACCGAGCGCTACTTCGTTTGCACGAGCCTCCCCCAAGATTAAATCCTGAGTGCGCCACTGCCACCTACCATATATATACTATGGTAGGTGGCCATATTATTCTGATACGACTGTGTATGTAAACACGCTAGAGATGAAATTGGGATCATTCATAATTTTAATTTCTATTTTTTTGGATCTGTAAAAAACTTTAGATTATAATTCAACTTATAAATTATAAATTAACTAGAATAGTGGCAACAGTTGTGAATAAGCTTAGACGTAGTGATTTCTAATGTGAGTAAAAAAATTTAATTTTGAAGTAATTTCTATTACACGGAGAAGTGGTAATCTTTTGTTAGTGTGAATAAACGTCAAATGGACTTGAAAAGGTAGAGAGGAAGTTCCTATTTGGAGTAGAAATTGAGAATTTAGGATTTGTGACTGAGCTTACGGGTACCGGAAGAAGGGAAGGGGAAGCCCACGACACGTGTGAGTGACGAATTCCCACGTGGCCCGGCAAGAACTATCGTCTGCTAAAGCTGCAGCATAACTGTTACGAGGTAAGAGGAAGTTTGTGGGCGATCGTTTGTTTTGTTTTGGTGATGATCGTTTATTAGAGTGGATTTGTCTCCGGATTAAACTTTCTATTCTGCATAAACTGTTTATGGCTGTGGATATAAAAGGAATTTGGACATAGAAAAATGAATTGCTATTCGTGTGGAAATGAAATCCTCGGAATCTCCGACTGTGTCGAATGCTGCAGTTGTGGAAATAATTTCCATTTCTATTGTCTCAATCTAAAGGAGTCAAACTTCCTAAAAATGCCACACGATCGCAAAACGAAACTGAAATGAAAATCGTGGAAAGGGAAATGTGAGACCTCAACCCAGGGAAAAGCTGGAAATGACGAGGGAGGTGACTTGAGAATCAATGCAGATACAAGGAAGCTTTTCGACGATATGGTGAAGGAACAGTTCCGCATTTTCAGAGCTGAAATTATGGTAACGAATGAAACAAAATAAATTTTTTACAAATGATAAATTCAAATGATTTCCATTCCTGTCATGCTTCTGTTACTAGGGTAAGTAGTAAAACCTGCCTAGATCATCTTTATGTTAGAAATTTTAGATTAGATACTGTAACTATATATATTTGTTAAAATTGACATCTCAGATCATTTTTTTTTGTTGTTGGAAGTAATATAAAGTGTGGTTTTTATAGAGATGTTTCTACAGAAAAGCTTTCTACAAATTTTACTAAGATTCAATACACTAAATTGAAAAAGTTATTGTCAGAAAAATCATGGGATCATGTCGAGAGACAGGTACATGTGAATTTAGCCTTTGATGCATTTTTAAGGGAATTAACTCTACTAATTAAAGATGCGCAGATTACGTACTCTAAAAAGAAAATTAAAAAACTCAAACCATGGATAACAGAAGCTATTGTTAATTCAATCAATTTTAAAAGGAATTTATATAACAGATTAAAATCCAAAAAATTGGATGAAAATGAAAATGACTATTTTAGAAGATATAAAGCTAACTAATGTCATTAGGGAAGCTAAAAATGATTATTATAAAAATATTTTTATAAAAAATGGAAATAATGCTAGAAAAAATTGGGAAACTATCAATGAAATGTGTGACGGAAGAAAAGTAAAGGGCAATTCTCCTCAAATTATCACGGATAGAAATCATTTACTTCGGTTTGATGAAAAGCCGCAGGAATTTGTTAATAAATTTAACAATTATTTTATTGGGGTAATTTCTTCATTATTTAAACAAAATCTACATAATGAAACCAAAATAAAAGAGATAATACGTCATTTAAAATATAAAATGCTTAATTCCATTTTTTCCCCTTATATACCTGAATAAGAAATTTTTGATACTATCAAGAAACTAAAGGAGGGAAAATCATCTGGTTTGAACGAAATTACAGTTATCACTATTAAAAATATTTTTCCTGAAATTACATTTATATTTTGTAAACTTGTAAACTTTTCTTTTGTAGAAGGTGTTTTCCCTGAAATTTTAAAAACTGCCTTAATTATTCAGTGTTTAAAAATGGTGATACTAAGGCAATTGAAAATTACAGACCAATTTCGCTTTTATCAACTTTTTCTAAGATTCTTGAAAAAATTGTTTAAAAAAATTGTTAACTTTTGGGATATGCATAATATTTTTGCCCCAAACCAATTTGGATTTCGAAAAGGCTTGAATACTCAAACTGCGATTTTAGAAATGACCACGCAAATTTACAAAAATTTAATTCAAAATGTTAAAAGGTTTTTTTTTGGATTTGAAAAAAAAGCTTTTGATTCCGTGAATCATGATATATAATTAGAAAGTTAAAAACAAGTGGTGTTAGAGAAAAATTTCTTTCATGGATTAAGAGCTATTTGATGAATAGGAAGCAAAAAGTAAAAAGTGAAAAATATATTAGTGAAGAAACAAATGCACAATTTGATGTCCCTCATGGTTCTGTTTTGGGACCTTTATTTTTTTTGCTTTATATAAATGACTTTTGTACATTGGATTTGAATGGTAAAATAATTTCATTTGCAGATGATGCTGCACTAATAAATTCTGGAGAGGAAAAGCAAATTTTAGAGAATATAAATAGTGACTGGATAGAAATAAGAACGTGGCTAGAATTTAATAAACTCTTTTCAAATACAAAGAAGACGAAATATATTTTTATTAGACCAAGAGAAAATCAGATTGATTTTTTTTCGTGACAGAATCATTTTCCACTCTGAATTTTGTACTGGAAAAAATTGCAATTGTGACAAAATTGAGTGGGTTGAATGCCATAAATATTTGGGTATTTTTATTGACAGAAAGATGTCTTGGAAAATACAAATATCTGATGTTGTTAAAAAGATTAACTGCATTATACCTAAAATTTATTATATCCGGAAATTCGTAAATTTATCCTTATTAAAAATTATTTACTTTTCTTGGATTAAATCTTATTTGCTCTATGGTTTATTATTGTGGGGTGGAGTCTATTTGACAACAATCAAACCGTTACACTATGTGCAGAATCACATAATTAGATGCATGATGAAACTAAGAAAATTTGAAAGTGTTGCAAATGTATACAATGAATTAGGTATTTTACAAATAAGGAAATTATATGTATTTCAGGTACTGAAATATATAAGGATGAATTTTAATGTTCAAAACTTACAGACATTTGAAAAGAATACTCGACTGTGAAAAAAACTTTTCTTACTTGATTTAAAAGCGAACAAAACTATTGTTGAAAAACATTATGTTTATTTGGCGCCAAAGTTTTTTAACTGCTTACCAGAGTACATTAAAGGAATGATAACTTTTTCTATAAGGAATTAAGAAAATGGATTTTAAATGTGGTAAATATTGAGACTATATTTTAGAAATAAAAGAGTTTTAAAGGTAATATGATTTCATTTGACGCAGAGTTGCCCTTAAGGTGCTCAACTGAACCACTTACTAAAGCACAATTTTAATATAGATTTTTATAATTTTTCTGTTTATACTCAGTAAAGTTTTTTTTTTATTTCATTTATTCTTAATGATAATTTTCAAACTTATAAATTGGTGAATATTTACTTAGATTTTTTGCCAAAGCTAGCAAAAATGTGAAGAAATGTGAAACTGAAGCATTTTCATTTTTATTACAACATAACTGTTAAATTTCTTCCACAAGCGAGTTTCTACTCTCGTGGAAGACTCAACATTTTTTCTCAGACTTTTAACTGAAAAATGTAGGTAAAATTATAAAACACTACTGAAATATAATATTAAGATTTTCCATATATATGGTATGAATATATTAGAAAATGCAATACTTTAAAATTGTGTATCTGAGAAATACAAACATTATATATTTCATTATAACTTCAGTTCTAAGGTAAAAAACATGTAAATGTAATGTACTGCATATTCTGAGAATAAATTATCTATCTATTATCTACTTTTTAATTCAGTCTTTAATAATTAAAAATAAGCATCAATTTGATTTGCTTGGTTTTTTTTAGATAGTCTCTCTTTTACATGTATAAATGAATCACTCTTAACCTTTATAATGCTGATGAGTAATTTTCAGCTTTCTCGAATTATTTTCAGTATTTTTTTGTTCCAGTAACGTTAAAATTTAAACTGTGTCATTAAATAATTATCCCAAAGTTTTTAATAGCACATAATGTGAAGCCTCCAAAAATGGTCCCACCCCCCCTTCTCCCCCTGCTCGAGCTCAATAGTATATCGACCTGATTCCGGTCCGCGCGGGCTCGGTGATGATCTCGAAAATGTGAGTTTGAATTCATCTCTAGAGTAAAAAAAAATAAATAAAAAATAAATACTCCCTCAAGCAGCTGCTTGCCACAGAGGTCTGACAGGAGCCTGTCAGTTTACATGCCATAGTAGGAGATCTGATACACACTTTGAAATGACCTAAGTACCATTCACTTGTTGGGCCAATAAGGTGAGACGCTTTCGAAACTTTGAAAAACAAGTTTATCGCTAGAGCTAAGCTAAAGATCTAAATAAATTTCCGCAGCTCTTGATTTTCAACCATACAGTCAGCTTTCGATTTACGCTGATTGATTAACGCTGTCATTGTATTTACAACTTTTTCAATTTAAGCGGACTTTTTTTTTTATCTCAACTCAGAAACTTTGAAAGAAAACGCAATACTCTGAAACGTCATTCCTTTCAATTTATGATCATATCAGCAAAGCTATTATATGAACTAAAGTTACGACATAATAAACGAATATGCCCCCCCCCCACCTTTATTGTAGATAGACGGCGTTTTTTTACCTATCTTCCTATTGCTTTTCACTTGTTATTTGTCGGTTTGTCAGTTTGATACAGGTTTACAGAATGTTACAGTTTAAAAAATAATATTACACCCCCCCCCCCCTGTTCCTTCCTTCCTAAAAAAGCGAAATATGAAACGATTGTTCCGCTATATCTTCCGAATGCGAGGTCCTCCTACAGTGACGAGTTAGGTATCAAATGAAAGCTCATATGATGACGGTCGTAGACTCTTTCGAATTCCCCCCCCCCCACACCAATCTCTACCCCCCCAAAAAGCGGCGGATTTTCGCGGGGTTTTATGCGTCAAATGAATGCATCTGACGTGGGGAGTATCATAGGCTATAAAAAATCTCCCCCAAGTTTTCTTCCCCCCTAAAAAAGAGAAAACATGAAAACGATTGTTCCTCTATATCTGCAGAACGCGTGTACCGAAAGTAAGAAGCTATGCGTCAAACGAGAGCTTGTAACGCGGAATGATGCGGTCGATCATCCGACGATGAATCAGTCCACCCGATGATGCAATCAGTCACTGAGTTCGTATTCACTTCAAAGGAAGATAGGGCGCCGATTGACCTACTCAGCAAGACTGCTGGCGCCCTATCTTCCTTTGAAGTGAATACGCCTTCAATGACTGGATTGCATTCATCGGTATGCTTTAGGTTTATTTTCTACTTTTTTTAGTGCTTTAGAGAAAGATAGGTATTTTTTCAAATTTTTAATTCATTTACATTATTTAGATAAATTTCTTCCGTTTTAGTTTTATTCTAATATTTTATAATACCTTTGTTATTTTATTGAATAAATACTGTATAGTGAAAATAGATGTACGAGTTTTGAGTCTGTTTTCCCCACTAGAATTTCTTCTATTTCTCATGTGATAATTCTGCTGGATTTAAGCTGCCATTTTTAAGAACGCCACCCGACGTAGATAACCGATTGTATTCAAAGCCTTTCATTTTCATAATTAATAGAAAGTATTGACAGAAACAAAATTAACGCTAAACGTTAACCGTAACCATAATTTTGACAGGTTTTAGCTGGTTAATCGTTGAGAAAACTTTTAATTGGAGTAAACAAAAAAAAATTAGTGTGTAAGTACAAAATAAATCTAAAAATCTTAATAAGCAGCGAATTATAGCAGACACTTATTTTCACATAAAATTTTCAGCAAAGATATTATGTCTGGAGGTTTTAAAAAAAACTAGTAACCTTCTTTTACTGTCCAGTGTTATTCTTTTTTTGAAGGGCTTTGCAGCAGATGTTAATAATAATAATAAAGTTGTTGCAAAGCTTTAACGGCGCATTAGCCTTGAATCTGAATTCGGCCCATGTTCACCCCGAATGAAAGGACTTTAGAGGCGATAACACTGTATCCATCCGCCGTTTAACCCCAAGTGGCGAGGGCGTAACAGAACCCGGATGAACACAGGTGTCTCGCCCCAGCAGCATGCGTCCGGATCCGCGAGCAAAAAGGCGACGCGTGCGAACAACAATGGATGCCACGCGACAGGATCCGGAAATGACGCTTAACAGAGAGACAAAAATCGAGAGTCCGTGGCGAACAGAAAAGTCTCGGCTCCTCGTTTTCGGAAACGCGGCACGTGACTTGGAATCGACACTTTTTGGCCCCGTAATTTGGCGCGCTTCTCTCTGTATATACGTCCCCCCCTTCTACTCCCCTTTCGATCCATTATTGGCATACGTTCCAGTGCTTGCGGAGCGGTGCACGCTCCAAAGCGCACCCATTGTTTACAGAGTCTCAGCGCCGTGATGGACGGTGTGCGCAAAATCTGGTTCTGTCCGTTTGGAAACCGTTGATGGAAAAAGGAACGGAAAATTATGAATTGCGGTAAAGAAAGAGCGTGTGTGGAGCGGATGTTCGATGAGATAAAAAGTGGTCAAAATCTCCTGCAGCGCGCACGTGGGTGTGCATAGCTCATATAGAGGTCGCTACTTGAAACAAGAGGTGTTATTTGATTAAATCTAGACGGATTGTTATCGATGATAATCCTTTCCGGAACCAAGCCTTGCGCAGGTGCGATCAATTCGCGATCTGTTGCAGTCCTCGAGACGTGGTCGTCCGCGAGATTTTACGAGGGGAGAAGACGCAAAATAAAAAAATATAGAATATTTTGCCAGGTGGGGTAGATAGAACCAGAGAGTTGGGGGGGAGAGAGAGGGGGACTCTATTTTCAGTTCATAGCTTATCTTTCTTATACAGGGACTATTATTATTTGTTATTATAAATTGTTTTCTTTTACAGGGGTTTAAAATAATTTTCTGACTAACAAAGATACAGTGAAAATCAAGTTTTACTAACAAAGAAAAAATATATATTTTTTCAAGCTACTGAAGCTTAACATGTGAACCTGTGTGGCTGCGATGTGTAAGAAAGCCTTACCTTTGCACTTTAAAGAAGACTGCTGGATAACCTTAACGGAAGGCTTCCATCTTTAGTAAGGATGCTGGAGTAGAGACTGTCTGCCCTTGGCGATAAAGGGATTACTGATTGACTTCAAAAAACCGTCGTCCATCGGATGAGACGTTGAATCATGGTTTCATATGCAGAGAATGCGTTGGTTAAAGCACATGCTGAATATGGCCTGGACGAGGAAGCTTGGTCTGTTTTCTAAAAGCTGTCCCTTGGAACCCCATTTCTAATCTTATCCGAGCTTGATCCAATGGGTGCAAAAAAGCCACTCGGAGATAAAACAACCCAACTAATATTTCAAGAAGGCTTTTTGACTCAGCTTATCAACATAATTTGTGTTTGATCATGAGGTCTTATAGAGTAAATGAGAAGCTAGTTAACGGTGATAGTTATCCGCAATATAGGGGCGGGGGTGGCTCAGTCGGTAGCGCGCCAGGCTCGTAATCTGTAGTTCCCAGGTTCGAGTCCCAGCTGGGTCATCGTTGAGATTTATCTCCGCAAAATTCCCGGCCCTGCCCACGGTCAGTAGGGGACACCGATGGGCTTGGAAAGGCCACCGCCCGTCGGATGGGACGTTAAGCCGTGGCCCCGTGTGCGGGAGAGCCATCCTGTGCACGTTAAAGAACACGCTGGATGGCCTTGACGGGAGGCTAGCATCTGTCTCCCAACAGCTGTTCCAGTGGGTCCCCTCCCTCAACCTTCTCTGAGCCTTCGGGGTCCATGTGACCTGGCCATTTAGCCCATGGTGTGCAGAAAAGTGCCGCTCAGAGGTAAAACAACCCAACTTAGGTCAGGGATACTCCATTTGTGAATGAAGGAGGTGAGGAGAGAGTTGTTTTCAAAAGGCAGGAGCATTAATAATTAGGAGAAAACACATTTACTTAACACATATTGGTCCAGCATTTTATGCAATATATGAAACGACAACCTTCTCTCTTCTCTGCAATAGATGTCCCGATAACGCTGAGTACAGTCGCTCAAAAAAATATCCGAACACCATGGTTGATTACAGAATTCATAAAAAATATCTGGAACAATTTTTTTTGAAATTAGTGATCCTTCGTGTCACGTGACACGAAGGTTGCCAGATCACTAATTTCTAAAAAATTCGTTGCCAGATATTTTTTCACAATTCTGTAATCGACTATAGTGTTCGGATATTTTTTGAGCGACTGTACGGACATCCTTCACTTCAGAATGCTTTCGTATTTTTGCAACTTTTCCGTGACATGTTTGAAATGCAGAGAATAGGAAGCGCTCACGCTGGACCAAATTCCCTTTTCCGACACCTTCGCGAAATCGTTCTTTTTCGAAAAACGGCTAAGTCAGTTCATCATGAGAGTCATCGGTTTTTCCTTTAGCTGTGAATAATAACAGGCCTTTACCAACGAAAAGGTTTCATTTCTCCCACAGCATGAACAATTGGAATTCTTTTTAGTCTCGTGCATTGTGAGATCATATCGATCTATTGAAATTGACTTTTGTTGTTGTATTCATGCTGAATTTAAGAAATTGTGTAAGCGTCATGTAAAGAGGTTTTATTCACATGTCATCTAGTAAATATTCGATGCTCGTTTTCAAAGAGAAGGAATTTTTTTTATTTCATATTGCCGTCCCGTGGCCGAGTTGTTAGCGCGCTTGGCTACTAATCTAAGGAACCTGGATTCGAGCCCCGGGTAAGGCATGGCTGTTTGTGTCATTTTTCTGCTGAGGTCCTGCCATCCTCTCAGACCTTCTACTACGGCATATAAACTGACAGGCTCCTGTCAGACCTCTGTGGCAAGTAGCTGCTTGAGGGGGGGATTTATTATTTTCGTTTTCAGTACGCTCTAACAGTGGAAACCGCAACTAATTGATGATTGGGAAAAATGCAGTGAGTAATATTTTATTATCACCTATACAACAGAAAATAATTTTTCATATTTCTCTTAAAACAAAAAACGGGCATTACCCCCCCCCCCTCCCCTCCTCCCAGGGTTAAGGGGACAGATCTGTACTGCGAATGGAAACCTCTTCATCATCAAACTTTACCACCAAGGTTCGAATTTATAGATAAATAGATCGTTTGAAACATTTGTTTAAAACTTGGCATTTTCCATCACTAGGAAGGATTATTGAAATTTAGTTTAGGCTTTTAGCACCCCATAACAGTGGAAATTTTAACTGATGGATTATTAGGGAAACACAAATAGTAATTCAGTAATAAAGTGTCACAGGAAAATATCCTGTAGACAAGAAATACTTGAAATAATTAGTTGAGAATAAATTGGTTGCCCCGAGTGGGATTCGAACCCACATCTCCCAGAAACATGCCAGGCGTCATAATCGCTAGAACACCAGAAATGACCGTTTTCTTCAACAAAGTGGCATATAAGCATTCCCGCATTTTTTTGCCGATTCGCCACTGGCGACATTTAGTCGGGAATCTGGCTGTCGTTTTCAGAAAAAAAACGAGCTAATGTTTTTCCTTTGTCTCTGCCTGTCTTGCCGTCTGCAGACATCAAACTATTTCTGGTTTGGATAAATATTGAAGAAATATTACAATTCGCACTTACAGACTAACTGCCAGTTATAGCTATAGCTTCGAACTGTGGAAAAAAAAATTAAAATTGCAAAATTTTGAATTAATATTGCAAGTGATGCAATTACGTTAAAAAATCTGAAATTTTAGTTGTGAAATGTGATTATCATGAAGTTTATATCGAAAAGCAATTATTTTCTCTTTTCCATTAGAATGACCCTTAGAAAGCGCAATTTTCCTGTTTTAAGAGATAACTGTTTGTCATGATCAGACGACCTTTGCCATGCCAAACAGTTCACCATCGGCAGAGTACTCACCAATAACATGCAGGTCGCTTGGAAAAAGGGTGAGAAGAAAACTGCAAGCATCATCTGTGCCTAAGGGGTCAGTTCCCCAAGCCTCGGGGGCGGGGGTGGCTCAGTCGGTAGCGCGCCAGGCTCGTAATCTGTAGTTCCCAGGTTCGAGTCCCAGCTGGGTCAGCGTTGAGATTTATCTCCGCAAAATTCTCCGCCCTGCCCACGGTCGGTAGGGGACACCGATGGGCTAGAAAAGGCCGCCGTCTGTCGGATGGGACGTTAAGCCGTGGTCCCGTGTACGAGAGAGCCATACCCTGTGCACGTTAAAGAACACGCTGGATGGCCTTGACGGGAGGCTACCATCTGTCTCCCAACAGCTGTTCCAGTGGGTCCCCTCCCCCAACCTTCTCTGAGCCTTCGGGGTCCATGTGATCTGGCCATTTAGCCCATGGTGTGCAAAAAAGTGCCGTTCAGAGGTAAACCAATCCAATCCAATCCAACCCCAAGCCTCGGACAGTTAGGAGCACCGTATCACGGCTGCTTGGCAGTGGCTAACAGAGGTCACGTGAGCGGAAGTGACCAGAGGGAGAGAAGAAAGGAAGAAGACGGCAGGCTGCAACCTTGAGGGAGAAAAGGGGTCAGAGGGACTCGGCGTGGCAGCCAAGAGGACAGTGGGGGATGTACGCTAGGCTCTGAGAGAAGGAGCACATTGTCTTTGTGGAGGAAGGGCGTCAATAACTGCCGAAGCTCGTAGCATCCTGTAAGCAGGAAGTGTTTTGTGTGTTATATGCTGGATGTAATAGTCTGTGATATTAAATATTTGTTAAGTTTATCCAGTACCAGTGTCGGTAGTCCACTCATTCCTGATTCCGTGTATGCTCGAGAACCCTTTGTTCCGGACTGAAGGGTCGGCACACCGAGATAACGGTAGCGACTGACAGCCAGGAGAGACCACCGCAACATTGTTTGTGTTTAGAGATAAATTGAAAATTCCTTTATGATTAGATAGGTATTGATAAACTATTATGATTCACACTTTTAGAATCTTCCAGTAGCTTTAATTGCGCCCTCTGTCGGAGGAAATTTTTCAGAATTTTAAACGAATATTGCAAAAGATCTATTTGACCTAGATATTTTCTTTTTCAGCGCGGAAAGGTGATGATCAAAGGGTTTACATCGGCAGCAACAAATTGTCCCCTTCACCAACAGGGGTGAGTGGAAAACGCAACTTTTTTCTTCTGAGAGATTAACGAAAAATTCCTTTTATTAGAATGACAGTTTTCAAATCCTCCAAATAGCCTTAATTTACCATCGTTAGAGGCGACTCACTGTAGAAAATTGGAAACTTGAAGTATTGCTAACGATATATTTATGTCAGACGTTAGAAATTCTGGTGGCAGAAGGTATTGATGAAGAAGAGAATAATTAATAGTCATATGCATTTTAATTAAATCACAATTGAGTTTGACCGGTTGCTCCTTATTTTTTACGAATTATGCACTTAATTTTAAAACTTTGAATAATATTTCAATATAATAATAATAAACAAATTATTTTAATTTATATATACTGAATTTTCCCTCAACCCTAGGGAATAATAAAATCCAACTTTTTCATTTTAAGGGATAAATGCGATATGTTTTGCGTTTTATAGGCCTAATAATATATTAGTATTTACATTTTCCAATCGCCCATTAGTAAGAATTACTATTGTTAAAAGGTTCTAAATTCGGAAAACGAAAACATTTATTTTCTCTGAAAAAGGGGCATCCCATGTTCTCCAGAGGGGATGTGTTATCTGTCTAGTTTCAATGTAACAATGCGTAAATCGTATGACGAATAAATGGCATTTTGCATCTCCCTTTAAAGAAGGTACCTAGATCGCACGAGATTTCTTTTCGCCTGTAAATATCGCTCCCCGCTGAACTTTCCTGAGATGCGGGAGAAACAGCATCTGCATCCATATTTAGGAATCGACAATGTCGCCAAGTGAGTGGACAAAACATTTTTCAAAATGATTCAGTATGCTGTTCAAGTCAAAGGTTCATTCACAACTGACGCAGTGTGACATTAAAAAGGAAAATATTATTCCCTAATTTGGATGTAATCTTACAAAGTCCCTTACATCTCATCGTTAATAGTTCACAAATAATCTGTCTAGATCGAAGCAGAATTCTTGAGTTAAGACAGACACTGGTTTCCATACTTCCTACAATGCCTCCCCCCTCCCCCCCTAAGCTTAATCAAAGGTTCACCTCTTCCTTCAAATGTATGTACAGTGGCAAGAAATATCATTACTGAGAAGCGGAGATTGCTTGTTTGGATTTTTTGCTCCCCAACAGCAACTAAGGCTATATTGCGCCAAATAGGAGTGGTGCGGAAGACAGACAAAGAGATTCAAAATGCATCCACGTGGCAATGTGTCCAACTGCCAAGAGCCAACAGCTGCTGTTTCTGATGTTGAACTTCAAATCTTTCAAGAGATGTAATGATTGAAAAAAGTTTTTAATTTAAACGGAGTGATCGTGAAGCTTCAAAGGTTGTGCTTCGAAAAGCAGTGTGGGAAACTTAACAGTCGATATCTGATATTTTGAGAATGGCAACCGATTCAGTTTCGCCCTAAACCTTACGTACAAAATCCCTCTCCCGCCTAAACCAATTAGTCGCTACCCCACACTTCGGAAATCGCTGAGTTACGAGAAAGATGACCTTGAGCCCGTGGGGATTTCGTTTTTACTTCTAACTACATTAAGAACATAAAAAACTTAGGAAATCTTTACATATTACAGTTTTCTCACATGAAATTACACGACGCAAACGCTCATAGCACAACCTCCACTCCGACGATCACGATACCACAGCGCAATTGCCGGTGCTACAGATTTGAAAGTCCTTTTCTAAGATAACCTTAACCCAATTTGTTCCCTGAAGCACGTATGCAATGCTTCAGTCGATTGGATTCCCTTCATTTCTCTTGTTAGTGGAAATCTTGATCAAAAACCATTCGCTCAGTAATGACAGGCCTTCCTTAAATACAGTGGTTTCGCCAATATAAAAAACTGGCCCATTAGCTCTGTTGTATTTCTTTCTTTATATGATGTCGTTGGATTTATTATTTGGGGAAAATTTTTATCATTCATTTCAAAATCTCTTTAGGCAGATGCCGACGAAATCGATTCGCTCATGAGCAAATTATTAAATATATGCAGTTAGGCTTCCAGGTGATGCAGATCGTGAATCAGTTGTAGAACGTGCTCGACGCTGTAATACATTCAATATAAAGGATGATACCTCGTGCATTATCTTGTCTTATGATCCGAATGAACTTAAAAAATATCATAGTTCAGACAGAAAATTTTTTCTTAGTAAGTATTTGTTTGTTTACGTTAATTATGCAATCATTCCCAGTGTTGAGGGGCACGAAAATACAGTAATTATTCGGTATCAAATCAGTTCTATGAATAATTTTGCTTTTATCCCAAAATAACAATTCACGCTCTCCCCCTCCCCCGCGTTCGAATGATGGAAATGGTTTACAATAACTGTTGAAAGCAGAGATCATAGATTAAATTACTAAAGCAAGAACCATTAAAACACGAAAATAACTAGAATGACGCAGATCGCCTCTGGCACAGAGCAGAATCTCGTTTTCAAAGAAAAGAAAGTTTTTTTTTTACCTTCTATTTCATTCCTTAAAAGTTTTAATTTGAGCTATTGGATGATGGGAAAAATGCAAATAGTATTTCATTAGTAATTATACAACATGAAAATATTCGTCTTTTAATTCTTATATTTAGGAAGTTGCATTTCCCATACCTCTTTCAGAAAAGTGGGTAGATCATTGCTATCAGTGGAACATCTCTTAAAAACTACCATTAGTTTTTCAAATTTCTGTTCTATACATGTTATTTGTAAAACTCGATAACATTGCCATGTCTACAAGAATAATCATCTCTGCAGGTGTGCCTCAGGGCTCCCTTTTGGTTACTACACTCTTCTCTTTATACTTATACGATTTACCTTCCTTTGATCGTATTCATCTTGAACTTTACGCAGATGACCTTGCCTTACTATCTCCCTCCCCCGGTCCTGCTATCGCTGTGAAGAGACTACAGCATAGCTTGACCGAGCTGGGCACATGGTATGAAAAATGGATGATAAAGATTAACTCTGACAAGAGTTCTGCCATCTTTTTTCCTGGAAAGCGTATTATGAATCCCACTTGCCTCCATTTACAAGATATTCCCATTGATTGGAGTGATTCAGTCAAATATCTTGGGGTTGTTATACATAAGAGGTTAAAATGGGACTATCACATAAATAATATAATCTCCAAAGTCAATTCATTGAGGGGACAGCTAGGCCCACTCCTTAGGAGAAATTCCATTTTAATGATTAATCATAAACTTTTACTCTATCATATGATCATCAGACCGGTGATTCTCTATACTTCACCCATATGGGCTAATATTACACCCACCAATATTCGTAAGATTCAAGTCTTACAGAACAAGATTTTGAGAACTGCGGTCGATGTCCCCTGGTTTGTCACTAACAGACAACTCCATAAAGACCTTAACATCAACCATATATATATACACACACACACATATAAAACGCACCTCTGAAAGATTTTTTGAGGCTGTAAGCAATAATCCAATGAGATTATTTCTTCTCTGATTCTTTACGATCCATACTGTTTGAACAAGTACAAGAGGCCTAAATCGGTAGCTTTCTCTGAGGAGACCTACCCGTTTTAGGTTTCTTGTACAATTTTACTGCTATTTTTAGCTTTTATTATGTTTGCCCTTAGAGATCCATCTAAGGGTGGTTTATTTATATATTTTGTTCTTACTCATGCCACATAGGTATATCTTTATGATGGAGATGGTTAGGGGTAAAATTATTACCCGGTACATCGAATATGATTATACGATCCACGATAACATTCTGCCGTTTCATATTTAGTGATCTGTATAGATATGTATATTAAAGCTACTAAATATTTGAAAAATGCGAATTATAATATTTCATAAGTGCCAATCAAACTAAAGAAGAATTTTCTAATTATTATTTCCATTGTTTGCAATTGAAACTTCATGACGTTCTCATTCCACCACCAAAATTCCATATTTGTATCATTGCAATATTTGCTTATTTTATATATATCATGCAACATTTGCTTGAATTTTGGAATTTTCAAACTTTTTTTACCGTTAGTGGAAAGTGCGAATCATAATATTTTATCAGTTCCTATATAACCCTAAAGAGATTTTTTTCATTTATCTGTAAATACAAACAATTATCTGTTAAAACAAAAAAATTGTGTTTTCCCACCCATCCTCGGTCTAAGAGATCAATTCACGTTGCCAGTGTAAACATCATGTTATTCACATTCCACCACCAAAATTTAAAATTTGTAGCTTAAATACGTCGTTTGCAATATTCGTTTGAAATTTTGGAATTTTCAACTTTTCCCATCGCTAGAGGGCGCAATTATGGCTTTGCAGAGATTTCTGAAAGTGCATATCGTAATATTTCATCAATACCTATCCAACATAAAAATAATTTTTGATTTATATCTGTAAACAAAACAGTTCTATGTCTACAGACGGACAGACAGACGACAAAGTGAAAACTATTATGTCGTTTTCTTTGAAAACGAGATAAAAAAAAAACTCAGCAATTAATTGATTAGCAAACTTGAATTACCAAATAATAGCTGACCTGTTTTTCGTTCGGCTAAGTTACATGCAACAAAAGTAATAGAGAAACAAAATTCGAAGTTGATACGGAGATCTCCAAACAAAATATTTTATGATCCCTTTTTAATGCTCCTGTCAGACCTCTGTGGCAAGCAGCTGCTTGAGGGGGTATTTATTTTAGCCGTCCCATGGCCGAGTGGTTAGCGCGCTTGGCTTCTGATCTAAGGGACCTGGGTTCGAGCCCCGGGTAAGGCATGGTTGTATGTGTTGTTTTTCTGCTGAGGTCCTGCCATCCTCACAGACCTTCTACTATGGCATATAAACTGACAGGCTCCTGTCAGACCTCTGTGGCAAGCAGCTGCTTGAGGGGGTATTTATTTATTTATTTTAATGCTTCTTAAGTTCCAACTGCAAACATCGTTGATATGATCGCTAGAGCCCTGCGCGGATGCGGAGATTCGTATTTAAAAGCTCCTGGTGGATAAAATGCTGTATTAACCTTGACGCAGAGAGCGAATAACAAAAAAATTGATGCTAACGCGGATGGCGGATAACAAAAATTTGATGCTAACGCGGATGGCGGATAACAAAAAAATTGATGCTAACGCGGATGGCGGATAACAAAAATTTGATGCTAACGCGGATGGTGGATAACAAAAAAAATTGATGCTAACGCGGATGGCGGATAACAAAAATTTGATGCTAACGCGGATGGTGGATAACAAAAAAATTGATGCTAACGCGGATGGCGGATAACAAAAATTTGATGCTAACGCGGATGGCGGATAACAAAAAAATTGATGCTAACGCAGATGGCGGATAACAAAAAGATTGATGCTAACGCGGATGGCGGATAACAAAAATTTGATGCTAACGCGGATGGCGGATAACAAAAAATTGATGCTCTCGCAGATGGCGGATAACAAAAAATTGATGCTATCGCAGATGGCGGATAAAGTCTCGTATTTAATAAGTAATGCAGAAATATGAGCAAACATTATCTCATTATCGATGGCTGATGTGAGTGAAAAAAATACTTGAGATAATGTTAAAAGAAACCTGATTTGAAAATTCAATGATGATGTTCACTCTAAAATTGAAAAAAAAAAAGTGTATTGAGATAAAGACAAATTAAAAAACTTATCCTCTGTGAAAGAAGCGATCTTTTTGCTGAAAAAACAAAATATAAATTCAAAAAATTGCACGGGTGTTATGCAGAAAACGGGAATTAAATATCATTCGAATGAAAATTTCAGTGGGGGAGATACGAATTTTTCGAGGAGGGTTATAGGTAATAAAAAAAGAGTGTCTTCCCATAATCATCGACAACTGCATTTAAAAGAAGAAAATTAATCAGGAGAATTAAAAAAATTAGAATTAAGTAAATTTTTATATTAATTTAGTAAAGCATATTTTTACGAACGAAAGGCTTTTAAATTTTTCACATTATATTTTTTCCAGTTATTAATTATTCATTGATAAACCATTAGACTGTTTTTTTTACTGGAACACCTACAGTCGCTCAAAAAATATCCGAACACTATGGTTGATTACAGAATTCATAAAAAATATCTGGCAAAGATTTTTTTAGAAATTAGTGATCTGGCAACCTTCGTGTCACGTGATTACAGAATTCAGGAAAAATATCTGGAGCGTGTACAGCAACTGTACACGCTCCAGTTACCGTTCACAGCAAACTGGAGCGTGTGCAGTTACTGCACACGCTCCAGATTGCTGTGAACGGTAACTGCACACGCTCAATATTTCCGTGAGTGAGCCCACACGATCTAGTATCAAAATAATATGACCACCTACAGTCGCTCATAAAAATATCCGAACACTATGGTTGATTACAGAATTCATAAAAAATATCTGGCAAAGATTTTTTTAGAAATTAGTGATCTGGCAACCTTCGTGTCACGTGACACGAAGGTTGGAAAATCACGTGGAGAGTACCTCCCCCCCCCTAGATCCGGCCCTGGTTGTAATAACTAATTTTATATAAGAATAATTAATTTGTTTTAACTTTTGAGACATCCAGCTTCATTAGCCCAATGTTAAATGAATATTGTTGAAATCGAGTTTTTAAACGATTTGGTTGAAATCAACGTATTACAGGTGCTATTTCAGCGTAAAAAACGTATTTTCAAAGTTAGGTAAGGTTAAATATGGCTACCATAACGTGAAGTGTTCTAATATATGTCAGAGGGCGACATTCTCTACATACATGGGAAATTGCGGGGAAGAGTGATGTCTCTCACCCCCCCCCCCCCCGGAAAACTCACACACTAACTCTATAACAAGTATTTATTGCCATGGACAACTCAGCAAATGAAAAATAAAAGTAACTTTAGTTAGAAGTTTATTCGTTGGCAATACTAAAGACCGAGTTCTAATGCGTTTGAGGCTAAGATAATAAGAAAAAGGATTAAATCTGTCCAAATAGATACAAGCAAGTTTTCGAGAAATCTGGGTATGAGCGAAGATGTAAAAAGCAGATAAACTGATTAGATCTGATAGAAAAATATTTTGAGTTGTTTTAGTGTTAAAAACACTTTTACAATAAAGATTCGAAAGTCTGGATAAATAAAAAAAGTAAATAAATACCCCCTCAAGCAGCTGCTTGCCACAGAGGTCTGATAGGAGCCTGTCAGTTTATATGCCAAAGTAGAAGATCTGAGAGGATGGCAGAACCTCAGCAGAAAAACAACACACACAACCATGCCTTATCCGGGGCTCGAACCCAGGTCCCTTAGATCAGTAGCCTAACGCGCTAACCACTCTGCCATAAGTTCGCCAAAATGCCTGAAAATCAGAATGCATATATGTATTGATTGAAACGCAGAATAAAAAGCAAATAGTTGCTGGGCAAAATAATGAGGTCAATATCGCCCCATGTAAGTTTTTTTTCCAATTGTCCATACTTTTAAATCATACTATATTTACATAATAATTGAAAATCACAGAACTTTTTGAAGTCAAGAACTCCAAAATCGGTTAGGTTCTTTTAAAAACACTTTACAATAAATAACGTTTATTATTTTCAAATAATAATTTAAAGGAGGCTACTCATAATTCTTCTACCTTTACCGCATTTCTCTATTCTTAACAAAAAGAATATTACTCTTAACCTTACTCTTATTGCTTTTACCAGAATCTTAAGGTTATTACTCTGTAGAAAAAACAGGAATAGTCGTAAACCATTTGAAGTTGCTAGAAACAATCCTATGGCCCCCGATCATTATTCAATACAAAATGCAAACACCTTTTTAATTTCATTTTTAACTCACCTTATTTCTCAATAGCACTCAAAAGCAGACTCCATCTGCAAAGAGATAATCAAGACGCACAGACTGCATCTGTTTTAACATCAGCAACAAATTTAATTATTCACAAGAACAGGACCATTTTACATTGCCGACGTAGTGGATTGATGGACAGCGTACAGAGACGTGTGATAGTAGGAGGCAGAGTCACTGGGAAGGGCGGAGGATGTGAGAGGGGACATGGGAGGATAACTGCCATACTGAGCAACATCGTAGAGCTTCATGTCCATTTTGGAGTCACTGGCGATGATGCTGTTAATAGAAAAAGGATGATTCGAGGCGTTGAAGCTAGGATCGTTCTTCAGCGAACTCACGTGGAACACATCACTGAAAGTTCGAAGGAACTGCTGTCCGATTTGGTGGTCGGAAGGGGGGGAAGGGTCGATCAAGCTCCCGTTGCCACCGGGGAGGATGCTGCAATCGTGGGGGCGATGATAAATCACCTCTTCTTGTTTACAGCAATCGTGTCTGCTGCGGGCGTGATGATGATGATGATGATCTTCTTGGTGTCCGTTGGGATGAGAGAGCATGGGACTCAACGGATGATAAGCCTCGCAGCCAGTTAAGTTCGACAATTGCGACACGGAGATCATCGCATTAGCAGTGGGGAGGGCGTCAACGGGGCTCGCACTGTTCAGCTTCGCTTGGGTGGCTAACTTGACGTCACTCTTACACTTTGCGGAAGTTGCAGAATTCTGAGAGGAGGTCACTTGAGAGACGGAAGTGCCCCCACCCATCTTTTGCTGATGATGAGTGGTGACTTTCTGCGCTTGACGGAGAGCTTCTTTCTTCTGACACTTGAAGCGCTTCTGTCTCCTCAGATAGCATCCGTTCTCGAACATATTGCCAGAATCCGGATGCAAGGCCCAGAAACTTCCTTTGCCCGGTTTGTCCGGGGTTCGGGCCACTTTCACGAAACAGTCGTTGAAACTGAGGCTGTGGCGGATCGAGTTTTGCCACCTCTGTTGGTTCTGGCGGTAATAAGGAAACAAGTCCATGATAAACTGATAGATCTCACTGAGCGTCAGCATCTTCGAGGGGCAGTTTTGGATTGCCATGGTGATGAGAGAGATGTAAGAGTACGGAGGCTTAGCATGGGTGTAACCTCGACGGAATTTTTCACCTCGTGCTCTTTGCGCTAAAACGGCGGCGTCTGTCTGAGTGGATATGTAGTCTCGGCTCGAGACAAGAGGACCTGGGCTCATAGATCCCACGCATCCCGAGGGATTCATGCTATTTATAGCTTGATTGATGGAAGAGATGCTGCCGAGAGGTGTCATCTGTTGGGAGATACATGCGGGTGCGGATCCCCCAGGAATGCCTCCCATTGCTGTTGGGGACATGAGACTAGCTGTGAATGCCTGAGAAGAATAACTCATTGAAGGTGGGTTCATGGGCATTGAAGGTGGGTTCATGGGATAGGTTGTAGGTGGCACTGCACCCATGCTGCAGTCTTGGTAGTTCTTGTGAGTTAACATCGGAAATCTACAGTTCAAAAGAAAAACACAAGTCTTGACCAATTCCGGTGTCCGAATCTATCAAGGAGCTCATATATATCCCTCTGTTAGTAATCAACAAACTCTGCGATCCTTTGTAACTCTTCGACAGGAATTAAGATCAACTAGTTCAATTCTCACCTGGGAAGACAGAAGAGTCATCAAACAGAGCAATTCTGTCCCTGCGGTATTTCTTCGTCAAGCAAGAGCAAACAAAATCCATTAAGCTATCGCGAAAACCTCGTCGGTAAGATGGATAAAAACTGCACATCGATTCTGTCACGAGATGAAACGACGGTAAACAGACCCTGACAAGAGTCCCAACATCCGTCTGGCAGAGGAGGAGACTTGGCAGTTGTCACTTGTTTGGCTGTCGCAAGCACTAATGTTGGCCTTCCACAAATACCAACTGTCGGTGTATTTAGCAAGCGCAGATCTTGACAACTAAGAACCACCAACTACACATTGACACACACATCGAAAGACCAAACGAACTCCGTGTGCTACCGACTCAAAGCAAATATCCCCCGACACACAAAAACGCCGACGATAAATGATCTCCCGGAGTAACGCCCACTGAAGTTGTCTCCACCACTTTAAGTGACGTCATGCCGAGGAGCAGTGTCGTAGCTCCACCCTTCGCGGTCAGTTGTTGTGACGCAATTCGCGTGAGCGCCTCTGTGGCCAATGGGATCGCTAGCGAAGGCCGAGCACGTTGCCGTCCTCGGCCAATGGCAATTAAATCACATGCTCGTGCAAAGTATATCTGAACTTTTATTTAAAAACAATGTTGAATTAGCAAAGGTAGGCAGTATTGCCAGATTGGGAGTTTTGACCCTAGATCCAGGTTTTTTTTAGCATCTGGAGTGAGATCTAGGGGAAATATATTTTTTTTGTTTGTGGTGGTTGGAGATAATTTAAGGGTTTGTTTGCACAGTTCTTGTAATAAATTAAAATCGAATAATTGTATGTGAGGGGGGAAGTGAATACTCGACTAATTTTACCTAGTTCAATCAAAAGGAGCCGTCCCGTGGCCGAGTGGTTAGCACGCTTGGCTACTGATCTAAGGGACCTGGGTTCGAACCCCGGGTAAGGCATGGATGTTTGTGTCGTTTTTCTGCTGAGGGCCTGCCATCCTCACAGACCTTCTACTATGGCATATAAACTGACAGGCTCCTGTCAGACCTCTGTGGCAAGCAGCTGCTTGAGGGGGTATGAATGAACAATCAAAAGGGTTAATATCATAATAACTATGTAAAAATATCGAACAGAATAATGATTTATAAGAAACATCGAAGTTTAGTGCTAAATCTGATCGCTTTTTTACGGTACCTATGATTCAGTAACACATTGCTGTTTGCTATAATAACCTTTCATTTAAGAGGAAGCCGAATTATATTTTGGTTAATTTTTATAGAAAATCGTCAACCTTAGTAATTTTTGTTTTTCAATTTAAAAATGATTAACTCTTTAACTTAACTTCTATATATAGTATAACTTTATAGAGTCGAAATTGAGGGATTACTTTCATTCAAAGATAGACGAAATTTTTCAAAATCCTTTCAGGAAAAAATTTATTGAATCCTAACATTTTGCTGAAAATTTTAACATTTTAAAATATGGAAGAAAACAATTTAAAGACTTACTGAAAATCGGCAAATCTAGGGAGATTTTGCTCATCATCTAGGGAAGGAGTTCTCAACGTGGGGTACGCCGTGAGAGCTCAAAAGTCGCTAGATATATGTTACACATATGTATTTCATTTTATTCCCATTGTTATACTATAACTATAGTTTTATCTATCTACACAAGGGGTACGTCAGTTACATACACATTTCCAGGAGGTACGTGAAGCATAAAAGGTTGAGAACCACTGAGATAGAATAATATGATAATATGACTTAGATAAACAAAAAATAAAGTGTAATAAATGAATGAAATTCGAAATATCGGTGGAATAAATTTCGTCAGACGATCTCGATTAGATTAGGCGTAGATAAGATCTAAATTTTGGGGCGTACCCCTTGTATAGAGATAAATCTATAGTTATAGTATAACAATGGGAATAAAATAAAACATCTATATATACACATTAAATTTTGTATTCATAACTTACATATATCGATAAATAAAAAAAAATGACAAACAATTTAACAAATTTTATAAAATTATAAACATTTTATTGGGTAATCAGTGAAATGGACTTGTTATTAGATCTAGCGACTTTTGAGCTCTCACGGCATACCCCAAAAAATTTTACCGCGTACCCCACGTTGAGAATCCCTAATCTAGGGGGAAAATGAGGCATCCATCTGGCAACACTAATGGTGGGAAAACCAAATTTTTTCAAACCTTTTTCGTACTTTTTAGCTGCAAAAAGGCCATTTTTGAATGTCGAAGAAAAAAGGCAGGAAAATAAGATGAAAGGTGTCCATAACCGATATCTTAGATTTGGCATTATTAGGTTTCGATTTTTTGTTTATTGACGAAAACTATTCGAGTGCACCCTCTGAGATGCAGGAATGGGTGTGCCCCATTCTGGCAACACCACTTAAAAATAAAATGAAATAAAGTGTATCTTTTTTAAATGTAAATTAAATTTCTCTGTCAATAATAAATTTCGCTCTATAATTTCGAATAGCAGGATTAATTTCCAAAAATGTAATTATATTTATTCATAATGTTAGCATAAATTTTCGTATATTTTTCGTATATTTTTCAATATATTTTTGGGTATATTTTTCTAATAAACTATTTCATTACTTTTAACTTATTTATTAAGCATTATTTTAAAACTTGAAATGCATTTCTTTGAAGTCCCTCATGTCAGGAGGCCAGGGAAGTCCCCCCCCCCCCTTGGAAACTCCGGTCGTCTTATACGAAATCTCAAACTTTTCTATCTGCTTTGATATCCAAAGCAGTTGTCATTGTGTAATTTTATTTTAGCCCCATATGTTATGTCAGGCACTAAAAATAGATTAAAAAAAGCAACTATAAAATCTTATTCCATATTAGAACATAATTTTAACCGTTCGTGCTCGGTGGAATATTTTACTAATTGGGAAATCCTACTCAAGTGTAGTTCTCAGACCCCCTCCTCCGAAACTAAATTCTCTGTCCCCCCGAACAAACCAAATTCTCTTCTTCTCCCCCCCCCCACTTTTGGGGGATATCTGAAACTTGTCAGTATATAGTAGACGGCAGTTCCCATGTCTCAAGCTTCGTCTTCATTTGGCATATTACTCATTCGATATATCTTTTCTCCTCCTCTGATATCTGAGGGGGGGAAAGTCTGAAACTCTTTAAAAAGCGGTAACAGATGGCACTCCCCACGGGATTTTGAACAACTGCTAATGCAAAGTATGAGAGACACCGGTTTTTAACAGCTAATGTTAAATCTATAGCAATTTCGAAAGTTCAACCCCCCTCCCCCCAGTTTTGGTTGACCCCAGCGGGTTTGTACATAGCCTATACTCTTCCCCTTGGTGAAGGGAATGTTCATGCAAAGTTTCGTGCCTCTAGAGCTCTTCTAGGGGCCGAGTGCATAAGCGGAGAGACAAACAAATAAACTTTTTTCGTTATATAGTAGATTACTGCTAAGAAATTTTTTTTTTTTGTAATAACTTTTTTCGCATTGATGTAACAAAAATTTTCACAATTTATGTCCCTTTTATATACAAGATTTAATCAAAATATATGATTTTTGGAGGGGTGGGGTCTGCAGAATGGGTAAAGCTTCGTAAGGAATTCCAAGTACCGAAAGGTTAAGAGACAGTGTTCCAGATGGCATTGGGGCGGGGGTGGCTCAGTCGGTAGCGCGCCAGGCTCGTAATCTGTAGTTCCCAAGTTCGAGTCCCAGCTGGGTCAGCGTTGAGATTTATCTCCGCAAAATTCTCCGCCCTGGCCACGGTCAGTAGGGGACACCGATGGGATTGGAAAGGCCTCCGTCCGTCGGATGGGACGTTAAGCCGTGGCCCCGTGTGCGGGAGAGCCATATCCTGTGCCATATAGAGCCATATCCTGTGTGTATATCGCTGGATGGCCTTGACGGGAGGCTACCATCTGTCTCCCAACAGCTGCTCCAGTGGGTCCCCTCCCCCAACCTTCTCTGAGCCTTCGGGGTCCTTGTGACCTGGCCATTTAGCCCGTGATGTGCAAAAAAGTGCAGCTCAGAGGTGAAACAACCCAACCCAAATCCAGATGGCATTGAAAGGAGATTCTTGTCTCTTAATAGTAAGAGAGTCTTTTTCCTTTAATCTGGGTCTTGGGATCGTTGTGACCTGGGCATTTAGTCCATTGCGTGCTGAGGTCCCCCCCCCCCCCCCCATCTTCACAGACCTACTGTGGCGTATATACTGACAGGCTCCTGTCAGACCTCTGTATCAAGCAGTTACTTGAGGGGAATTAGTTTAGTTAGTGATCGGATCCGAGATTTTCTCACAGTCACTGGAGCCTTTAGTAAGACATATTTTTCTCAAATATAGGCTTATTTTTTATAGGAATATATTTTTTTCAGTTTAATTATTAGTACTTAGAAAACGATTAGATAAATTTCTCTTACTCTCAAAAACACATCGCAAAAACTCGACGGTTTTTTAAGTAATCAATATACGCGGATATTGATAAAGATTTGCTGATGAGGGTGAAACGATTGCTGGAGAGTGAAACGCTGAGGATGGCTGCATCTGGAATTTTTGCCATTCGCTCAAAGCCCTAACAATGACCCCTAATTGGGAAGTGCGAAGATTCTGTTTCGTGCAACTTTTGAAAAGTCAGAAGACATACAGGACTGTGCCCATATAAATTACTGCCCTGAAGGTTTAGCTTTTGCTCTTTTAACATAGAAGATATGCTTGCGACCTTTTTTCCAAGTCTCTTATGATCGCCTCTACAGATCGCGGCTCAGGGTTTGAGAGATGCTGCACAAGAGTGTTAATTGCGTGTTACCACAAATGTTTCCTACGAAATAACGATTAAAATAGGTTTTCTTGAAAATAAATCACTCTTTGGGTGAAGAATATCTGAACCATATACATTCTATAATCAGATTTTTAATCTTTTTGGTTTATTCGTGTTTGCTTTTTTTTTTTGCCAGGTTTAAATCACTTTTTGCTTAAGTAGGGGATCTAATTTAGTTCTTCGATCAGAAGAAAGTGAAGAAATTATCTCTCTTCGTTTTCCCGGAATCGAAAGCGTGATTCCAAGCGCAATACCTAATCGCGTCGCGTGGACAACCACGTGTTCCGCAGCGCACGTGCACGCACAGGTGTCAGTCAAGGTCAAGTAGGCGTTTTTGTTCGATTGACCTTTGACCCGTGAATTTGGGAAGGAAACGTGAGGAAACAAGAGGACGCTGAGATGACGAATTCTGAGATTTCATCCCTCCCCCCCTCCGAAGAGTCGAAAGAAGGAGAGATTCCTCCTCATTCGCTGCTGCAGGTGTCCTTTTCATCTGGCAACAGAATCCTCCACATTGAAACAGAATCTCTCAAAATATTGTCAAAGTGGCAAAGACTCGCTATTCCTCAAGAACAGCTGACACAGAAATTGAATAAACAAACAGGGCTGACATGATGCATCTCATCTTGTGTGGATATTCAGAAATTACGACGCAAATACGATAGAGAAATTTTCATTACGAAAGGAAATATGATGGAAACCAATAAAGAGACTCGGACTAGAAAGAAAAAAAAAATCGAGAGGCAATAAAGACAATAGAGCAGAAAAAAAAATGTGAAAAAAAAGGATTGCCAATGCAGTATAATATTTTTTCAGTTTTACACGTCTTTAAAAAATTTCTTGAAAAATGCTTGAAAAAAAAATTCAATACTTTTATGGCTCTATAACCCTTACTAGCATTCCGAGGGGGGGGGGGGGCACGGTCCTCTTGCTCTCGCCTAGATTCAGCCCTGCCTACTGCATAAACAAGCCTGGTGTTGCATATTTGGAGCCCTTTTATCTCTAATAATTTTCATATTTTACAAAGACGTTATGATGGATACTAAGGGAATTCTTCGCCCCCTGATATTTAAAAAATCACATACATTCTTATCTTCGTTTACCTCATTCATGTTACCTGATGATAAATGCGCGACGTGTCGCAAAACGACTTAACCAATGGCGGAACTGGGCCGGGGCAGGGCCTTGAATGATTTTCGAGAAACATCTTTCTTAACGGAAATTGTTAGTTGAATATAAATGAAATTCTATGGTAAAAAAAAAGATAAGACAGATATATTTCTAGCACTTGCTCTCTGGGTGTCTTTGTTACATTTCTCAGTCACCATTATTGACACAAGATATATCAAATATGATTAAAATAAGTTTTAATTTTCGCTGTGTGAAAATTCATCCTTCCCTAATGAACATTCTCATCAATTAGAATTAAAAAATAACTTTTAAGGGTTTAACCAGCTATTTAACAATCTTCCTCTTGCCTGTGAAACAGAGAGTTGATTTTATTGAAGAAAAGGGCATTGGTATAAAGAAATGGCATGGAAAGGATTCTAGGGCTCTGCAAGCATTCGAGAGTACAATCCTGGGTTGTACTCTCGAACAAGCAGCTGAATATACCCATTCTGAGGCTTATAATTTAAACTTCGCCCTAAAACTGTGTTACAAATGTTCCAAAATTAAAAAACTTTTTTACGAAATAATTTTAAAAACATACGTATATAATACGAAATTAAAAAATACATACATAATACGAAAAAAAATGAGCAATATTAGGGAAACTAGGTTTAGTATCTGATGTACTCAAAAAAGTAACATTAAAAAAGATTTGCTTGACTCAGTTTTCTGGATATAACAGTTTGGTTGCTATTTGTTATTGGTACGTAGATATTTTTAAAAAAAATACCCCCTCAAGCAGCTGCTTGCCACAGAGGTCTGACAGGAGCCTGTCAGTTTATATGCCACAGTAGAAGGTCTGTGAGGATGGCAGGACCTCAGCAGAAAATCGACACATACATCCATGCCTTACCCGGGACTCGAACCCAGGTCCCTTAGATCAGTAGCCAAGCGGGACTAACAAAAATAAAAATAAAATTCTAATAAATTTTTTTAATAATGATTGTTTTTTTAAATAAAGGTTTTGCAAATTATGAACACCATTTTAAAATGTTCACAATGTAAAAAATGTTGTATTAGACAAAGCAGTCAAATAACTTCAGTATTGAATCGAATGTCTAATGCGAGAAAGAATTTCGATGATGTTGTAAAGGCATCAACAGGAATAGTTATTAAATGAGGAATCGAAACAAAATGCCAGAGCGAAAGTGGCAAAGAAACAAGAGATATTTTGATCAATTGTGCGAAGATGGCAAGATTTGAAAATTGGGAAAAGGATTTTAGTCATAGCGTCTTTAGGATGTATAATTAGTCAGTTAAGATAACGATTTCGGGATCTGCAAAATATGTCCGATTATTTTAGTATTCTATACCCATCTGCTGCAGATACTATAATCAGGCAAATAATAAGTGCTAAAAGGATATTTCTTCGGAGTACCTAACTGCCGTCATATTATTCTTTTTGCCATTGCTGATGCTGAATGAAGCTTTTCTAAACTAAATTAATTACCAATTACCTGAGGAGCACAATGGCAGTAAGGGTGATTAAATGGACTGTTTTGATATTGATTGAGAACGAAACGGAAGGAAACTTAGATGCGAAAGAGTTCATTCATGTTTTTGCCGAAAAGAAAGAAGAGTTAGATTTAAGCATTGGCAGCTACTGACTTTCCAAATAGGTGGGGGCCAGTATAATTCTGTATACAGAGAAAGCAACTAAGCAGGGGCGGTGATGACTCGGACGGTAGTGCGCAATGTCGACGATTCCCTCCGTTAACAAACTATTCTCTCCTCGGTTTAAAAAGGAACATCGGTTGGATTGGAAAAGAACACACATATATATAAATGTGCATGTAATAAAATTTCCATATAAATATATTGTGGCTTATGTCAGGCACCTACCCCAGGATTTAGTTTCGTGGAGAGTTCGAGAATTCAGTTTGAGGGGCAGGTGTGACTCGCGACTTTCTAAATAGGTGGGGCCAGCATACACAGTGGTATCAGAATAATATGACCACCTACCATACATATACTATAGTAGGTGGTCATGTTATTCTGATAGGACTGTGTAATATTGTATACAGAGAAAACAAGTAGGCAGGGGCGGTGATGGCTGAGATGGTAGTGCGCAACTGTCGGCGATTTTCCGCCGCTAACCCCAATTCTGTTCTCGGTAATAATAATAAAAAACATCGATTGGATTAGAAAATAACGCATACATACATATATATACGTGTAATAAAATTTTCATATATATATATTGTGGCTTATGTTAGACATGTACCCTAGGATTTAGTTCCGGGAGTGGGGGGGGGGGCGCTTTCGAGAATTCAATTTAAGGGGAATCTGAGGAATAAGACTTTAGCAGGGTTTCCCAATGACTAAAATATTCTACCTCACAGGAAAGATTAAATTGATATTTCATATGGAATAAAATTTTATAATTTTTTTAATCTATTCGTACAATGGTTGGATTTTATAGTAGGTAGACAAGTTTGAAATTTTGAATAAGACGACCGGATTTTCGGGGGGAGGAGACTGTCTCTCCACGGGGTACGTTCTTAGCTTATGTTATACGAGTTTCTTCATATTCAGAAGCGAAGGGACTGCACTACAAATCTTTTCACTTGGTATATATGCATATATTTATATAAAATTTATTCATTTATGATATTTGTTGTATAATTTCTCACACCAATTGTATCCGAATTTCACATTAGGTGAAATTATCCAACTATTGTATTGCTGCGAAATGTTTCCCTGAGTTTCCCACCCCGTGCATTCCGTGTTGTGCTGAAAGTTTCAAGTCTCGACCAATAGCAAAAGTGATTCGAATTTAAAACCATTTTTATTTTTACCCTTGCATAATTGCAGGGTCGGGAGGGGGGGGGGGGGTGGACCTATTGAACTTC
This sequence comes from Ryuthela nishihirai, assembly GCA_038380435.1. Taxonomy (NCBI): domain Eukaryota; kingdom Metazoa; phylum Arthropoda; class Arachnida; order Araneae; family Heptathelidae; genus Ryuthela; species Ryuthela nishihirai. Next base: position 4,340,864 of record JAWZYU010000026.1, read on the forward strand.
AACGGGAATTTTACTGCTAATGTTATACTAGTGAACTTTTGCACAAGAGGGGGGGGGGTAACCTGAACTGGCCCCCCTGTGTGGGTATTTGGTACTTCTACCAACTCGTTTCCTCTAGATATAATTTTAAATGTTCTGAAAATAAACCTGTTTTAATATAACTTCAAATTTTAAGAAATCAAAGACAACCCGGCTGCTGATTGGGTAAGGGGATCACTTGGTGCAAGGGCGCGAATAGGATTCGTACAGGATTGGGTAGTTTTACATTTGGATGAGTTAATATTATTAGTAGTGGTAGAAATGGGGTGGGACGTAATAGGATGGCAGCCCACTATAGCTCCGAAGATAAAAAAAAAACTAGCTGTAGAAAAACTAAAGGAAAAAAAAAACTGGTTCGCTACCATTCCGCTTTGGCCTGCTACTTTGAGGGTTGTTTCGGATTGTTTTTTTATATCTCTTTTTTGGGGGGGAGTCAAATAATCGACTGTATTTTGCCATACCTCTTAGTTGAAAAATCCGATTTCGAATACTGATTATTATGAAAGAAAATCTACAACTTTCCATTGGTTGTCTGTAATGACTTAAAAAGCATTTACCGTTGCTATAATTTATTCCAGAAAATCGTTAATGTCCTAAAGGTTGATTTAGTGTCGGTGGTTTGAAGTGTGGGACGGAGGAGCTGCCTTGCGACATCATCAGGTCAACGAATCTAATCAGAGACAACTAGTCCAAATGACGAATTGGTGAACTTCCTTTCAGCAGTTAAACACTTCCTTTCAACACTTCCTTCCAAGTTTTAACACTTCCTTTCAGCAGTTAAGAAAACAACCGAGACTACGTGATCCAATCACTAAGCCTTATTAACGATTATCTGGAATAAAGAGTTTTGATGAATGAATGTTCTTATCATTAGAGACAACGAACATATATTTACAGAATATCATTAACACATTATAACTCAAAGAATTGTATTAGCGCGCAATACTGTATCACAGGCGTCGGCAACCTATGACCCGCGGGTCACCAAGTGACCCATTTAATAATTTCAAGTGACCCACTTGAGTTCTGCAAATAAAGTATAATTTATTTTTATATATTATACTTTATTTGCGGAACTCAAGTGGGTCACTTGAAATTATTAAATGGGTCACTTGGTGACCCGCGGGTCATAGGTTGCCGACGCCTGCAGTGTATCATACACATGCGCCTACATTAACTCCAAAATATTATACAGATTCGTAGACTACGCATCAAATTAACGGTATTCTACCGCGATAATGAATAACTAATGATAATAACTAATAACTAATGATAATCCACACAAGATCTTTTCATCCACATTTACCTCTCTGAAATTCACCTATTTACCACAACTGAAACACACCAAAACCCTCTTGAAAATATCATTAAGCTATTCTAAACCAATTACGGATTTACTTTCCGTTATAATATTTTAAATGTGGTTAGCATAATAGAAGGTTAAAGGTTATTTTAATAATAATTTACATTTTTCTCTGCTGCAATAACTCACAAAATATTATGGCATCTATCCTGCTTGAATTCTTATGCATGACTAAAACGGATTTTCTTACAGATTGGATATCTAAGAGTAGAATAAGTTAAGGTTGTGGTTTCGATTTGTAACATCTCAGTGAGATTTCTGCTTTCTCAGCCAATGAGAGTTGTTTTAAATTTTTTTCTTAATTTAACGGTATCATATATATATTTAAAGTTTCTGTATTGTGTATACCTTAATGCAAATGTTCAAAGGTATTTTTATTTATTTATCCTAAGTGTTTCTCTTTCTTGATTGCTTTGGATGAGAAGTGTGTAGCTCACCGCCCCAGAGGAATCTGACGTTAAAGAAATCAATTGGTAATGAGAAGAAAAAAACTTTCCGCAACAAAACCAAACAAATCGATTTAACATAAGTTATGCACGATACAGAATGAGCTTCCAAAGGCCGCCGTCCGTCGGATGGGACGTTAACCCGTGGCCCCGTGTGCGGGAGAGCCATACCTTGTGTACGTTAAAGAACACGCTGAATGGCCTTGACGGGAGGCTACCATCTGTCTCCCAATAGCTGTTCCAGTAGGTCCCCTCTCCGCAAGCTTCTCTGAGCTTTCGGGGTCCTTGTAACCTGTCCATTTTGTTCATTCTGTGCAAGAAAAGTATCCCTCAGAGGTAAAACAACCCAATCCAACTGCAAATCCAGAAATATTATAGAAGTAGACAAATTAACTCTGCTATTTTGTTTTATTTGTAAGCTGCAGTTTTTTGCACACAATTGACTAAATGGTCAGGTCACAAGGATCCCGAAGGCTCAAAGAAGGTTGGGGGAGGGGACCCAGTGGAATTGCTTTTGGGAGACAGATGGCAGCTTTCCATTATGGCCATCCAGAGTGCTCTTCAACGTAGGTGCTCAGGGTATAGCTCTCCCTCACACGGAGACACGGCTTAAAGTCCCACCTGATGGACGATGGCCTTTCCAAGCTCATCGCTACTGACCGAGGACAGAGTTGGGTTTAGCGGAGATAAATCTCAACGCTGGTCCAGGTGGGACTCGAACCTGGGAACTGCAGTTTACGAGCCTGGCACACTACCGAATGAGCCACCTCTGCTCCAGCGGAACCAGCTAGATGTTTCTGCTGAGGTCTCGCCTTCCTCACCGATCATCTCAATGGCCTATCATATCAATCCCTTGTTAGATCTTTGTGGCAAGCAGCTAGAGGAGTCATTTATTATTTTTTGAAAAAACACATTGAATGCATTCTGCATAGATTTGAGTCGCTGATAGCATATATCCGTTTCCAGACTCAGGAAAAAGGTCGCATGATGCATTTACCTTTCGAGACCCAGGAGAATAGTTGATGAATCGAGACTCGGGAAACTGATGACGTATTCTATTTCATGACTCGGGAAAAGTGTCGAATCCTGAAAAGATGAGAACCTCTGGATAGCTTTAGCGTTAAGTCCTCTGAAACTATTAAAATTCTGAATTTGTTTACTTTTAGGAAAAGCAATCCAGAAAAACAAAGAGCTTTTTACATTTAGTGATATTTCTCTTAAAAAAAAAAACCTTCTTTGCTTTCGTTATCGCATTTCACAGAAAACAGAAAATATTTGCTATTGTGCTCATCGAGATTGGTTTAATTTGCACACGACTTGTTTTGATTACAGAAGCGCGCTTGGCTACTAATCTATGGGATCTGGGTTCGAGCCCCGGGTAAGGCATGGCTGTTTGTGTCGTTTTTCTGCTGAGGTCCTGCCATCCTCTCAGATCTTCTACTGTGGCATATAAACTGACGGGCTCCTGTCAGACCTCTGTGGCAAGCAGCTGCTTGAGGGGGTATTTATTTATTTGCCGTCCCGTGGCCGAGTGGTTAGCGCGCTTGGCTACTGATCTACAGGACCTGGGTTCGAGCCCCGGGTAAGGCATGGATGTTCGTGTTGTTTTTCTGCAGAGGTTCTGCCATCCTCTCAGATCTTTTACTGTGGCATATAAACTGACAGGCTCCTGTCAGACCTCTGTGGCAAGCAGCTGCTTGAGGGGGTATTTATTTTTTTATTTATAAGCACTTGTCTTAATTTCAATATCCAAACAATGCCGGACTAAGGCTGCTTGGCGCATTAGTCTGACAAACCTAATCTTCAATGTAAGTCATGTTGAGCTGGAAATTCTTTTAAAAATACAAATATTTTGACCACACATTGATTTCTTTTAGGCTTTAAAACATAATAAATTGCCCCCCTCAAGCAGCTGCTTGCTATAGAGGTCTGACAGGAGCCTGTCAATTTAATACGCCGTAGAGAAGATCTGTGAGAAGACAAGACTTTGTGTGGTCAAAATCTGATCCGAAACCCCGAGCTCATCGTGATGGATAATCACCCAACGGAAACAGCCAATCAACAGAATGCGAATTCTTTCGGACGTCGAAGACGGTCAAAGCTTCCTTGAAGGTGGATTCAAACGGAACGAAAGACAAAATAATCTCTCTCGAAATTCAACCCTAGCAACCGCAGAGAGGATGCGAATCTCTTCCTCCCGATCCTTCATCCACATCCTCTTCCATCTCCGGCTCAGTGTAGTCGACTGACACACACGCGAGGCGAGCGATCGGAGGACCGAAGGGGGAGGTGTGCAAACACTGACGCACTCGCTCATTACGCCGTGAATACTGTTTGTTCCGCGTGCACTCTGCTCACATCGCATTCTATTTGCTCTGGCGCGGGTGCGAGCTCGGACCCCACGTGATCGTGTTTAATCAAGGCAGCCACTCTCGGTCCGGAGTCCAGTGGAGACGGTTGGAAAACCGTGGCCCTGTTGGCAGGGGCTGTCTTTTATGATGCGGCCGGAGAGTGTTGGGAATAACAAAGGTTTAAGAGCAGGGGGATGTTATAACATCAACCTCACCATTTGACAATGTCATCATCCTCGTCGTCAGGAGGGAGGGAAGGAGGGAGGGTGGGTGACAGACAATATTCCCTCCACATTTACCTGTCACAAACAGATTTAAAATTGATCGTTTTGGACGTCAAACGCCGTCAACTCTTGATACCGTTAAAAAGAAAGAAGACACACTCGACTAAATCATTCGTGTCTTCTGTAGAGCTTTCTTCTCTTTCTTTTAGTGCAGCCTGTAAAATAAGAGTTATCGAAAAAAAAAAATCAAGCTTTAGGAAGATTTCATTTTCATCTTATCTTTAGCCTCATTATTCCATAAAAAAATTCATCTTATAAGTTAAAGAGCTTCGAATAACTTTGCATTTGAACAATATGGAAGTGTCCCAATACTTTTGATAATTTCCCAAATGCATTCATTTTTTAATATTTTTATACATATCAGCCATTTTTTTTCACTTCGATGCCCTCTTAGTAGTAGTTTGTTGCCATTATACGGTACCCCCTTTGCACAGTGCTTTCCCCCCCTGTGTCGCAATCGTCCACGTTGCCTTCTTGCCTTGGACCCCCTATGTCGCAATCGACCGGAAATTGACCTGTGCTGGGCCACGTTGCCTTCTGAACTTTGACCCTTATATTGCAATCAACAGGAAATTGACCCTGGCGTTGCAACTGTCACGGTATTAATAATTCATAATTCATAATTAATAATACATAATTAAAAATTCCTCCCCTTTTAACCCCTGGCGCTATCTAGTGCCTATGAGGAACACTATTTTCCCCCCCAAAAAAAATCCTTATTTTAACTCTAATTTTAAGCCCTCCTTCTCGAGCAGTCTCGATTTTTCTTTATAGACCCCCCCCCCCCCCCCCAATGGTTGACTTATATTTTAAACCCTCCACTTGTAGACCACCTGGTTGACCTATATTTTAAGCCCTACCTATATTTTAAGGCCCCCTCGGATTACAAGTCTCAGAATAATTCCACAGAAAAGGATGACACAAGTCTCAATTGTAAAAATCAACTCGCAAAGTTGTATTCTTATTAATTAAAACCCTTTCTATTAAAAGTTACCTCTATTAAAAATCTTTTGGTGTTCATTTTGCCAGGACTGCTAAACGATTCCCTTTTATTAAAACTCTGGTATTTATTTTTTCCAACCCCGTTAATCGATCCCTTAGTAAATAAAAACTCTCACTTACCTTTATTAAAATCATCCAGCGCTCGTAATAAATCGGTTTAATCGGGGGAAAAAAAATCATTCTATCGCTAGCGTACCTCCACGTTAATTTCGGGGAAAAGCCTCATCGGATCCAAGGTTCACGTATTTTACTAGAAGAATGACACAGTAACTGTTCCACAGAAAAATTAATAAAATTTGGTTTAAATTATTCGTAGGACTTGTATATAAGATCTAGCTTTAGACGTTCACCAGCCTAAAAGTTTACAAAGTCCGTTATCGGTGTATCGGAAATCGTACGTTTCCTGTAGACATCCTTCAGATCGCTTATTAGTGGGGTAGCAACAGCACTTTCGCCATATCACACGATATGGTGCAATCCTTTATCAGCTGGAAGGTCAAATGTCCAGCGCTTCACTGTGTCTGCATTTGACACTGATAAGGTTTAAAAATAGATGATTCCTAGAATCCACATTGCACAACGGTCAAAGTCCAGTGGGGGAGGGTGTATATAAACACCGACTTCTCAGCGACTGTCACTGTGTTCTTCATCTGTCAGTTTGCGACCTGTCAACCCTGCTCGCTCTCCTTCTCTACCTGCTAGCTCGTCGATCCTCTTCTCTACCTGAGATGTCCACTATGCGAGAATTTTCCTGTGTTGGATCCTCAACTGATACCAGGTAAATGAAATTTTATTTAATATTGTCCTTAAGTTGCTCAACTGAATCACCTACTAACGTACAATATAGATTTTTATATTTGTTTCTAACTAGTAAAGTCATTCTAAATGATAATTTTCAAACTTTAGTTATATTTTTGTTGATCAAGCTAGCAAAGTGTGCTTTTATTACAACTGTTCAGTTCAATATAGATTTTTTTTTATTTGTTTCTACCCTGTCATTTTATTCTAAACGATAATTTTCAAACTTTAGTTAGATTTTTTGATCAAGCTAGTCAAGTGTGCTTTTACTACAACTGTTCAATATAGATTTTTATATTTGTTTCTAACTAGTAAAGTCATTCTAAATGATAATTTTCAAACTTTAGTTAGATTTTTTTTTTTTTGATCAAGCTAGTCAAGTGTGCTTTTACTACAACTGTTCAATATAGATTTTTTTTTTATTTGTTTCTACCCTGTCATTTTATTCTAAACGATAATTTTCAAACTTTAGTTAGATTTTTTGATCAAGCTAGTCAAGTGTGCTTTTTTACAACTGTTCAATATAGATTTTTTTATTTGTTTCTACCCTGTCATTTTATTCTAAACGATAATTTTCAAACTTTAGTTAGATTTTTTTTTTTTGATCAAGCTAGTCAAGCGTGTTTTTATTACAACTATTCAATATAGATTTTTATATTTGTTTCTACCCTGTCATTTTATTCTAAAACGATAATTTTTCAAACTTTAGTTAAATATTAGATTTTTTGATCAAGCTAGTAAAGTGTGCCTTTATTACAACATAACTGTTCTAAGTTAAAAAAACATGTAAAGTACTGCATATTCTGAGACTAAATTATCTATCCAGGTCTGATGCTGGTCCTTCCACTGATGCCGACTGCTTTGAAGAGCTACTCACGGCAGTGCGCACTCTAGAGGCGGCAGCCAAAAGACCTCCTACACCTGAGCTTCCTGAACAGTCGAAGCGCCTTTGCATACTCCAACAAGGTGGCAGGGAATTAAGGCAAAGGACATCGAAACTTTCCCTCAAGAAGCGTCGTCAATCCACTGTCGCAGCGGGTATGGGAAATCCCTACGTCCCCGTCGTACCTTCAACTGCAACCAGGTAAATGAAATTTTATTTAATATTGCCCTTAAGGCGCTCAATTGAATCACTTACTAACGTACAATATAGAGTTTTATATTTGTTTTTACCCTGTCATTTTATTCTATAAATGTTAATTTTCAAACTTTAGTTAGATTTTTTGCTCAAGCTAGTAAACTATGCTTTTATTACAATTGTTCAATGTATTTGTTTTCTACCCTTGTAAAACCATTTTACTTTTTTTTTTTATTCTAAATGATAATTTTCAAACTTTAGTTAGTTTTCTGCTCATGCTAGTCAAGTGTGGTTTTATTACAACTGTTCGGTTCAATATAGATTTTTCTAACTAGTAAAATCATTTTAGTCTAAATGATAATTTTCAAACTTTAGTTACTTAGTTTTTGATCAAGTTAGCAAACTGAAGCATATTGGTTTTTCATTTTCTGTTCTAAGATAAAAACGTGTAAAGTACTGCATATTCTGAGACTAAATTATCTATCCAGGTCTATCCCTTCCACTGGTGCCGGAACCTCCAGCGTTCGTGTTCCCGTCTCCTCCAACATAAGGACACCATTCACTATCGCCGCTGGTACCGGACCCTCCAGCGTTCGTGTTCCCGTCTCCACCGGCATAAGGACACCATTCACTATCGCCGCTGGTACCGGACCCTCCAGCGTTCGTGTTCCCGTCTCCTCCGACATAAGGACACCATTCACTATCGCCGCTGGTGCCGGACCCTCGAGCGTTCGTGTTCCCGACATAAGGACACCATTCACTATCGCCGCTGGTACCTCCACCGCTACCAGGTAAATGTAATTTTATTTAATGTTGCCCTTAAGGCGCTCAACTGTACCACATACTAACGTTCAATATAGAGTTTTATATTTGTATCTGTTTTTCTAACTAGTAAAGTCATTTTATTCTAAATGATAATTTTCAAACTTTAGTTAGATTTTTTTTTTTGATCAAGCTAGTCAAGTGTGCTTTTTTACAACTGTTCAGTTCAATATAGATTTTTATATTTGTTTCTAACTAGTAAAGTCATTCTAAATGATAATTTTCAAACTTTAGTTAGATTTTTTTTTTTGATCAAGCTAGCAAAGTGTAGTTAGATTTTTTTTTGATCAAGCTAGCAAAGTGTGCTTTTATTACAACTGTTCAGTTCAATATAAATTTCTCTACCATGTAAAGTCATTTTACTTTTTTTTATTCTAAACGATAATTTTCAAACTTTAGTTAAATATTAGATTTTTTGATCAAGCTAGTCAAGTGTGCTTTTACTACAACTGTTCAATATAGATTTTTTTTTTTTATTTGTTTCTACCCTGTCATTTTATTCTAAACGATAATTTTCAAACTTTAGTTAGATTTTTTGATCAAGCTAGTCAAGTGTGCTTTTTTACAACTGTTCAGTTCAATATAGATTTTTATATTTGTTTCTAACTAGTAAAGTCATTCTAAATGATAATTTTCAAACTTTAGTTAGATTTTTTTTGATCAAGCTAGCAAAGTGTGCTTTTATTACAACTGTTCAGTTCAATATAAATTTCTCTACCATGTAAAGTCATTTTACTTTTTTTATTCTAAACGATAATTTTCAAACTTTAGTTAAATATTAGATTTTTTGATCAAGCTAGTCAAGTGTGCTTTTTTTTTTTACAACTGTTCAGTTCAATATAGATTTTTTTATTTGTTTCGACCCTGTCATTTTACTTTTTTTTTTTTATTCTAAACGATAATTTTCAAACTTTAGTTAGATTTTTTGATCAAGCTAGTCAAGTGTGCTTTTACTACAACTGTTCAATATAGATTTTTTTTTTTATTTGTTTCTACCCTGTCATTTTATTCTAAACGATAATTTTCAAACTTTAGTTAGATTTTTTTTTTTTTGATCAAGCTAGTCAAGCGTGTTTTTATTACAACTGTTCAATATAGATTTTTATATTTGTTTCTACCCTGTCATTTTATTCTAAACGATAATTTTCAAACTTTAGTTAGATTTTTTTTTTGATCAAGCTAGTCAAGCGTGTTTTTATTACAACTGTTCAATATAGATTTTTATATTTGTTTCTACCCTGTCATTTTATTCTAAAACGATAATTTTTCAAACTTTAGTTAAATATTAGATTTTTTGATCAAGTTAGCAAACTGAAGCATATTGGTTTTTCATTTTCTGTTCTAAGATAAAAAAACATGTAAATGTACTGCATATTCTGAAAAATAAATTATCTTTCTAGGTCCGCATTCTCCAACGTTCCTGTCAGTGGATTCTCCAACGTTCCTGTCAGCTCTACAGAGTCTCCCCACTTCACAATGTCACACACTCGGCGGTACAACTCGAAAAAATTCAAGACAGATTTCGTCTCTACAAGTGTGCGACTTGGAGGTATGGAGAATGTGGAACCACACAATTTCCTCCCGGTCCTACACGACCTGCACGAGAAAATGCTGGCTGAAGTCGTCCCCACAGGGGAGTACAGCCATGTTCGGCTGTGTTTACGCTCCCGGGATTTGAAAAACCCCGTCAACTTGCCCCTAATTCGGCGTAATGCCCTGACGGGGGAGAGATTCATGGCTGCACTTGACAAAGTAGTGCAGTCAAATGAGTCTCTTGGTCCCGGGAGCGAACTGGAGTTCGACTTTGTGTGTGCCGACCTGGACCGGGTCGGCAGCGGTAATGACGGGAGACGTGCAGGACCTGAGAAGCGTAGTCTCGTGGATGTCCAGTCTTTCATCAACAATAAGAAGGCTCTCACGAAAATTGTCAATCGTGACAACATCTGTTTAGCAAGGGCTCTCGTCGTCGCACGAGAGCTTTGCTTAAAAAATAAAGGCCTGCCAAACACTTATGTGCAGATCCGTGATTACAGGCTACGGCTTCAACAGACGGAAGCCCACCAACTTCATCAGAACGCCGGCGTACCCGAGAGTCCCTGTGGACTCCCGGAAGTCCGTCTCTTTCAAGCTCACATGACACAGTTCAGGATTGTTGTGTATTCAGCCGACGACGCCTTTCTCCCTATCTTCATTGGTCCCGAAGGTGGGGACAACATTTATTTATTGTTTAGTGCAGGGCATTACGACGTGATTACTAAACCATCAGGGTTTTTCGGGGTTAGGCAGTTCTGCCATAAGTGTCTAAAGGGGTTAAATACAGAGGGGCACGTTTGCAAGGGAACCTGCAACAGGTGCCTGTCAGTCGATGTGTTTCACGCAGGGGAGCTGTTGCTTTGCACGGTATGCTGTGTGTATTTGCGCGGGGCTGAATGCTTTCAGGCGCACCTGCTGAAGGCATGTCAGACACGGCATCGCTGTGTTAAGTGCATTAGCATTTACGATCCCCTGAAAAAGCACGTTTGCAAGGCTGACACCTTAAAATTCGTCGAGCCCTGCAAAATTGACCCTGTCGGTCAGACTTACCTCTACTTTGACGTAGAGACTGTGCAGTGTGCCGACGGGTTGCTGAAACCGATACTATGTGTGGTCACATACCAAGTGGACGACGAGTGGGTCTATGCTTCATTCCCGGAAACGGACGCCTTTATGGATTGGATTCTGGCTGAAGTACGTCCTGGGGTTCAAAGATTCAAGGACGCCACAGTCCTCGCACATAATCTGAAAGGCTTTGACGGCATGTTCATCATTAGTTACCTGTACAGAAAATTTTTAAAACCGGATCTCGTGTTCGATGGATCTAAGATTTTAGGTATCTTTTTACCTGGCCTTAAAATAAGGTTCATCGACACGTTGTCCTTTATTCAGGCTCCTCTTCGATCATTCACGAAGACCTTCAACTTGGAGACGGTGAAAGGCTTTTTCCCCTTTAAATTCGTGAAGGAGGAAAATCTACAGTATGCAGGACCCATCCCTGATCGGCTTTTTTTCCAGCCGGAAGACATGGAGCCTGAAACTCTGTCAGCATTCAACGAGTGGTATGCCGCAGCAAGCCTTGAACCCTGGGATTTTCAACAACAGCTTCTGTATTACTGCAAGGCAGATACAGAGTTGTTGCGGCGAGGCGCCCAAGCTTTCCGTGAGGAATTTTTAAATCTCACAGGCGTAGACCCATTTGCACGTGACCTGACTATTGCCGGTGCTTGTCTTCGAATTTTCCGTGGGAAGTTTCTGCAAAAGAATACCCTCGGTGTGTGTCCCGCCCAAGGGTATTCGGCGAGTAACGACCGGCAGTCCTTGAAAGCTCTCGCATGGTTAGAGTATGAGGCTTCCAAGGACAATATCGAAATTCAAACTGCGCGATCACCCGGAGGTGAGTATAAGATAGGGCAGTACAAATTGGATGGCGTGTGCCACAGTACCCGTTGTTATTACGAGTTTTTAGGTTGTTACTTTCATCACTGTTTGAAATGTTTCAAACCTGAAAAAATAGATCAGCGCACGAGAAAGCCATTTGGTCTGCTAAACACCCGGACCATGGATCGTCTTGAGACCTTGAAAGTGCTGATGAACGGGTACACATGCAAAATCATGTGGGAGCACGAATTCGACGAGTTAATGCGCAAAAACTCACCCGTCGCATTAATTTATAAATCCGTCGAGCCTATCAGGCGTATAGGGGCCCGTGACTACCTCTACGGAGGGCGCGTGGAGGTGTTTTCCATCTTTGCATCGGCGGACCTAGGATGTAGCCTTAACTACGTTGATTACAACAGCCTGTACCCTTATGTTTGCAAGAAGGCTCCATTCGGTAAAGGTCACCCGGTTCGGATCACCTCCGATTTCGCCACGGACCTCGACCACTATTTTGGCATTGCACACGCCACACTGTTAGCCCCCGACGATTTGTTCATCCCTGTACTGCCCTACAGGTGTAATGGGAAGCTGCTTTTCCCCCTTTGCAGGAGCTGTGCAGATGGTCAGCTGGCACCCCCTTGTCAGCACACCGTGAACCAGCGCGCATTGACAGGATCTTGGCCAACGTTCGAAATTTACGCTGCGATGCGTGCTGGATACAAACTTCTTCAGTTCCACGACGTGTGGCATTTCAATACCATCCTGCAATATGATCCCGCAACAAAAAAGGGAGGTGTCTATGCTGGGTACATAGATACTTTTCTGGGGCTGAAGCAGCGCTACTCCGGGTTTCCCCCTGACGTGCAGACCGAGGAGCAAAAGGAAGCCTTCTGTGAGGCCTTCTTCCAGGCGGAGGGTGTTCGGATCCTCCCCTCGGAAGTTGAAAAAAACAACCTTAAGCGTACACTTTCCAAGGTCTCGCTTAATTCGTCATGGGGGAAGCATGCGCAGAACATGAGTCGAACCCAGACGACCATTGTTAGTTGTCCTGTCAAGTACATGGAGCTCTTGACGGATGCATCGCTAGTCATCACTGACGTCGCTGTTATCAGTGATCAGGCCGTGCTTGTCACGCACAAGCCGGCGGAGTCTGCCACTCCAGCGAACACCCGTGGAAGCCTGATTCTCGCCGCAATGGTGACGAGTCACGCCAGACTAAAACTGTACGAGCTTCTATCAAAATTAGACAGTCGTGCAATGTATTCTGACACGGATTCAGTAATTTATACAACGTCTCCTCGCGACACCTACACACCACCACAACATCCCTTTCTCGGAGGTCTCGTAGATGAAATTTCTTCAAAGTACGGCTCCGGTGTACACATCACTGACTATGTCAGCGCCGGAGCCAAAAGTTATGCCCTTCGGCTGAGCAATGGGGATGAAATTCTTCGCGCCAAGGGCATATCACTCACGAAGAAAAACCGGTGCACATACAATTTTGAACTACTGAAATCCATGGTGCTAGGGAACTCCCCAACCAGTGAGACCTTCGAAGTCCCTTTCAATGTAATTCGTAATAAAGTGGATGGGTCACTTACGAATAAGCCCATGGTGAAAAGGTTTAAGGCTAACCTAGATAAGCGGTATCTCAGCCCGGGTTCGACTCTCACTGTACCTTATGGTTACAATGACCTGGGCCTGGATACCCTTATCCAACTCATGGATGAGTAAATGTACAGTTTTCAACTTATTTATTTCATATTACACCTTTATTTATTTCATTGTACAGTTTTCAACTTGTTTATTTCATATTACACCTTTATTTATTTCATTGTACAGTTTTCAACTTGTTTATTTCATATTACACCTTTATTTATTTCATTGTACAGTTTTCAACTTATTTATTTCATTGTACAGTTTTCAACTTATTTATTTCATATTACACCTTTATTACATTGTACAGTTTTCAACTTATTTATTACATCTTTATTTATTACACCTTTATTTATTATTTCACTGTACGCCTTTTATTTCAATATCCTTAATGGATCTTAATCATTATTTCAGTGCCCTTAGGGGACTTTAATTATTATTATTTCAGTGTCCTTAGTGTACTTTAATCACGCGTAATGCCCTCGCACTCGGCGTCGTCAGCAGTTTTTGAAGCTTGTATTTTTGAAACCTACAATATGTTACTGTCCAGCATTGGATATGTGAAACCAACAGTGGATATGTCATGTGAAAGCAACAGTGGATCTGTCATGTATATTTTTTAATAAAAAAGGTTTCAAAAAATCCGTCTCTTTATTTCTCAGAACTGGAAGACACTATGGTGGGAGAAAGCAAGAGGTAACTTTGTTTTTCAGGTGCTCCGTAAGTCTTATCAGTGATCTGCACAATGCGCTGCTCCCCTCCAAGTCTCGCTGCTGCAGCAGCATTCTCATTTCCCCGCCCATCGACACTAACGCCCTCTGCTGTACTCCCGAGTGTAGCAGCACTCGTACAACCGCGCCCAGTCATGCAGATCACTTCCGGATGTCAAACATTGAATGAACTATCAGTGTGAAAACATTGAATGAACTATCAGTGTGAAAACATTGAATGGGAAGAGACATAAAAATGGCAAAAGGCATATTATCAGTTTTACTTTCTTTTATTGGATACAGATTTTTAATACATGGTTTTTTTAACACAAGTCTTCAAGCACACAAGTCTTGGAAAGTTTTTTACAGATATTTTCAATACGCCGTCCACTCGGATAATTTTCTTTTCTTACGTCGGATGGGAACAGCAATGTCTTTTGGGGGCCGCTCTTCAGCTATATGATTTCTGGGAATGTTGACTTTTACTTCCTGTGGAGTGTCAAGCTGTTTTGAGAATAACAAATAATTTTTCAAAGCAGTCAGATACTTTTCAGTCTTATCGTCAGCATCACCAGACTCTAATATTTTCTTCATCTCTGAGTCTAAATCACACACTTTTTTTCTTATGTTTCTCCTCTGCACTGCTTTCACTGAAATCATTTTTTTCTAAATAACGAGACCAGTAGGGGGAGGGCAGCAGTCAGTAGTGGTATAATGAACCCTGAACCACGCTGCAGGAGATGCTTCTTGTGGCGTAAAGATGCACGTTTGGATGCTAGACTCCTTATGACCGTCTTGTGCTGGCGTAAATTCTTTAATACTCGATGGGAGACAGGTATATTGCCTTTTAAGAAATTGGAACACACTTCACATAGAGCATACATCTGGGGGTCGGAGATGTGCTTCATCAGAGCTGCACGCTGCTTTCCTCCTAGCTTTGGCAAGCACTGAAGGAACGGGCCTTGAGATTTAACTTTCATTTGGAACGTAAAGTATTTCGGGTTCTTCTGATGGAAGAATCTTTGCACGGAGCCTTTCAGTATCTAACGTTCTGGGATGAAGGTCAACACACAAATAGCCACAGGTTGCTTGTGTAGCTAACCTATAAGCATCCGTCAGGAGTTTAGATTGATGGGGGTATACTTGTCTCGCCAGGTGAGTTATTTGTGAAGCATCCCGACAGTTGCGAAATAAAAACATGTAGTGAGCATTGAGCGATATAGTCCTCGAATGTCTTCCCTTTAAAAACAGATTTTGTAATATCAGGACAATCGTGATATTTTTATGATGACCACCACGAATAAACAATTGTGATATGCGTTCGCTGGCTACAGACTGTTCCATCAAGTCATCCAGTACCAGAAGTGTAGGTCTGAGGGGATCAAATTCCAGATCCGTAGGTAGTCCTTCATAAAATTCCACCATTTTCTTGAAGGGTTCAAAGGCAGGCTGCCACTCCCCGTAGCAGTAAACGACACGTTGGGGTGGGGGTTCGAATACTTGAGCTGCTTCTCTGATGAGTTTCAGAGTGAAAGTCGTCTTTCCACACTGTGAAGGAGCAGCAATTATAATATTCGAAGGAGTTCGGAGAGCCATCGCAACACCATGCAGTCGTTAAAGTCTACTCGACACGTGTAATCACGATGCAGTACTGTGGGAAGAGTTGTACCACACGCTCTTTTAAACAGGAAATACAGACAGTGAGCACCGCAAGTGTCTCCCAGGGGGTTCTGCAGAGGTATTGAAGGATGTAAGACGTGGCGTATGCCTAGTCGACTGTAGTATTCTTGCATGGCGACATCGGGACTCGTACCTAGGGGGTCAAAGTGATCCACGTGCATTCCTTTCTTGTAAACTGCTATCCAGTGGGCTCCAGGCATGGAGGACGGATCGGTATTGTAGATAAACAAGGCTTCTGATTGGGTGATTCTGCTAGGTAGTCTGTCACGGGGGAACACTCCGAGACTTGTGGGTAACATCGAAAGGATGGATTCTAGTTGATAGGTATTCATGAGCTGTAGTCAAACAGGACTTTACGATCCAATGGGATTTCCAGCAAATTCTGATATTCGGCATACAGGATCACAGTGACCGATGCGGATAGCGGCTTGGCAAACTTTAATTCGACTCTCACACTCCCACTCTTTATTAAAGAAAACACTTGATTGCATTCACGTTGCTCGGGGGTCAATTGGAATCCAAACAATGTAAAACCTTCTCCATAGGCTTTTCGCGATAAGTTAATACCACTATCGGATTTCCAGGCATCCACAGCTTCCAATAATCCTTGGTAACAGCGGAGATAGCGCCCATTCGCAAAGTCTGGTGCGTAGGACTGGTGATCGCTGTCAATGTGAAGGCTGATGTAGTTTAAGTCGAAATGTTGGAAGTTGAAGGGATTTTTTTTCGTACGATCCATTCAGGCTGGTGCTTTCCACCATACCCAGTACCAGACGTACGGGGAGCTGACCTAGAAATAAATTGTCACGGTTCACACTCGTCAGTCCCGAAGCAATGGAAAACATACGTAAATCCGTTCTTCGCAGAGGGTACTTGGCACTCTCCGAACCCAGCAGGCGAGCGTGTGCGAGGATGACACCCGAAGTGGGTTTGACTTTACGCACGAAAAATTCGGCTTCGTGTATCTGTACTTTGTAAGAGGGGTCCGCTTCACCTGTCACGAGACAGAATTCGGGTTTGGATCTCAATAAACGCAGTCTCAGATCGACTTGATTGAGCAGGTAACGATCTTGATTAAACAGGTCAGCGTGGATCCACGAGATGAGTTCGATACCTGTTGGTTTGACGTAGCCCTTGCGCTGATGCCATCCCTCGTTCTCCCGACTGGTCAGTTCCATTTTACCGGGGGTGTCGAGGTACCAGAGCGAGGTGCCGAGCTGGCTTCGTGTGGCATCGGTACCGTAATTCAATAGAGTCTCCAGGTATGCCCTGTAGGGGTACAGGGTGTGAGAAGCACTCACTAGGTGATCATTGAGGAAGACGTCTACCTGGCTGAAGAGGGCGTGGAAGAAATGATTGCAGGGAGCAATCACTTCCGACGGTGCGGTACCATCGGATTTTACAATTTTCAAGACGAGACGTAGGTGACATCGGGACAGATCAATGTAATCGTCTGTTCCCTTCACGATGAATTCGAGTGGAGCATTACCTTCCAAGGAAGCCACAGGTAAATAATTGACATAGCAGCCTCTTTCTAATTGTGAGACTGTGGGAGGGATCAGAAACAGGTCCAGTTCTGAATTGGCACAGTCGCCAGAATCAGCGTGAATTTTCTGAATGCTCATGATGAAAACACGTCCTGCACAGTACAGTGTCTCTTCACTTTATGAACCTTGGGATGCTGACGGCGGCGTTTTATTCCTTTCCCTCCCTGCAGCTTTGAACTGGCACGCTGTAAGAGGTCGGCGCCCGCTTCACGGAGTCCCGCTTTGGCTGCAGATTTGAAATTTTGCCCCTGGGACATCTCTGAAACGAACCGTAGTCCACCCTTACGTAGGGTAGCCAGCGCAGGTCGTACGAGAGGGCTGATGAAACGTCCAATAGTTGTAAAGATGCTTCCTAACCCATCGCCTCTCTGATAACGAGGACCACGGAACACACCCTTCCCCGTTTGGCTCTTATAGTAGCTCACGTAGGCGTCTGCAGAAGGTGGAACGAATTTAACCCTCATGACGGAAATGTAACTTGACTAAAACTTTACCGAATTTAAAATGCAGAGGTTCTCCGGTGTCAGTACGAAGGAAGATTCTCACACTCTCGAAACTGTTCCTTGCAAGAGGGTAGTAATCAGGTTGCTGATACACTGCAACAATGGCTTCGTTATTACTGGTTCTGACGGCGGGGTTCACGACACGCAACAGTTCACCATGAGTATCACCTAACAACTGAGGCGCAATCAGGTCTGAATACAAATAAATACCATACATGCCTCTGTTCATATCGATGGGATAGTCACCCTGGACTTTATTCAGTGGTATATCTAATTTAGTGATTCCTAGCATGTCTCCTAATCCGGGGTTCGATCGAGGAAATTTAATGTAATGCGACTTGTCTGTATCCATCAATACGGTGTGATCTGCCTGTTGCTTGAAACGGTAAGCTTTTCTCAGCCTGTAGGGTAACATCTGGTTCATTGCATCGAATAATGATTCGGCTGTTTCGTATCGTCCGTGGGGTACCTTTCGTTCTTGGAAACTACCTGGGGGTATCACGTAGAAATAACATTCGTCATCTATGTCGAATGTTGGTGTATTGCAAAGTTTGCTGGCAAATCGTTGGTGGAAGGGTTTGTCAACTTCACCCTCCCCGATACACAGAAGTTTACCGAAATTCGTTTTAGGAAACATCAAACCGTATCCCTCACTCGGTTTGAATACCCAGTAACCGCTGTTATAGGAAACTATTATTTCTTTTGGGAGTTGGGTGGTGAGGAGAGACAACAGTTCCATTCGAGTTATTTTACCCGGTTTAAGTTTGATTTTCCTGTATTCTTCGGTGGGAGCGTAATATTCATACGTGTCATTAGAACCGTCCACATTGTACCAGCTCACGGGTAAGTGAACTTCTGCTAGTCCCACTTTCCATTTTCCGCTCAGTCTTAGGGGTTGTGCTAGACGAACCGTGAAATCAGTCTGCGAATTGTTTGGGTAAATATTCTGACTAGCCGTGGAGGGTAGGGTCAGGTAGAAACTATCCATTTTTTAGGGATCCAGGAAGGTTTGGGATAACCACGAAATTTGACCAGTGCCTTGTGACCTTTACGCTCGATTATTTTCTCGACCGTGTAAAGTTCGGGTTCTGTCACTTTTTGAAGTTCCGATTTATAGAATGTACCTTTCAACACTTCTCCCTCGGAATCCCGTATGACGTACACAGGGGGTTGTCGTTGTAACACCTTGTCGACTATAAATATTTCTTCGGTCCACAAATGCGTTCCTGCCTTCTTGAAGGGTACTTTTACACTGGCTAGTCGAACCGTGTCCCCCACTTTAAATGCTGGTTTTTCTTTTACTACGGTCGGATTGCGATAGAGTCGAACCCACACAACGTCTTCATTGCGTAAGGTCACGTCCTTGGGAGCCATATCGTGTGCACTGTGAACGGTGGCATTGTATCCCCGTACAACGCGCGGTAGCACATCCAGGTAGCGGTAGGTGTTATTGCGTGTATAATATCTCCCCAGTTTCTCGCGTAGGGTACGATTCCATCTCTCCACAAAAGCTGCTTTTTTGTCAGAGTAGGTGGCAAAGAACCGAATACCTTTCTTTTTCAGGAATTTCTGGAACACTCTGTTGGTAAATTCCGTACCCTGATCCGTATTTAAATTCATTGGAGACCGACCCTTGGAAAGGATTTTTTTGAAAGCCAATACCATTTCTTTCCCTGTTTTAGCCTTCATGGCAACCGCCCACCCGTACCTCGAGAACACATCGATGACTGTTAATATGTAGCGATACCCATCATTGAAGCGAGTTAGATTTTTCACCACCATGAGATCGGCTTGCCATTGTTCGTCTAACCCTGTGACGTAAACTTTGTTACGGGGGAACTTTCTGCGAACAGGTTTATGTAGCGTGTAGGCAGGTTGCTTTTCTAACCATTCACGGACGAGTTTGAGTGGTAGTCCCGTATTCTGAGCTAACTTTTTTACACTACCGAAACCTCTTTCGGGGTCGAAATAATGGGACTCCAAAGTTTTGTTTTCTGCTGCACCCAGACGTCGTACCCCACCAGGTTTTGCCATTGATGTAGCGAAAGTGTAACACCTGTCACTGTAGGAACGTCACCTATAAACTGTCTGATGTCAACTGTTAAGTTACACACACGAATTTTGTATTCGTCGTCTAAGGCTTTTGACTCTCCACACTGAATATTTTTACTAGGAGCTACAATTTCTAATACAAGCACTGCTATCGTTAACACTGTCACGATTACACTACCCACACTAGCTAACACCTTCTTTCTCCTATCCATACCAAGACTAAAATGACATTGGATGAAAAGACAGACACATTATATAAGGTTACAATTATTTATTTAATTTATACATTTCATTTTTTGCCTCGTCGACAATAGCATTATATTTTAGAGTGCAAACAAAACCAGAATCTACAAAATTCAACAGACCTCGTTTCCAGGCAGTATCCACAAATACCTGTGCTAAGGCATTAATGTCCAAGTCACCAGACCACCCTACGATAGTTGGTATTTTTTCTTCAGGTTGCAGTCCATCTAACGGTATCACACGTATAAGTTCTTGCTGAAAAATATTCACCAGCAGCGGGTAAACACAATCGGGATCGTCGAAAACAGGACCCAGTAGGAAAGGTCGAACGGATTCTGAATGTTCCATAATAGCTGTACGGAGTTGGTGATCTTTGGGAGTCCCGCACACACTATGCACAATGCGCATCACCTCGTCTAAGTGAATAGCCAGCGTGAACCACTGCGAAGCATTCAGTGTTATACAACGTCTCACAACACGGAACTGTAGAGTTCTTTGGTCTGCTGATTCTTTGATGAATTCGACACAACGTTCGCCATCCACAGTTCGATACATGTAGACACGTAAACCATGCGTCACGTACCATGTCTGTTGATCGGGGCCAATTTTCACTTGATCCTCTATGTGGGGGACCGTGGCACACAAAGCCTCCCATTCAGGTATGGAGAGGCTAACCCCTGCAAGTGTAGGGTAGATGAGTTCACAATTTTCATATTTCTTGTAGCGGCGTACGTGCACAGAAAACTTATTTTTGAACAGTGTAGGTACAACGTAAACATCTTCACCGAGACACCACGCATCTGGATTGCTAGGCTGCATCGTGAACAATGACGCACACAGCACTCGCTCCCTATTTAACTAGAGAGCCGCACCACCTGGGACGACCAATCAGGAACGATCTGATAAGCAAGTGTTTGTTGGGACATGTTCTCGACGACGATCGATCCATCCGAAGAAAGCAGCTGTTTCGGCTAAAGAGCAGTGGACGTCCTCTCCGGTGTGATATCCGCACTCGAACTCGGAAACTTTTGGGAGATCACAATATTTGGGGCAGCCGTAAAGTTCGAGATTAACACTGGGCAGATTTAATTGTTCCAAGAGATTTCTTTCCACAGTACCTCCTTTGTAACCCACCACAGTAGCTTCTTCAGTACGTGCAAGTTTGTAAGCATATTTCACGATGTTAGGAACGTGATGTAACGACCACACCTTTTCACGAAGCAGAGGACGAAAGGGTAGACCTATCACATATTTAGATACGTAGCTGACTGTCCTTCTGTCTTTTACTGACAAAGGTTGGTGTTGCCGAAGATTGAAACGGTAGACACCACAGTTCCCATTCAGAGTTGCATATCCAAGTTCGCGTACTAAGAAACGACCATTTACATGGAAACCGTCGAGATCTAGAACCATACAGATGTTTTGCATGGTTGCACCAGTTCGAGTATCTGGAGACAAAAACACTTGACGTCTTCACACAGGCTACAGACGTCTCTGTCGTTTACGTCTCAGAGCCTGAACGACGTTCTGCGGTAATCCCGGGGGCCAGGTTTCGGGCGGCTTCATCACCAGCGGTCCACGTAGTCTTGTAGGTGGTGGTGGGGTAGTGTCCTCCACGACAACAGCCCGTAGCATCGGACCACCAATCCCAGGTCGCGGCAACATCTTAATAGTGACGGCTGGAGGTGGGGGTGGCGGTGGAGGAGGTGGCACAATCACAGGTCGACGTAGCAATCGACGAATACGCGTTCGAAAGTGTTGTGGATCGCTCTCGTAGCCGGAGTCTACATCACTCGTCCAATTATGACCAAAATCCAAGTTGTCGTCGTCGTCCATAACGTGTGGCTCAGAATAAATGTCAAACCTTTTTCAGCGGTTATATACAGCCAGAACCGTGACCTTGGGGGGGTTTACAAGGTACTTGGAAAATTACGAGACAATTTCCGGTCGACTGTGACGTAGGGGTCAATTTCCGGTCGATTGCGACATAGGGGTCAAAGTTCAGAAGGCAGCGTGGCCCAGCACAGGTCAATTTCCGGTCGATTGCGACATAGGGGGTCCAAGTCAAGAAGGCAACGTGGACGATTGCGACATAGGGGGGGAAAGCACTGTGCAAAGGGGGTACCGTATAATGGCAACAAACTACTCCTCTTTTCTCCATTTAGATACTCTCCCTCCCCATTTTAACGCTCTTCACTCTTCGATGCCTTTTCTCTCACTTCGCTTGCCATCCCACTTGACGGGAGGATACCATCTGTCTCCAAACAGCTATGTTTGGAGGAGAGGACCCACTGGAACATCTGTCTCCAAACAGCTGTTCCAGTGGGTCCCCTCCTCCAACCTTCTCCGAACCTTCGGAGTCTTTGTAACCTGGCCATTTAGCCCATTGTGTGCAAAAAATGTGCTGCTCAGAGGTAAATCAAACCAAACCTTCCCACTTGGATACCCTTCCTTAGCGCTCTCATGCCCTTTCTATACTTTTTTCCAATCCTTCAATGACTTTTCTTTCCCTTTCTACACTTCCTCCTTCGATGCCTTTTCTTTCCCTTTCTACACTTTCTCTTTCGATGCCTTTTCTTTCCATTTCTACACTTTTTCTTTCGATGCCTTTTCTTTCTCTTTCTACACTTCCTCCTTCGATGCCTTGTTTTCCTTTCTACACTTCCTCCTTCGATGCCTTTTCTTTCCCTTTCTACACTTCCTCCTTCGATGCCTTTTCTTTCCCTTTCTAAACTTCCTCCTTCGATGCCTTGTTTTTCTTTCTACACTTCCTCCTTCGATGCCTTTTCTTTCTCTTTCTACACTTCCTCTTTCGATGCCTTTTTTTCCTTTCTACACTTCCTCCTTCGATGCCTTTTCTTTCTCTTTCTACACTTCCTCTTTGGATGCCTTTTTTTCATTTCTTCACTTCCTCTTTCGATGCTTTTTCTTTCCCTTTCTACACTTCCTCTTTCGATGCCTTTTCTTTCCCTTTCTACACTTCCTCCTTCGATGCCTTTTTTTCCTTTCTACACTTCCTCCTTCAATGCCTTTTCTTTCTCTTTCTACACTTCCTCTTTCGATGCCTTTTTTTTTTCATTTCTTCACTTCCTTTTTCGATGCTTTTCTTTCCCTTTCTACACTTCCTCTTTCGATGCCTTTTCTTTCCCTTTCTACACTTCCTCCTTCGATGCCTTTTTTCCTTTCTACACTTCCTCCTTCGATGCCTTTTCTTTCTCTTTCTACACTTCCTCCTTCGATGCTTTTTTTCCTTTCTACACTTCCTCCTTCGATGCCTTTTCTTTCTCTTTCTACACTTCCTCCTTCGATGCCTTTTCTTTCTCTTTCTACACTTCCTCCTTCGATGCCTTTTCTTTCTCTTTCTACACTTCCTCCTTCGATGCCTTTTCTTTCTCTTTCTACACTTCCTCTTTCGATGCCTCTTATTTCCCTTTCTACACTTCCTCCTTCGATGCCTTTTTTTCCTTTCTACACTTCCTCCTTCGATGCCTTTTATTTCCCTTTCTACACTTCCTCCTTCGATGCCTTTTTTCCCTTTCTACACTTCCTCCTTCGATGCCTTTTCTTTCCCTTTCTACACTTCCTCCTTCGATGCCTTTTCTTTCTCTTTCTACACTTCCTATTTCGATGCCTTTTATTTCCCTTTCTACACTTCCTCCTTCGATGCCTTTTTTTCCTTTCTACACTTCCTCCTTCGATGCCTTTTCTTTCTCTTTCTACACTTCCTCTTTCGATGCCTTTTTTTTCATTTCTTCACTTTTTCTTTCGATGCTTTTACTTTCCCTTTCTACACTTCCTCTTTCGATGCCTTTTCTTTCCCTTTCTACACTTCCTCCTTCGATGCCTTTTCTTTCTCTTTCTACACTTCCTCTTTCGATGCCTTTTCTTTCTCTTTCTACACTTCCTCCTTCGATGCCGTTTCTTTCTCTTTCTACACTTCCTCTTTCGATGCCTTTTATTTCCCTTTCTACACTTCCTCCTTCGATGCCTTTTCTTTCTCTTTCTACACTTCCTCTTTCGATGCCTTTTCTTTCCCTTTCTACACTTCCTCCTTCGATGCCTTGTTTTCCTTTCTACACTTCCTCCTTCGATGCCTTTTATTTCCCTTTCTACACTTCCTCCTTCGATGCCTTTTCTTTCCCTTTCTACACTTCCTCTTTCGATGCCTTTTATTTCCCTTTCTACACTTCCTCCTTCGATGCCTTTTTTTCCTTTCTACACTTCCTCCTTCGATGCCTTTTCTTTCTCTTTCTACACTTCCTCTTTCGATGCCTTTTCTTTCCCTTTCTACACTTCCTCCTTCGATGCCTTTTCTTTCTCTTTCTACACTTCCTCCTTCGATGCCTTTTCTTTCCCTTTCTACACTTCCTCCTTCGATGCCTTTTCTTTCTCTTTCTACACTTCCTCCTTCGATGCCTTTTCTTTCTCTTTCTACACTTCCTCCTCCGATGCCTTTTCTTTCCATTTCTTCACTTCCTCTTTCGATGCTTTTTCTTTCCCTTTCTACACTTCCTCTTTCGATGCCTTTTCTTTCCCTTTCTACACTTCCTCCTTCGATGCCTTTTCTTTCCCTTTCTACACTTCCTCTTTCGATGCCTTTTCTTTCCCTTTCTACACTTCCTCCTTCGATGGCTTGTTTTCCTTTCTACACTTCCTCCTTCGATGCCTTTTCTTTCTCTTTCTACACTTCCTCCTTCGATGCCTTTTTTTCCTTTCTACACTTCCTCCTTCGATGCCTTTTCTTTCTCTTTCTACACTTCCTCCTTCGATGCCTTTTATTTCCCTTTCTACACTTCCTCCTTCGATGCCTTGTTTTCCTTTCTACACTTCCTCCTTCGATGCCTTTTCTTTCTCTTTCTACACTTCCTCTTTCGATGCCTTTTATTTCCCTTTCTACACTTCCTCCTTCGATGCCTTTTTTCCTTTCTACACTTCCTCCTTCGATGCCTTTTCTTTCTCTTTCTACACTTCCTCCTCCGATGCCTTTTCTTTCCATTTCTTCACTTCCTCTTTTGATGCTTTTTCTTTCCCTTTCTACACTTCCTCTTTCGATGCCTTTTCTTTCCCTTTCTACACTTCCTCCTTCGATGCCTTTCTTTCCTTTCTACACTTCCTCCTTCGATGCCTTTTCTTTCTCTTTCTACACTTCCTCCTTCGATGCCTTTTCTTTCTCTTTCTACACTTCCTCCTTCGATGCCTTTTTTTCCTTTCTACACTTCCTCCTTCGATGCCTTTTCTTTCCCTTTCTACACTTCCTCTTTCGATGCCTTTTCTTTCCCTTTCTACACTTCCTCCTTCGATGGCTTGTTTTCCTTTCTACACTTCCTCCTTCGATGCCTTTTCTTTCTCTTTCTACACTTCCTCCTTCGATGCCTTTTCTTTCTCTTTCTACACTTCCTCCTCCGATGCCTTTTCTTTCCATTTCTTCACTTCCTCTTTCGATGCTTTTTCTTTCCCTTTCTACACTTCCTCTTTCGATGCCTTTTCTTTCCCTTTCTACACTTCCTCCTTCGATGCCTTTTTTTCCTTTCTACACTTACTCCTTCGATGCCTTTTCTTTCTCTTTCCACACTTCCTCCTTCGATGCCTTTTCTTTCTCTTTCTACACTTCCTCTTTCGATGCTTTTTTTCCTTTCTACACTTCCTCCTTCGATGCCTTTTCTTTCCCTTTCTACACTTCCTCCTTCGATGCCTTTTCTTTCCCTTTCTACACTTCCTCCTTCGATGCCTTTTCTTTCCCTTTCTACACTTCCTCCTAGGTAAGTAGGACCTTGTTCCCTAGGTAAGCTAGGTAAATGTCTTTATTTTCCCTTTCGAATCTTTCCCATTCTGATGTCCCTCCGTCTTCTTCCTTTCCCTCTTAATATCTCTCCTCTCTGACACCTTTTCTTCTCACATTGATATCCGTTCTCCTCCTTTTGATACCTTTCCCTCCCAAGTTGATGTGGGGGCGGGGGTGGCTCAGTCGGTAGCGCGCCATTTAGCCCATGGTGTGCAAAAAAGTGCCGCTCAGATGTAAAACAACCGAACCCAAAATCCCAAGTTGATGCCTTTCTTTCCCCTTCGATACCCTTCTTCTCACTTCGATGCCCTTCCTCCTCTTCGGTATTTTTCCTTATCCCCTTGACGCTCTTCTTCCACCTATCGTCTTTCTCCACATCGATGCTTTTCCTTCGTATTTCGATACTCTTGCTCGATGCTTTCATTTTTCTCCAGGCAAGATGTTTCTTCTCTTGTGTCATATTTCTGCTGAGGTCTTGCTCTCCTCACAGATCTTCTCTGTGGCGTATTTCACTGACTGGCTTCTCTCTGTCAAGCAGCTTCTTGAGAGACACTTTTTTTTTTAAATAGTTTAGTCATCTCTAAAATTCGGTATCTTAGTGAGACTTTAATCCTTTTAATTAATAGAAAGAATAAAGCTAGAATATGAGGAAGCTTGATGATTCTGATTATAGATATTTACAAGCAAGGTATTAGATTTGATGTCAGTAATTATGAGTTTAGGAGAAGTCATTAGCCACCCAAAAACAGCATCTAATATATAGAGAGAATATGTTGGATTGACCTTGATGCCCGAACTACATTTCAGCTAATAAAGTTATGAAAAAGTGTTTAAAGGGCCAAAGAAAAGCAGAATTTCAGACCAATGTTGAATGAGCTGGTTAAAGAAATTCAAACAGGGTCTTATTAAAATTGGCTCTGCAGTGGCCAAATGCAGCAATGGCTGCCCATAACAGATGTATTTACAGAATTGAATCATGCAGTCTGTTTGGGCCTCCCTTAACCTTTGGTCGCTGTAGGCAGGACTGAGAAAATCCACTCGCCAAGGGAGGGGGAATTTTTTGGTGTAGCATGTTACTTTCGAAGCTAGGCAAAATCACAACAGTCAAAAAGTAAATGTCGTGCAACAGTCATGTAATAAGATAGTCAACAAAAAAAATTCATCGCACTTTTTCTTTATGCACATAAAAGGAGGAAAAATGTTTTCGCTCCCCCCCGCCCCTCTCACGTTGCTATTTGCTCTAGCTTCTTGTAAAAACTGTTAGTTTTTTTTCCCATTTAGACACATAGGGCAGAGAAGAATCCTAGAGGCCACTCCTAATTTCTAGAGGCCTTCTCATACAAGGACATGCCCAGGGCTGGATCAGGGGGGGGGAGGGGAGGGGCTACATAAATCTAGTAAGTGTAATGGAGACAACAAATTATTAAGCTTATTTATATTTCCTGCATTTTTCAAGAAATTTTTTCAAGACCTGTAAAACGCAAGGGATATGTTATAAAATAAAAAATACCCCCTCAAGCAGCTGCTTGCCACAGAGGTCTGACAGGAGCCTGTCAGTTTATATGCCACAGTAGAAGGTCTGAGAGGATGGCAGGACCTCAGCAGAAAAACGATACAAACAGCCATGCCTTACCCGGGACTCTATTGTATTGCAAATCCAGCACTTGCCCCCCATTTTGATTTGTTTTTTCTAGATCCGGGCCTAGACATTCCCTGCTAAGACGGATAGCTTTAACGAAGTCACTGCTGAGCATTGTCTCAATTAGAGCTAACACAAGACGCAAAGTTTGCCCTGCTGCAACAGTCGCTAGCTCCCTAACCACTATGCCAGTTAAAGGCTACTGGTCAGATTCTTCCAAATTTCTCCATTGCTGGCTATAGACTTGGAAAGGTAATCTGCCATCGGATATAAGATTAAGTCGTGGTCGTGTATAAGAGAGTTTATGATCTGATCGCGTCAAAGAGTACACTAGATAGCTTGGCGACAGGTTTCTCCTTCCCACTTCAGAGTCCCTGGGATTTTTGTGACTTGTCCTGGCTATTTAGCGCATTGTTTTCAAAAAGAAGTGCCGATCAAAACCAACCATAACAATAGTACAAGTTACTTGCATAAAATATATCAAAATCTGATCGCAAACGACGATTTGCTTTCTCTGGCCTTGATGACAACATGCTTCCTCTTCGAAAGAGAAAGTTTTTATTTTTTTCCCTCATTCTTCCACCCCGAAAAGATGACGTATGAGATGCTCCGGCCTCACACGTAACCATCGCCTCACAGCGGCGACTCGACGAAGGAAACTGAATGGCAGTGGCTCGCGACTGGCCCTCTCTTCCCCCTGCTTCTTTCCTCAATGCCCTAACAAAAGAAGGTTGCTTGGCAACCAAAACACGGCGTTTCAGATGGGGGCGAGGGAGTAGGGATGTGGCCACACAGACGGAGATTTCTCCGATTTAGCGTTATGAAAGTTTCCAAACTTTGCGACGTTTTAAAAACAAAATCATTATGAAGAACGGAAGTGCTCTTACAGCTGGAACATAGAGAGTTAAGTACTCCTCGACTCTTGATCATAGCTTTGTTCTTCAGGCCCTTCAAAGTGTGTAAACGCTCATAACGCTAAACAGTTTAAATTGCTTTCTGTGTGGGGGTATCCCAGGAGCTGCGATTGAGACGTAAAAAGGGATTAGTGCTCGCTTCCGGTCGCCATTGCTAATGACGGTTTAAATCTCGACTGTGCGTCGATGAATGGGTGCGAGTGTGTTTGTGTGCAAGCAAACAGATTAAAGCCACTGAGATGTTGCGCTTTCTTTTGCTGTTCAGACTTCAGTGTGAGAAAATCGCTTCCTTCAGATCTCACGGATCGCTGGGGATCGACTCAAACGGCATAACGGTTTTGACGTCTCTGTTTAGTCGACGTTTTAGGAACGCAAACAATCTCTGGTTGTTGGTTTGTTTCCTCTTTCTTCACGGCAGGATTAGAAAGAAGTCGCAAACGATGAGGGGTCCCTTCGATCTTCCTGTAGGGTGTTTGTTTATTTTCCATAATAAAAAAATGTCTTAAAAGTCAATGATGATGCTGAGTGATGACGTCATTCTTCCCTTCTTCCCAAAAAGTGTGTCTTTCTGCTTATGCTTGTTCCCCCCACCCCTTCTCACGCTCAGTGAAGGGGCCTTTGCGCTTGGAAAAGGGCATCAGTTGTCATGGAGGTCTTAAAACGTGGTTCTCAGAGGAACAGAACCTTAAACTATACAAGTTATTTAAGTGGATGGCCTTGATGAGATTGAAATAAATTTATTCTCCCCCCCCCCCCCTCCCTAGAATAGTAGATAGAAATTATACACTCCTTATCCTGTTCCCTGCAATATAGGACCTACGTATTTGAAGAAAAATTTTTTTTTCGTTAAAAACACAGTCGCTCAAAAAAATATCCGAACACTGTAGTTGATTAGAGAATTCAGAAAAAATATCTGGCAACGATTTTTTTTTAGAAATTTGTGATCTGGCAACCTTCGTGTCAGTGTTCGGATATTTTTTTGAGCGACTGTACTATCAAATATAAAACTATCGGAGCTTTGCGATCACGATTCAAGTTGCTCGCGCCCCTACTTTGAGAACAACGGCTGTGCTTTCTAACCTCTCTTTCCAATCTGAAAGGGGCGGGGGTGGCTCAGTCGGTAGCGCGCCAGGCTCGTAATCTGTAGTTCCCAGGTTCGAGTCCCAGCTGGGTCAGCGTTGAGATTTATCTCCGCAAAATTCCCCGCCCTGCCCACGGTCAGTAGGGGACACCAATGGGCTTGGAAAGGCCGCCGTCCGTCGGATGGGACGTTAAGCCGTGGCCCCGTGTGTGGGAGAGCCATACCCTGTGCACGTTAAAGAACACACTGGATGGCCTTGACGGGAGGCTACCATCTGTCTCCCAACAGCTGTTCCAGTGGGTCCCCTCCCCCAACCTTCTCTGAGCCTTCGGGGTCCATGTGACCTGGCCATTTAGCCCATGGTGTGCAAAAAATGCCGCTCAGAGGTAAAACAACCCAACCCAAATCCAATCTGAAATTCTAGATCATTAAAAATGAGATTAAGGTTTCAGAAATACATTTCTATGTATTTTTAATTTATTTATTGTTCTATTATGTTTAATTATAAACTTCATAAGCAGTAAACGAATATTATACTAACATTTTTTTCTTTACATTACTATTTATTAGTTTTTACCCCCCCCCCCCCCCCCTCAACTTCCCTCTTCCCCTTATAAGCAAAATAACAGGAAGATTGATGCTTTTAATTCCAACTGCCTACTTTGGCTGATAGGCTTTGGTTCAGTAAATAATGATGCTTCAGTGACATCTTTTGTATGGAGAGAGAATGTGCTGATTATCTGCATCAGTGGTATACAACCTACGGGCCCGCGCGGAAAGTGAACTAAAACAGCATTTTAAATTTTGTTAATTATTTCAAGGACCGTGTACATTCGAAGCTAAAATAAGTGGAAATAAATGAATTTAAAAGACTATGGTGCTCGTTGCGGCGAATGGGTGAGAGTGTTGAAGTTGCGAAGTCACGCGTTGGT
The DNA here is from genome assembly GCA_038380435.1 of Ryuthela nishihirai. Taxonomy (NCBI): domain Eukaryota; kingdom Metazoa; phylum Arthropoda; class Arachnida; order Araneae; family Heptathelidae; genus Ryuthela; species Ryuthela nishihirai. Next base: position 4,371,200 of record JAWZYU010000026.1, read on the forward strand.
GTCGTGAATTCGGTTTCTTTTATCTGTGTTTTGTATCAAATATGCGCATGCCCGACCAGACTACCTTAATATTGAAAAGCAGCGATCCTTTTCAGGTTGTAAATTTTCTAAAGTAGGCATTTAAAAGCAAAAGTAAGGTGTTTTTTAAAGTCATATTTTTATAATTTTAATATAATCTTAAAAAAAACATTGACATAGATTTGTTACACATATAAGTGTTGAGAATTTGCCTTTTTTTTTATATACAACCTGAAAATAAAAAAAAACGGCAACATGAAAATAAATGCTTCCTTTTAAATATTAGCCGTCCCGTGGCCGAGTGGTTAGCGCGCTTGGCTACTGATCTAAGGGACCTGGGTTCGAGCCCCGGATAAGGCATGGATGTGTGTGTTGTTTTTCTGCTGAGGTCCTGCCATCCTCTCAGATCTCCTACTGTGGCATATAAACTGACAGGCTCCTGTCAGACCTCTGTGGCAAGCAGCTGCTTGAGGGGTATTTTTTTTTTTAAATATTTGCATTTCTCGAATCACTGAGCGCGGCCTGCGGAACAAATCTAACTTTGAATATGCTCCCTGCACGGGAAAAGATTGCTCTACAGCCGTAAAGAAAGATTTGCGAGTAAAGAAGAGCAGGGTGGCAAAAGGATTAAAGAAAAGAGCCACACCTAGATTCAGTTGGATCGATAATGGCAAACAAGAACATATTAGAATGGGCTTGCAATTGCCAAAGAGAGTATCTGTTGCTAAAGATAGACAGATCTGCTAAGCCGTACAGTCTGGCCGGACCCCTGTAGACCAGGCAAGTATACAAGCCATTTTTGAAATGTACAAGAAATGAAACATTTATAGATTACTTTAAATTTGACGTTTGCAGTACACTGGTTTCCATAAATTAAGGAAAAATAAGAAAAATCGCGATAATTCGCCAAAAAATTGTGCGATCCTCACCAAACTTATTCATGTAACCAGTAAAGAAATGCCGAGTGAGCATGTAGTATGCAAATTAGTCTAGGTTGTGTCAATTTGTGTAATTGGACAGCGGTGTAAAAACTGGTGTTTTGGAGTGGATCGCTATTTTGTGTTGTAAATGTGAGTAAAGAAATTCGAAATAGCCATTTTGTAGGAATGACCTCGAGACATCATTTGCCAAATGAACTGTGGTGGAGAGCTATTGGCCGGCTCGAAGCAGGCCAAAGTGGCACGATGACTGAATGTGAGGCCTTCTGTGGTCCATAGACTGTGGAATCAATTTCTTAGCATGGATTCTGCATCTCGGAGGTTTAGCCGAGGAAGGGCTACAGTTACGACCGCTGTACAAGAACGATATCTGCGATTAACAGCACGAAGGAGCAGAACGTCTACTTTCTCTCAGCTACGATCCTCTCTTGCAGCAGCCACTGGGGGGTTGTATCAGCTTCAACTTTGCGTAGAAGGCTTCATGAAGGAGGTCTGTTCGCTAGAAGGCCAGTAATTTGTATACCCCTCAGGTCACGTCAGAGGAGAGAATGGTTGAATTGGGAACGCACCGCACGTTAACTGGACAGAAGAGCTATGGAGGTCCATACTCTTCACAGATGAATCCTGATATTGCTTGCAGAGTGATTCTGGACATTGATATGTAGAGAACGAGGTACACGCTATCATCCCAGTAACATCCGTCAAAGAGACAGTTACGGCGGAGGTAGCTAGCATTTCCTTAGGTGGACGCACAGACTTGTGTGTGCTGACGAGTGGGAACCTCAATGCTCAGAGGTATAGAGATAACATCCTGGACCCTTATATACGTCCTTACGCTGGTGCAATAGGTGAAACATTCATCTTGCAAGACGATAACGCTCGTCCGCACAGAGCTCGACTAATGGAACAATACCTTCAAGAGGAGACCATTATGCGCATGGAGTGGCCAGCTCAATTTCCCGACCTAAATCTGATTGAGTATGTGTGGGATGCTCTAGCAAGACGTGTTGCTGCCCTCAACTCGCCACCTGAAACAAAGAGGGAGCTTATTACTGCTTTAAAGGAACAATGGTCGTTACTACCTACTGAGCTGATTCACAACATCATAAACAGCATGGAACATCGCTGTCGTGTTTGCATTGCGGCAAGTGGTGACCACACTCCTTATTAAAAAACTTTACCCAT